>JAGXJF010004881.1:0-14972 GCA_019208055.1 Stipa capillata
ATACCCTTCTCAAAATTCTTTCTCAAATTTCTCTCAGAGAAATCATCACAATAACTTAACGCAACGAATAGGCAGCAGTAGGATAGCATTTTTCTCAGTTTCTCATAAAACCATCATAGTATATACCAAGGCAACCAATAAGCAATATTGTCATGTATCTGTTCTTATCAGTTTAAAAATGCCAATTCAAGATAAGTGAGCATCTGTTCTTTACAGTTGACAACTGATTTGGATATATGCAAAATGGGGAAAACAGGGGGCAAATAAGACCAAAGTAGCAGTATCTGTTCTTACAATCATGAATAAGAAATGCTTTAGAATTAGCATCGATATTAGTTAGCTAATGACCAAATGTTAGTACCTATTCTTATCTCAGTTAACAACTAGAATTTCAATCTGAAGTTTTCAAGTGAAGACTTAACATGGAATAGGCTAGATCGAGTGTAGCATCTGTCTTATTAGGAACTAAGGCTTGATAACCAAACAAACTCAAATTCTGAGATAAGCACGCGAAGAACACATGTACTGAACTGGTCATAAAGATTCATGCTAAACCATAAACAAGCATCATCCGAGGGCAGCATAGGGTCAAGTGTAGTGCCACTTCATATCAATTCCTTTAGCCCAAAATCTTGCACAGTAAAAGAATTTCTTAGCCTTAATCAACCAAGAAACCAAGGTTTAGAGGCATCAACAAATATTAATTCAGACCATCCATTCACTAAGTTAGACTTGAACCAAACCAAATTATACTAATCGCGAGTAATCAAGCATCGTAACCGGTCCAGCAATGTTAGAACCCTAGGTGTGGGGAAGGAATGAACAGAAGGGCATGGGGGACTTACCGAAGAGAGGAGGGGCTGACGGCATGGGCGTCCCCCCACACCATCGGCGAGGGACGGGCCCAGCGGAGCACCGCCGGCGGAGGGCTACCACGCGGAGCCGCAGACCACCTCGAGCGGCGTGGCGAGGACGGCAAAGGTGAGGCTCAGCTGTGAGGGAGCCGAGCGGAGAGGCGGGCCAAGGACCTGGTAAAGTTTCATCTAGCCCCCAAATGTGGTTTTGGTAATTAATGACAATACCTATGGACTAACAATTATGTGAGAATTGTTTGAAGGTTGTTCTACAGGTGATGCAATGATTGATAGAGTATGGATTCATTGAGGAATGCCATGATATCTAAAGAGATGCTTCAAGATCAATGAGTTCTAGGTGATACTCAAGCGATCAAGAAGAAGCTAGAGAGAAGAAAATATCGGATGATCAAGATTGTAGTTCAAGGAGTGAACTCAAAGATGATCGAGGTGTGCGAAGCTTATGAGTTGAGCTAAGTGAAAAACAAGAGGAAGTCCATGAGTTGGACTCGAGAGATTGACGATAAGCGTGAAGACTAAGTCATTTGAGTGGTTCAAATGACTAAGGTATATAGTCGTCAATTTGTATGTATGAACTAACCCACATGCTATGCGTTTGAGAGTGAGTTGGAGTTAGGTTCATATGGTGGCAAGAGTTGAATCGAGACATTCAAATATGCCAAATGGAAGAGCAAGATCAAGTCGAGCACAGTGAAGATTCATGAACTTGATGCTTGCGGTTCAAGCACTAGTGGTGAACCGATGAAGATGATGTGAAGAGAGAACCTCCTATGCTTGGTGCATATGGAGCTATCTTTTAGACTTCATCGAGCTTCCGAAGATCAAGAGAGAATCAAGAAAGGAGCGAGGATGAAGATAGTCATCAAGCTCAGGTGGAGTTGATGACAAGCCTAGAAGAGCAATAAGAAGAGACCGGACTTGCATGGTATGTTCGTCAAATCCGACAAGAATTGCTCAAGGAAAAGGTATGCTTAGCTAGGGTTTCCTATCTTACTGGTGTCACGGACCCCGGAATTACATATGATTAGGGGAGCAAATAGTCGCCAAGGACCGAGGGACCAGTCGACCTGGTGGCACGGTACCTGTGCCATACACACTGAGGCGGAGTGGACCGACACCTGAACAATGCACCATAAGCTTACCAACATCGTACGTCTTCACCGTTGGTCAAGCCGGCCGGAAACGATTAGATTTCCCAAAACCACATACAATTCTAAGATCCATGTGAAGGTTTAGAGTCGTTCCCAATTCCACTATGCAAAGCAAGGTCGGAGGAGCCCGGCGATTCTTTCCACACCCTAACCTAGCTCAAGGGCTTAGTGGGTTGCTCGAGAGCCCGGTAGAATACACCCACACCCTGCCTGGCCGCACAGCATCTCAGCCAGCGGGTCACTCAACTGATACTTGCTCGACGTAGTAAAAAGGAGAACAATTTAACCCTTCACGGCATACCCATATACTTCATATCATACACGCATTGCATATGGGCAGCCCTAATAACAACTCGATATCACAATAAAGCTCTACTACAGAAGAGTTATGGATAATACACACTTCCCGAACCTGGGATAAGTACCTATTACTCATACATAGCAACCGGAGGTCGTTTATCTTAAATACAATGTTAAAAACAGCAGCGGAAGATAAACAGAAAATACCGAGATGGTGGGGATACCATCCCAAACTAGCCCACGAAATTCCCAAGGAAGTCAAAGCCGAAAGTGGTAAACCAAAGCAGCGAACGTCAACTCCAAAATGCTCCATGAACCTGCCTAGGATAAACCTAGGTGAGTACAACCACCGTACTCGCAAGTCATTGCTCATCAACTAACTAAAACATGGTATTAACCCTATTTGACAAGTGGCGAAGGTTCACTATTCTTATCAAGTTCCAGTTGCATACAAGAGATAAGATGAAACTCAGCTACATCATTTTAATTTCAGATTCAGCAGACATAAGCAACAACTTAATAACAGCAGGAAACCATCTTAACCAAGGTATAACAATGGGGTAACATCTACGCATAGATTAGAACAACCACAGGGAGATAATAGCAACTTACAAGCACACACACGAACATAATAATATGAATGTCATCATTTCCAATTCATTCGGGGGCAGCCCACACCCCAATTAAATCACATGTCCATCACAATAACAATTTCTATCAATCTCTCGGACCGTTACCGGCAATCGATCACCCTGAGTATAGCGAGTACATTATCCCTTAGAGGTTGCAAGGCTCCAAGGGCCTGAGACTTACCTCAACTACACCCCAGCCTCGATTCCGCTAACGTCCACGCGGTGATAAGGGAAGTGACACGATGAAGTCACCTCAAGTTGGTATAGCGACAAAACTCTACTTACACCTAGGTCACTGTCAATAGCTTCAATTAATACCAACCTTATTCATCGTGCACACCCTCGGCTCTCACATCTCACTTAAGCAAGTTCAAATTGTTAGGGCAATAAGTTTAATTCTTAGCCATAGCTGTTGCATAACAATAAGACCTACACATACTAGTGCGGTATCTAGCACCGCTCGAGCAAACATTCACACAAGCACCAAGTCAACTTAATTAATTAATCCAAACAGAGATTAACACCCAATGTATTGATTAATCAACAAGCATGGAGCTTGCCTATAAGCAGAGTTCATTGGAGTGCCAGAACAATCGGTAGAACGCCAAAACACCCGAACTAGAAAAAGCGAAGGGAAGAACAATGAATAACAACAAGAGGAGCATGATGCATTGATGATATATTTTCATACTGATTTTAGGTGAATTATGATACTAAACATTTTCGTTTTAGCTGTTAAGCTAGATTCTCTAGGATATACCCTTTTGAATTTAAGCATAAAGCGCAATGTAGTCATGTTAAACAATTTGAACTACACTGTTATGAATAACAATGGTATTATAAAATTCTACAGGTAAGAGATGAATTAGGAAAAGGATTATTTTATTAGGGGTTGTAAGAATTCCCTATGAACTCGTCTTAGCCGGTATATGCAATATTCATCCTTACATTAACTCAGTTGCTAAATCCTACTAACCACCGGTTACTAATGTAGCAGTGAGTTAAAATCTTTCCTGGATACTGGTATGGCTAAACCATTAGCTAGGTATTTCATGAGGAATAAACATGCAAGAACCACTCAAATTGGAATTCAGATGATTTACTTATGAATTGTTAAAGTTTTAAACCACGTTTGAAGTTCCTTTTTGTATCTTTCTCAGTAAAGAAAAGAATTTAAGTTTTTGCATAATTAGCAGGGTGGCGGTGCTAGAGAATGGCAAGTGGTTCGGTTAATCCTAGATGTTTCCATTGGTCAGCATTTAATTAGATTGGCGTATACAATAAGGATCATCTGACAAATTAAACTGATCCCTCCGAAGTGTAATTATGAGAATGGTTAGATTAGTCGGTGAACAGAATAGCACGCCAATTTCACTCATCACTAAATTAAGCTAACGATCAAACAATGCATCTGCTCTTTCTGACCAATAACAATGTTTAAGTATGCATATATATATATACATGTTTATGCACTTGAGCTTCAGATGCTAGCATCATCCCTAGATGATCAAGAACCAAGTATGATGCCTATCCTTATCAATTTTAATCATCATAGTAATAAGCCTCAAGCTTAAAATGTACACGTTCTTCACCAATTTATGCCTTCCTCTAGTTCTGTTTTAGATTAACCATCATATACCATATAACCATCAAGTGAGTGTCTGTTCTTACCGAATTAAAATGACACCAACACTAGCTAAATGTGGTCACAGTTTTGCTTGATTAGCAGGTCATTAGGTACATCTTAATCCAAATCGTTTGAGCAAAACTCTTACTCAACCTCGGCTAACCACCCCTAACTGCAGCAGCAGACCTTGGCTTGTTCGGACAGCAGCCTCAGGCCATGACTACAATGCACAGAGGAGCATGGGGAGAACTTACCACAGTGGTGGTGGGAGGAACTCAGAGGTGGAGGAGGAAGCTTGCTCGGCCGCCGAAGGGAGAAGAGGAGCACGGCCAGGGTGCTTGGGTGGCAAGAGTGGGTGGCCGTCGGGGGTGGAGCTGAGACGGATGGCGAGTTCATCCACGAGATTGGGTCGCCGGAGTTGGGAGACCGCTCAGGCCGTGCGGTCGGTCGGCGAGGGCGGCGTGCTCCAGTGGCACCCGGTGGTGGCGGGGCGGAATGACGGAGGCAGCGGCGGGCTTGGAGAAGAAGAAAGCCGGCGGAGGAGAGAGGGGAAGGCCCGGCGGGGCGGCGAGCCTAAGGCGGCGACGAGTGGGCCGAGGGCCACGGCAGCGGCGAGCCTAAGGCGGCACCGAGGGCCACGGCAACGGTGAGCCAGGGGCCCTAGGGTTGAGGGGCGGCGGTGCTTGGTGGGAGGACGAGGCGCGGCCGAGTGCGGGAGGTGGCCGAGGTCGGCGGTCGGCGGCCGGTGACGGAGCTCAGCGAGCGGCGGTAGTGCACGGGGAGGAGAGGGGAGGAGAGGCAGCCACGGCAGGAAAAAGGAATGGGTGGTGCGGCCGACCGGGGCGAACTCGCCGGCGGTGGCGGGCTCGGGCGGCGGAGCCGAGGGAGGCAGAGGCGCCGGCCTCGCCCGAAGGCAAAGACGGCGGCGGCGGGTGAGGAGGGTTGGGTTGGCCAGCCCATGGCCCCCTGGCCCTTTTAGGTTAGGGATTGTACTATTTTTTTATTTATTTACTTTCTCTTATCAAATAATCTGAGCCGTTGATTTAAAAACACCATAGATTGAGCGTCCGATAACCAAAATGCGCAAATGGATACTTCATTTTGACTATCTCGACGCTGCAGACACAACCACTCGATCCGATTTGGCATGCGAAGCTTTAAATTTTAAATTCACATCTTCCTTTCATTTGTAAGGTCGCAAATGACTTAACATTTGTTTCGGGTTTCACTCATAAACTTTCGTATCCAGAAAATTGCATAGGCTTATTCAAGATATTATTGAAACTACGCGGATCTTGTTAAGTCAAGTGTTAGGTTTTTTAATCTAACCGCGTATCGATGAACTATATGCATGCATACAATGCGGAGGAATGGGGTTTTATTTTATGCACCAATTTACAATGCCGGTTCAATATTCTGGGGCGGTTACAACTAGTCTCTAGGTGCTTGGAGAGAGACCGGATTATAGGTTAGATAGCTATACTATTAAGAGGGGCTATCGGATGTCTAGCTTGTTCACATCGTATGTCGAGTGCTCAAGTCTTTGCATATGTTGCATTCCGTCGCATTGGTTCTTGTGTTGCGAGTGCTAGAGCTTTGGGTTCTAGCATGTCCAGAAATTCCGAGCTGTGAGTGCTCGAAGGCTTCAGACTGTTTTACGAGTATGTGTGGTTTTGCCCTTGACTTTGTGTCTTGATGCTTGTGGTTTGCTTCTTGACCTTTGTGGTCGAAGTATTTCATCTAAGTTCACAGACTCCAGAAAGTTGATTTCGAAGTATATGAACTAAGATAAAAGTCCTTGTGTCAAGGCTTGCTCGTTTTAATGTCCCAGGGAAAAGGTGCAAGAAACAAAGGGCTTTTAGCCAGTCTGGCCAGGGCGGTTTAAACCGGCTCTGTGAGCGGTCTGACTGGCCCAGACAGGTGGTCTGACCGGCCACAGAGAGCGGTCTGACCGGGCCATGTCAGGCAGGTGGTTTTTGAGTCTTTTCTCTGGTACTTCGGAAGTTCCGATGCGAATATCGGATGTTCTGATAAGGTCAGAGGTTCCGGATACGATTTTCTGGATACTCCGATATTCCCGGAAGTTCCGAAGTCACCTGTGTTTTTAGTGCTCTGGAAAAATTAGAGTATCCGACTTTGGATCGGAAGGTTTGATTTTGTGTTGAGTTTAGTAAGGGCGGTCCGACCGGCCTTGCTGTTTTCTGTGTGCCAATTGACCAACGGCTAGTTTTATAGCCATTGGGGTTAAGGCAGTTTGACCGCCCTTGTAAGGCGGTCTGACCGGCCTTTTCGCAGAAACCATCCAACGGCTAGTTTTTGGGGGTTTGGGTATTTATACCCACCCTAGCTCGTGGGGGGATGGTTGCTGCTGCCTCTTGGGTCATTTGTTGATCCTCTCTTCTTGCTCCCACCCTCTCTAAAGTTCTCAAGTGCATGTGTTGCTAGATTGAGGTGTGAGGAAGAGTTTGTGCATTGGTTGCACTTAGCGTATGCATTAGTTGCATCGTGTTGAGCATTCAGCATCGATTGTGTTCGAGTGCGTGTCCGAGAGCTTGTTACTCTTGGAGGCCACCGACTCCTAGACGGCTTGGTGGTTGTGAGCTCGGTGATCTCTTCGTGAAGATTGT
Source organism: Stipa capillata (assembly GCA_019208055.1). NCBI lineage: Eukaryota > Viridiplantae > Streptophyta > Magnoliopsida > Poales > Poaceae > Stipa > Stipa capillata. Next base: position 7,213 of record JAGXJF010004881.1, read on the forward strand.
GAAGAGGCTCGAGGAATTGTGAAGTGGCTTTGGAGCTCGCCATCTCCAGAGAGAGGAGGAAGGAGCTAGCCGTAGTGGTCGAGGAGACTCCGGAGAGTCCTCGAGAGGAAGTGGCTTGAGAGGGAGCCCACCCTTGATCAAGTGTGATCGGGTCCTCAAATGGAGACGTAGGATATCGGTGGATATCCGAACTCCGGGTCATACATCGTTTGTCCCTTGTCTCCTTTACATATCGCACTTCATTCTTGCAATTCATTCTTGCTATATTGTATATCTTGTATAAGATTGAATTGCTTGCCATATAGTATTGCTTCTTAATCAACCTAGCTTTGAAATCATATACACTTGATTAGGTTGCTTGTGCACTAGTTGAATCAAGTTCTAGTGGGGGATAATCTTGCTTATAGCCAATAGTTTAAATCCACATTTAAATTGGCTAGAATTGATTAGAAGTTTTAATTGCCTATTGACCCCCCTCTAGGCGACATCTTGGTCCTTTCAATTGGTATCAGAGCAAGGTCTCTCTTTCAGGGCTTCACCGCCTAGAGAGTAAAGATGTCGACTAATATGTTTGTGCACATTGATTCACTTCTATTAGATGGCACAAATTACCTTTTATGGAGAACTAGCATGCTTGATAGATTTCGGACCATGGGTTCACAATTCGCTAGAGTTGTACATGTGAGTTTTTCTCCTCCAAGTGATTGGGATGATGACCTATCAATTGAGGAAGAGAAAAACCTACATCTCAATGCTCAAGCTACTAATGCCATATTTGATGCTTTGAGTGTTGAGGTGTTAAGAGTCGATCATTCCTCTTGAGGATGCTCATGAGATTTGGATCACCCTCGAGAAGAGGTATTGGTTCAACATTGATGAGGATGATCCTTCCGAGGAGTCAATTGAGGTTTGCTCTACTTCACCTTCACATCAAGAAGAGAATCCAATTGCCTCCACCTCCGCTTGCGTGGGCATCACACCATCACCCACTTCACCAACGTGCGATAAGGCAAAAGGTAATGAGATGGTAAGTGGCGATGACTTGTGTGATGATGATATTATGCTTAGCTTTGATGATCTATATAGTATAATTAAGAATGCAAAGCTTGTCATTGATAAGTTGAAAGAAAATTGCGAACATTGGAAGAATGAGTTTCTTTCAAGTAAAATTTCACTAGATAAGCTATTCAACTCTCATGAAGACTTAAGAGTAGAACATGAGAAATTAAAAATTGCTTATAATGATCTTTCTCTTATCAATCATAGTTTTGAATCATCATTGAGTCTACGCACTTCTAACAAAATTGATACATCTCCATGTGTTGTTGACTCGTGCATATCATCTAGTGATAAATTGCTTATGCATAATGATGATATGCCAAATTCGCCAAGTTGTTCAAATAACATTGCTTATGGTTCTTCTAGTTCTTGTGAGACTAATCTTGTAGAGGAACCCAACAACAACAACATGGCTCATGATCTTGGTGGCAAGCTTATCAAAAGATCAAGAAAGAAAGTTCCACCAAGAAGAAGATAAAAAAGGAGCAAGTCATGCCTTGAGTGTCACGAGGATGGACACTTAGCCAAGGAGTGTTCAAATATTGGACTTGAGGAATCCATCTCTTCAAGTGAAGAATCTTCACACTCCGATGCACCCAAGTGCCTCATGGCAAAAGGTAATACCAAGGTATCACCTTCCAAGAAACCTTACTAGCTATTCTAAATGATATTAGTGATCTAGATAGTGATAGTGAGGATAACTTGCTTGATGCTCAGTTCTTGAGTTCCTTAAACAAAGATACAATATTTAAAATCACTCAACTAGTATCAACCATAGAAACTCAAGATTCAACAATAAATGAGCAATATGAGACTCTAAATAAACAAGAAGACATGCTTATTGATAAAATCAAAGAGCTAAGAGCTTTAACTATTGAGCATGATAAATTAAAGGAGTCTCATGATGATTTGACAACTGTTCTTAATAAACTTAAAAGTGATCATGCATCTTTGCTTGAAAAGAACAATGTCATGTCTCTAGCGGATTTAGAGAAACAATGTCCGAAATGCAATTCTAAATCTAAAGACAAGTCCACTAGTTCTTCAAATGATGATGCTTGTGCTACTAACTCTACCCTATGCAAAGCATCCATTATGAAGGAAAATGTTGAGCTTAGGGTTCAACTTGTAAAGCTAACTAGTAATCATGGGGAATTACAAAGAAATCATGAAAGCTTTTAAGCATACATAAGAACCTTGTAATCTCCCATGATGAACTTAAGTTGGCTCATGAGGCCAAAATTACAAAGGTAACATCAACTATGCCTCATGTGGACACTAGCACCATTATTACTCAAAATGAAATATTGCCATGTGCTAGTCCTAGTAGTTCATCCGTTCCTAATGATGAAACATCTTGTGATGAATTGCCTTCCAAACCTTGTTGCTCTAACAATAATGCTTCAACATCCTCTAGTACTCTTGTTGATACTAACATTGTAGAGGAACTAAAGAGCTCAAGGATCAAGTCAATTCTTTGCAGAATGACTTGAACAAATGCTTCAAGGGCAAGACAACCCTTGATGAGATCCTTAGTGACCAAAGACACCCACATGATACTTGAGGACTTGGATTCAACTCCAACAACAAGAAGTCCAAGAATGTCAAGAAAAAGGGTCAAGGTCAAGTCACTCCTCCGGCAACCATCATTTGCTTCAAATGCAAGAAGGAGGGACATCATGTGAGGAGTGCCCTTTGGAGAAGAAGAAAATTTTGAGCAAAAAACAACAAGGCAAGAGGCCTATGGTGAATGAAGTTCATTCATCATCAAATGCTCAATCAAGTTCTCACCAAGGTGGCAAACAACAAAAAGAGAGGCCCCAACCTAAGTCAATATCATATGAAACAAGGGGTCAAGCAAATAGCCATCATGGTGACAAGCCTCAAGTGAAGAGGCTAGGTGGCAAGACTTGCTATACATGCCGTGAGAAGGGACACATGTCCTGATCGTGTCCCAAAGGTACCTTCCCTAAGCCTCTCATAGTCAATAATCATTATTCGCTTAGGAAGGATAAGGCCAGCAATGTGTTTGCCAAAGTTATTGGCACCCAAAGTGGTTTGAAAAGGAAAATGACCATTTGGGTCGCCAAGCCTATTGTGACTAGGACCCAATCTTGTTGGGGACCAAGAAGCCCAAACTTGATCAATAGGTAAAATGGAGGACATTGGAGGCTTGGCTATTCTATAGAAATGAAGAATTCATCTTATGATCAAAATGTGCCAAGTCATGTGGAATACCGAGAATCATCAATCCAATGTTCCCCTAGCGGTAACTTGCTTTTATTTATTTATATTAAAGGTTACTAGCCCTATCATGTGTAGGATTTGTATCTAACATGAAAAACTTTGTTTCCTAGCATGCTTAATTTGCAATATCTAGCATGACTAGGATGTATGCCTACTAGTATGACTAAGATGTGTCTCTAACATGTGCATGGTGGAACACATATCTTGTAGTCATATGAATTTGCTTTGTGCTTAAATTGGATCTTTATTTGGTTCTTGAAGAAATTAATGGAATGTCACATTATGGGGGAGTGCTATGTTTTGTGCATATCACTAGCCAAGAAAATGTGGGGATTTGAGGAATATCATATGATATTGATATCATTGCTTATCTAGCTATTGTGTGATATGATAAACTCACATAAGCCCCAAAATATATAAACATCCATTAGTTGATTCATTTTGGAGTTTTATTTGGATTTTAGGTGCTTTGGGCTCCAATGATCTCAAGAATTTTATTTGGAATCTTCTCTTAATTCAGACCATCACCAACTATAGTCATGATTGATTCTATGTTGCTGGTAGTGATGAAAAGAATACCACTTCGAGCTTAGTGCTCAAATCCAACCCCTTCCCCTCTCTTGCCCAACCTTCTTTGTGAAGAATCTGGGTAGGGCGGTCTGACCGCGGCTCAACTGGTCTAAGACTGGCCTTGGTCTTTGACCTGGTATTTTCAGGCAGCCGGTTTAAACCGGTTGTAACACCGGGTCAGACCGGCCTTCTTCGGGATAGTCGGGCTCTTCTAACCGAAGGCTGCTCTTTTTCTCCCCATTTGCCTCTCCTTCGGTTCTCCTCTTCCCAACTCCAACCGGTGCCCTCAAGACTCCCTGGTGGAGCTTCTCTTCTCTCCGGCGGTCCGACCGGGTCTCCGACCGTCTCGATCTCCGGCTTCCCTTCCGGTGAGGTCCTCCTCCCTATTCCTTCATGTGTTGAAGATCTAGGGTTTGGGCCTCCTCTCCTCTCATCCAAATCCTTTGTGGATTTTGATAATAGGTGGGGATTCCCGGCTTTGTGGGTGATCTTGGAGCTTCTCCACTCGTCCCCACCAATTCCTTGCGCCGGTAATCTCTCTCCCTACTCACATTGCTTCAATTTTCAAGTTTTCCCCAAATAAGTTAGGGTTTGAGGATTTTTCGGTCAATCCTTCAAATCAGTGGGAGAAAATTGTTGAGTGAGTAGATTGGGCGCTATGTGATGCCTCCTTGTTGCCTTGTTGCTTAAAATTTTGAATTTCTTGGTGAGATTTGAAAAATTCTACAGATTTCTATATTGGCCGGTTTAAACCCCCGCTGTGGCCGGTCTGAACTTCTGTGCAGCCGGTCTGACCGCCCGGTGGCCGGTTTAAACCGCCTGACACAGAACCTCTGCTGAAAATTGACAGCAGCAGCGCATTTGCTTCGATTGTCGATTCCTTTGGCTTCCCCATTCCTTGTTTCTCCTGATATATGCTTCCCTTGCTCTTTGTGACAGTGATCATGCCTCCAAGGATGAAGCATGCCTCCCGTGGGTCTGTAAGGGCAGAATCCTCCCGTGCAACTGTCGTGGTAGAAGATCCAGTTGAGGAGGAAATGGCTAGCGAAGAAGAGGAAGAGAGTGACAATGTCTCTGAGCAGTCAGGTCAGGATCATAGCATGTTAGAGGATGAGATTGAGATTGATGAGGATGATGAGATGGAAGATAACATGGATAATTTCGATCTATCCACTCTCACTATAGAAGACTTTGCTATCTATAGGCAAGTGAATCAATATGAGTGAGCTTAGTCTTCAAATGATCACAGATTCCACACTCTCTTTCAGGAGCATGTTCATGAGTTTACATATGGACCAGAAAGAAAGTTCGCCTAGCACAATCGAATCAAGAGTGGGACGTCATTGATTAGATTCCAGATTATGATGGATTGCACCAGTTGTTTCAGCAGGTTGGACTTGCAGCTTTAGTGTCTTTGAGCCAGGGCTTCAACAAGAACATCATCAGGCAGTTCTATGCCACCCTTTATGTGGCCCCGGACAGATCTCAGATCAGGTGGATGACAGGACATCATGTATATTCAACCACCAAGGCACAGATAGAGGACATCTTAGGTTTCCCCCAGGTGATGAGTTCAGCAGAATACATGATGAGGATCACCTATCATTGGATGGACAGCTTGCTTACTACCGGCCCCATCAACATCATGGAAGACCCATTCGGGCTAGTAAAGTTGACGGTCTCTACACTATTCCTAGTGTAGTGAACCGCTTGGTAAGGCGCAGTGTGTTGCCTAGGGGAGGCAACAATGATGAGATTCGACCTCCAGCTGGGAACATTATTGATCACATCATGAGGAGCGTGAGGTTTGATGTGTGCACTGCATGCTAGAGGAGATTGCTTTGTCTATGGGAGATGTCAACAAGCTGATCTACTATGCTCCCTACATTATGAAGATTATTTCAGTTGAGACAGATTACGCAGGGCCTCTCAGCACTTCATTTGGGTTCTATACACCAAGAAAGAGGCAGCCAGTATTTCACCCCCACATGGTGGCAGATCCACAGTAGGCTCCAGGTGCAGCTCAGGCTCCTCCTCACCAGCAGCAGCAGGATTTTGGTCAGCAGGACCATGGAGAGCCTCAGCACCAGTAGTTTCCACCTCAGGGGTTTGTGCCACAGTTTGCAGATCAGGCACCTTATCAGTATGGAGTTCCACCTCAGCTCTATGATCCGTTCATGAGCAGCATGGTTGGACACTTTGAGAACCTGAGCATGAGTATGAGACAGTTCCAGACAGAGTTACGTTCAAATATGCAGTAGTTTCAATCAGAGTTCAGGGCAGACTTCGACTCTAGATTCACTGCCACGTCCAGACAGCTGTTAGAGCTTGGGTTTCATGTCAAAAGCATTGAGGAGGCTGTTAGCCCTGTCTACTCTCGTCACCGCCGTGGTGACTCGTCTTCCAGTGCTCCACCGCAACCTCCTCCTTCTGATTCTTAGGTGGGTTTTGGGGAGGTGACGATGTATAGTATAGTACCCCGAATACGAGGAGGTATCCATATACAATTCCCTGGATTATCGGACTAGGATACGCATCCAGTAAGGATCCCATGAGATAAGGTAACCCCTCGTAAGGAGGGAGGATACCCCTTAAACTAGGAAGTCAATCCCGACGTTTAAGGAAGCCAGAGTCCTACTCGGGGGTAAGTCCATGTCCGGTACGACTCGGGGAGCCCCCTATATAAGGATGAGCAACCCCATAGGAGAGGGGGAAGCCTGACAAGTCCTAGAAGCCATCTAGAAGCCCTATCAATTTCCCATGAGAAGACCCGCTGCCTCGAAGGAATCGAGCCCCAGCGGAACTAGTCAGAGTAGTCTACGATTAGGTTTAGGATAGCCACTAACATACACCTCCTTTGTAAGACACCCCTTGGATCAATATATACGAACATGACGTAGGGTTGTTATCCTGAGGGAGGCCCGAACCTGTATAAAAAGTCTGTGCCTTGTCGTCAGATCCTTGGAAGGGACCCCCCAGCAAGTATTATCATCTCACGTATACCGTAAGATCACCGGTTTATCAATCGTCGACAGGAGGTGTCTAGATTTCTTCCATTTTGGCACTTGATGCCAATGGGGGAGAAGTCTAGAGGGTTTGAGGGTTAGCTTGTGTTTTCCCTCTTTGGAGCATGGGTAGTTTATGGGTGCTAGCTATTTCTATTGCCTGTATTATATAGCTAGTATCTTTATGTGTGTTAAGCTTATGTTATCTTTCATGTAATATCTCTTGCATGAGCTTAAACACTTTCCTCAAGTTGATCTCATGTGTTGAGACTTGATATATTTTGTCCAAAGTATATTCTTATGATCCGTGTTTTGTCATGTATGCATATTTAGACTTGTTATTGATATATCTTGCCTTGCTTGTCTACATGGACTATATATATAAGGGAAACTCTGCCAAAATTTGAATTGAACAAAATAAGCAATGAAATTCAAATTCATTCACATATGCATATATTGTGGGGGAGTTTGCCCTATATATAGTGTAGCTCTACTAACATCAAAACCTTAGTAGTGTTTGATGCTAGTAAAGCCGGTTTTGGTAACCATAACATCTTTGTGATGTTTGATGCTACCAAAACTTATTCTTAGTATACATTTTATTCTCGAATGAGATGTATACTTAGAACTTAATTTTTCAATTACAAGCCTCTAGTGAGATTGTCATCAATTACCAAAATGGGGGAGATTAAAGGTTCATCTAGCCCCCAAATGTGGTTTTGGTAATTAATGACAATACATATGGACTAACAATTATGTAAGAATTGTTTGAAGGTTGTTCCATAGGTGATGCAATGATTGATAGAGCATGGATTCATTGAGGAATGCCATGAGATCTAAAGAGATGCTTCAAGATCAATAAGTTCTAGGTGATACTCA
>JAGXJF010004882.1:0-73975 GCA_019208055.1 Stipa capillata
ATTGTCGCCAAAGACCGAGCAGCTATCCAACCGATGGCACGGTACCTGCGCCGTGAACACTCAGAATTGGATAGCCCGACACCTGACCAGCACACCATACGATCACCAGAGCCGTATGCCTTCACTGTTGGTCAAGCCGGCCAGAAGCGAACAACGTTTCATAAACCACATACAATTCCAAAGTCCTGTGGAGAGTTAAAGTCCTTCCCTAATCCACTAAGAGAGACATGTTTGGAGGAGCCCGGCAATGATACCCTCACCCTAACCTGACCCCTAGGGTCAGTGGGTCACCCGAAAGCCCGGTATCATCACCCACACCCTGCCTGACCGGCACTGCATCTCAGTCAGCGGGTCACTCAACCATACCCTGTCACACTTAGTGAAAGAAAGAACGACGGTAACTCTTCACGGCTAGCTCATATACTTCAAAACATACACGCACGGTATATGAGCAGCGCAACGAACAAATTGTATATCACAGTAAAGCGCTAAAGAGAGGGATTACCAGATAATTATAACACGGCCCATACTCGGGGCAATACTTGTCTTACATACAGGTTGACCCGAAGGTCGGTAAACATCAAGTAGCCACATGGGCAGCAGCGGAAACGCAAAACTCAAAACACCCGAGATGGTGGGGGAACCCATCCTCAAAACAGCCCACATCATTCCCATGGAAGTCGAAGCCGAAAGAGGTAAACCAGAGCAGCAGACATCCACTTCAAATGCTTCATGAACCTGCCTAGGATAAACCTAGGTGAGTACAACCACCGTACTCGCAAGACATTGCTTATTGACTAATTAAAACATGGTGCTAATCCTTTTTTGACAAATTGTTAAGTTTCTCTCCTGTTAGTTGGTTCAAGTTGCACACGAGTGATAAAGGGGACATAAACTGCACCATTTTAAATCTCAGATTTCAGCGGATTTAACAACAACCCAATAACAGCAAGGAATCAGCTTAAACATAGATCTTAACAATATCAATAGCAGGATAACAATGTAAACAACATGGGTATCAACATTCGAACCAGGCTTCATTCGAAACTAGCAAGCACACATAGATCAATCACACCAACCATTCACAACTCAGAACATGAATATTGCCTACAATCAAATCTTCCAAATATTTCTACTCAGGGGGTGTGATGGCAACCACTCGCCGCATGTGAGTCTCAAATATTCAATATGGGGCACAACGGCCAATATGGGGCGCAACGGCCAATATGGGGCACAACGGCCAATATGGGGCACAACGGCCAAATATGCACATGGACAGGGTTCCATCACCACCACACCTCAAATTTTAATCTCTCGAACCGTCACCGGCAGCCGATCACCCTGAGTGTAGTAAGGGCCCTATCCCTTGGGGGTTGCAAGGCCCCAAGGGCCTCGAGTTGCCTCGACCTACACCCCGGCATCGCTGTCGCTAACGTCCACGTGTGACAAGGGAAGTAGTCACGCTGGAGTTACCTCAAGGTTGGTATCGCGACAATCACCCATTCACCTAGTCGCACCAGGCTCCTCCAGTGATACCAACTTTATCCAGCTGACCCTTTTTCCTTCGACTCTCACATCTCACTTAAATGGGTTTAAATATTCATTATCTCAGATTGACTCAATCAAACTTGACATGTCACAAAAACAGACCCTAGCATGCTAATGCGGTGCGAAGCACCAAACAAGCAAACATTCACACCAGTACCACCACACCAAACAGGGATTAACACACAATGTAATAATTAATCAACAAGCAATGGAGCTTGCCTGGTTGCTCGGGGAAGTACGGGAAGCATGCGCGAGAACTCCAGAATACTCAAAACACCGGTAAGAAGCAAGCGACCTCTAAAAAGGGAAAAAGCAACCCTAAGAAACTAATTCGAAAATGATGAAGATGCATGGATGCGGTTGACATGGATGCAACTACAGTGGATTAAAGTAAAGTGGATAATTACACAACAGGGTAGTATTCATTCCATATGTTGGTTTAGTTTTAGTTGCGGTATAACTTTAATCACGATAACCTAGAATATGGATGCATGCATGGGGTACGATATGTAACCAGGGAGAAAGCTTTAAATCTATACTTAGGGTTAGGGCTCAGTTGAATCGTAGGGAACGATTGTTTTCTGGCCGTTAGGCGAATTGTGACACTAACCATCTTAAGTTCGATTGTTAAGCTAGATTCTCTAGTATACATGTATTTAGAGGTGGCATGCAACGAGTTCTACAAATTTAATCAAATTTAGCATTTCTTGTCTTCTTCTCGGTAGGGGATAACAGGTTAAATATGGTTATACCTAGCTGGAGTATAAATCATGAGGATGACATGGGGTCCTAGAGTTATTATTAGGTGGATCAACATCCATTGAGTATCACCTCTCTCAACCAAGACCTTATGCACTCAGGCTTTAGCTAGATCATTGGTTGGGTATCCTTAGTACCATGCATTAGGTGCAACACACATGGTTCTCACAGTAGATCGTTAGTTTTAACTGGCCTGGCACTAACATTTCACAGGGATTGGGTAAACATCATAGGTACTAAGAATTGTTTATTTAGATCTCCATCGAGGTATTAGAATTATCTGTATTGTTTAACCAATGAACCTTAATCGGCACAGTGATCATGGGTTTGCTTAATTGCCGTTTAGCTCGGGTAGAATCAACTGCCGAAAGTTACTAGTGTTTCAAGTTTGCTAACCAAGGACTAATTTCTAACCAACTCTGTCTTCCCTCATCACTGTTTTGCCTTAACACCAATTATCCAGAATGCCTAGGAGACCGTGATATTAGTTGGTTGACTTAATGTTGCTTACCCAAAATAGCTTGGTAGGTTGATTGCAGTTGGCTCCCTAACGCATCCCTTGATTAGCAATTCTATCCAGAATGAAACTATAGCAATTGCTCTGGTACTAAAATTCTCAGGTATTACAGCAGTGTTTTTATTGGGCAACCATTAGTTACTGACGACCAGTTGAGCATCTATTCTTAACAGACTGAGCATGTAACCTTTTTCCTATAAGACTAATTCTATCTCCATCTTGCCCCAAGACTAATAAACAGAAATCCACGCCGGTTTAAACTACTGGACAGGAATCTTGTTTAGCCTACAACTTTCACACCCTTGATCGTAAACACGCATACGATATACCGTGGGAAAGCTATGAACATAATCTAGATCTTATCTTTTTGGGGAAACTTGAAATTCTGCACCGTTTAACACCAGATTTGAAAATACTAAATCTGCTCATTGATCCAATCATCAAAATCAATCTCTCACTGTTATTTAGGTAATCTTAATCCAAAAATCCAGATTAGGCAAATGAATTCCCTATGGACATCTGAATCAAATTTCTAACAACTTTGTTATCCACCTCATAATTCAATTTCATTGTTAAGACCTCCTAATTACTCCCGACAACTTCAGCCCTCGAAAATCAGCATACCAGTAGCAGTATTTTGCTCATAACTTTTGATCAACAAATCTAATGGGAGCAAACTCAGTGGCGTTGGAAAGCTATCGACGATGCCCATCTTTTACCTTTTGGGGGTGACATCAGAATCCCAAACGTTTAGTCCCAGAATTAGGATGAAATTCGACAGGCCTCAACCCTAGAAGAACACTCATAGCTGCAGCAGTATTTTGGTCATAACTTTTGGAGTATAACTCCGATTGGAGCAATTCCAGTGGCATTGGAAAGCTTAGGATGAAACCCACAATTTCTTCCATTGGACCAACTCATAATTCCGCACGGTTTGATAGCAGTTTTTAGATTAAACTCACTGACCTAGTTTCAAACATGCAAATAATCCCCAATCTTCAGATTTCGAAATTTCTTCAATTCATACTCAACTAGGAACTAATTAGGGCATACCTTAACAGCATGAACTTCAAAATCGAGATGAACCCAATGAAAATGGTGGAACCCTCTCTTTTCTCCTCTTCCCTAACTTCTTCATCATCCTTTCTTTTTCCTAGCTGCCATGGCTGCTTGGCCCTATGGTTGAGGGAGGCTTGTGGCCTGGTGAAGACAAGGGCGCCAGGTGGAGGGGACCAGTAGCAGAGACGTGAGCCACGGCGGCGTGCTCCAGCAGCTGCACTGGAGGGGATGGAGCACCCTGGGAAGAAAGAAAAGGGGGCGTGCAGCTCTAGAGAAAATGGCAGAGCAAGCAAGAATGGGGAGGGAAGGAAGAAGGAGATGGCAGGGCATCCAAATGCTCTTGCATGTCAATAATTTTTGGATGAATTGCAAGAGGAGGAGATAGGGGATGTAGTGGCATAACATGCATAACTCAATTCCTAGTGCTTGGATGGGATTTGGAGGAGGGAAGACATTGGGGTTGAGGGAGATAGAACCAGCTGGAGGTTGAAGAAGAGTGGGGTGAGGGAGTGCTGCGTGGGGGAGAAATAGGGGCACTGGGGGTTGGCTGTTTAGGGGCTGCTGGTGGGACCCGCGTGGCAGATAAAGGAAAAGCAAGGTCCCCTTTGTTTTTACTTGTTTCTTTGCTATTTCAGTGTATTTCTATTTCATTCTAGGGCTAGGTAGAAAGAAGCTCAAACTCTTGGCGTTCGACATGGGGAAGACTTAAATATGTAATTTCAGGATAAACAAGAGGTTCATCTTGTTGATTTGTGTATATTTGGTTCGGAGGGAAAGTTTAGAAAAACATTTACTAACATATGCGCATCTGACCCGATCCACCGGAGAATTGTATATTGTTTCTCAAAGGTCTTTACGACGTTAGAAAATATTTCGAACAGGGTTTCAACGAAATTAATTTCTTGCATTCTGTTAAAGTAGTTTTTATGTCGCAATACTAGGGTTTTTGATCTAAGCTAGATTCAACTGACCTAGATGCATGCATGCATTAGAAAAACTCCAAATTATTCACGACGGTCTTTGCCGATCTCGTGTCTTAAGATTTAGGGTCATTTTCGAGCGATCTATATGCATACATGATGGCGAAAAGAAATCCTCACGATGATCCTCACTGATCTCGTGTTTTGAGAATCGGGTCGTTACAAAACCTACCCCCCTTAAAAGAATCTCGTCCCGAGATTCCTACGGTAAGGAAGAGGAGAAGAGGTGTTCAGCTTGCAGCAAGTCCTTGACGAGATACCAAGCTTTCGATAGTGAGAAAGCGGAATCACTTATCGACTTTTACACTAGTTCTGGAAAGAGAAAACCAGATTAGATTATTTGTTGGAAATGATTCCTTCTACAGCATTTCAGCTTTAATAGGCTCTACACTTGGTTAAGAGGAGAGACGAAGGTGGAAAGAACAGTAGCAATTGGGAGAGGCGGTGACGATTGCTGGTCTTGCAAATTCAGAATTCAAGATTGTTGGTTTGAGCAAGAAGAGCTGTTATGAACAGCTGTCTTTGCTTGAGCAGGGAATGACCAAGATGGTGAGGATGGTGGCTCTGAAGCGATTGAAGTATCTGTTTATGATTACTTGGTGAGAGAACTCAGTAGTTGGATTGAGGCGTCAGAAGGCTTCATAGGTGTGGGAGGCGGTATCAGGGCCAGGTTTCAATCCTGGGGCCTGTGGGTTGTGGAAGGCGGTATTGATATGCTAGGATTCCTAATTCAGAAGGGAAGTGAATTGGGCACAATGACAAAACAAGATTCATGCCTAGGGAGAAACGTTAGGATAGGGGGATATATGTGGTAAAAGGGAAGATCCTTGACGGGTTGTTTGCATGTGGCGATGATTTAGGGCAGGTACGAAAGCAACTCCAGATTTTCCAACCTTTTAGAAACTTAAATATTTTAGATGGGTCTGAGGTTTTGTTTAATCCTGCTAGTAAGGTTTATTAGATGAGGAGGGTGGGGATGTATCACTTTGTACGAGTGATAGCTCAAAATTGTCGGGATCAGGGAATAACCCCGTACCACATGTAGTACCATCAACGAGGAGGTGATCAAGCTCCCTATTGATGTTCTGCCATGGGCACGATAGCATTCCAAGATACCGAATGCTTGCGCATCAATTCTGAATAATCTGGCTAAGGGGGAGGGGACAATGAGATAGAGCTTAAACGATTGATTGGCTGAGTTTTGCCATCCACTTGCACTGAAATGGGCAAAAGAAGGATTGTACACTAAGGATGTCATATAAGCATGGGAGGTGGACATCGTCGGTTGATACCCATTCGGCAGGGTTTTGGGACCTTCTGAGATCTCCTAATCGAGATGGAGCTAAAGGAATCAAGATTAACACATTGGAAGTTGTTGGTTAAATTGGTAGCTTCTTGATTGCATTTATATAAAGCTCATCTTGTCATGATGGGCAAGAATTGCGATAAAATAAGTTAGGAGTGACTTGTGCAACAAAACAAGATGTGTATATGCAGCAGGAATACACGTTTACAAATTGCGCAAGGGCTAGGAGTCAACATCTTCCATATGAATAGCACGTGATATCCTTGCATACGACTGGAATTGTCAACACCTTCGAGTGAGACATTTCAGCATAATATGCAAGAATAATGGACAGCCATAATGTTCATATGGAAATGTTTAATTCATTAGCCAACTTTTAGAAGGAAGAACTTAGGTCATGTTGCCGAGAAGCAAGTTTGGTCTTGCTGAAATTTCTGGACAGCGCATACCGTAATTGTGCTAAAGTCCACCAAGAGGGCATAATGCAAAAGGGGGAATTCTACACCTGAGGGTACAGACTTTGAGGTTTGAAATAGTGGGAATGTTCCACAAAATTGTGGAGAAATTGGTCAATAAGCCGGCTCAAGAGGTAGAGCGGAGAAACAAAATCCATCAATCTCTCGTTATGATAATGTAACTTCAGAGCATCATCCAATAGTAAGATTGTATATCTAAGTGAAATCTGACAACCCTTCATGCTTGTCTAATAATCCACCATCTCCATTATTCTGATCATGCCCATGGACTTCATTGTTTAAACTTCAATTCTTGAACCGATACATGCCAATGACCTGTTCATGTTCTTAGGCAATAATCTAACAATCCAATAACTTCCTTGCTCCTATTGCCTTTTTGGACATTCTATATAATCTAGATATCCTAACAAATTTTCTTATTTGATGAGTCTTGTCATTCTAAATAATCCACCAATCTCGATTATATCAGCAATCACTAAAGATCTATCCATTCCCACGCACTTCTGATTCAAATTTAATCTTTTAAGAAAGCATTCCCTGATGAGGGATTCATCTATCCAAGTAAATCCAGTATCTTCTAAATCTTCCTATGAAATCCAAAGTCTCGTTTACCATAATCGTTGTAACTTCTTCTATGAAATCCTATAATTTGACATATCCATCAAATTTTTATTTGCCCCTAGTTTGAATCCAAAATTATTATAATCTGATGATTGTAGCTAACTTCTTCTACCACTCCTGCAAGTGGGTATATCTACCACAATTCAACTGCCACTCCTGATTTATATCCGGTATGGTCTAAGTAAAATCCAATAATTCTTGATGCTCTACGGCATGGACTCGATAGCGGCTCCCAAGGAGATTCGAGCTTTATTTCAAGTGGCGATAATGGTTGTACTACCCAAATGTAGGAATAGGGATTCTATGACAGGATCAAGGAGGGCCTGGTGTCCATTGCCTTGCAGAGACAACGAAGGCACCTTGGGGGTATCAAGATGAGTGTAAGGGTCAAATAGAGGTAACCCCAGTGTTTGGCGAGAATAGAGGCGGAGGGCACGAAGGGAAAGTTTCAGCATGCCACTCCCAGAGAAGTCACGAGTAGGAAGGATTAAAACTCCAAAGGACATCTTACATAGAAAGGCAAGATGAGATAAGAATTCATAAAACTTTTGCAAATCGAAACGAATTGAATAAGGAGAAAATCAAGATTCTAAGTCTGAAGAGATAAGGAATAAACAGAGTCTTACTCACTGTTTTTCAAACATATTTTTAGTTTTATAAATAGCTTTTGCAAACCGGAAGACCTAACTAACGACCACCTGCAAGGTTTGCCTACAGTCAGCTTGGCTCTGATACCAATCTGTCAGGGCCCCAGAATTATATATGATTTAAGGAAACAATTGTCGCCAAAGACCGAGCAGCTATCCAACCGATGGCACGGTACCTGCGCCGTGAACACTCAGAATTGGATAGCCCGACACCTGACCAGCACACCATACGATCACCAGAGCCGTATGCCTTCACTGTTGGTCAAGCCGGCCAGAAGCGAACAACGTTTCATAAACCACATACAATTCCAAAGTCCTGTGGAGAGTTAAAGTCCTTCCCTAATCCACTAAGAGAGACATGTTTGGAGGAGCCCGGCAATGATACCCTCACCCTAACCTGACCCCTAGGGTCAGTGGGTCACCCGAAAGCCCGGTATCATCACCCACACCCTGCCTGACCGGCACTGCATCTCAGTCAGCGGGTCACTCAACCATACCCTGTCACACTTAGTGAAAGAAAGAACGACGGTAACTCTTCATGGCTAGCTCATATACTTCAAAACATACACGCACGGTATATGAGCAGCGCAACGAACAAATTGTATATCACAGTAAAGCGCTAAAGAGAGGGATTACCAGATAATTATAACACGGCCCATACTCGGGGCAATACTTGTCTTACATACAGGTTGACCCGAAGGTCGGTAAACATCAAGTAGCCACATGGGCAGCAGCGGAAACGCAAAATCAAACACCCGAGATGGTGGGGAACCCATCCTCAAAACAGCCCACAACATTCCCATGGAAGTCGAAGCCGAAAGAGGTAAACCAGAGCAGCAGACATCCACTTCAAATGCTTCATGAACCTGCCTAGGATAAACCTAGGTGAGTACAACCACCGTACTCGCAAGACATTGCTTATTGACTAATTAAAACATGGTGCTAATCCTTTTTGACAAATTGTTAAGTTTCTCTCCTGTTAGTTGGTTCAAGTTGCACACGAGTGATAAAGGGGACATAAACTGCACCATTTTAAATCTCAGATTTCAGCGGATTTAACAACAACCCAATAACAGCAAGGAATCAGCTTAAACATAGATCTTAACAATATCAATAGCAGGATAACAATGTAAACAACATGGGTATCAACATTCGAACCAGGCTTCATTCGAAACTAGCAAGCACACATAGATCAATCACACCAACCATTCACAACTCAGAACATGAATATTGCCTACAATCAAATCTTCCAAATATTTCTACTCAGGGGGTGTGATGGCAACCACTCGCCGCATGTGAGTCTCAAATATTCAATATGGGGCACAACGGCCAATATGGGGCGCAACGGCCAATATGGGGCACAACGGCCAATATGGGGCACAACGGCCAAATATGCACATGGACAGGGTTCCATCACCACCACACCTCAAATTTTAATCTCTCGAACCGTCACCGGCAGCCGATCACCCTGAGTGTAGTAAGGGCCCTATCCCTTGGGGGTTGCAAGGCCCCAAGGGCCTCGAGTTGCCTCGACCTACACCCCGGCATCGCTGTCGCTAACGTCCACGTGTGACAAGGGAAGTAGTCACGCTGGAGTTACCTCAAGGTTGGTATCGCGACAATACACCCATTCACCTAGTCGCACCAGGCTCCTCCAGTGATACCAACTTTATCCAGCTGACCCTTTTTCCTTCGACTCTCACATCTCACTTAAATGGGTTTAAATATTCATTATCTCAGATTGACTCAATCAAACTTGACATGTCACAAAAACAGACCCTAGCATGCTAATGCGGTGCGAAGCACCAAACAAGCAAACATTCACACCAGTACCACCACACCAAACAGGGATTAACACACAGTGTAATAATTAATCAACAAGCAATGGAGCTTGCCTGGTTGCTCGGGGAAGTACGGGAAGCATGCGCGAGAACTCCAGAATACTCAAAACACCGGTAAGAAGCAAGCGACCTCTAAAAAGGGAAAAAGCAACCCTAAGAAACTAATTCGAAAATGATGAAGATGCATGGATGCGGTTGACATGGATGCAACTACAGGTGGATTAAAGTAAAGTGGATAATTACACAACAGGGTAGTATTCATTCCATATGTTTGGTTTTAGTTTTAGTTGCGGTATAACTTTAATCATGGATAACCTAGAATATGGATGCATGCATGGGGTACGATAGGTAACCAGGGAGAAAAGCTTTAAATCTATACTTAGGGTTAGGGCTCAGTTAATCGAAACGATTGTTCTTTTCTGGCCGTTAGGCGAATTGTGACACTAAGCATCTTAAGTTCGATTGTTAAGCTAGATTCTCTAGTATACATGTATTTAGAGGTGGCATGCAACGAGTTCTACAAATTTAATCAAATTTAGCATTTCTTGTCTTCTTCTCGGTAGGGGATAACAGGTTAAATATGGTTATACCTAGCTGGAGTATAAATCATGAGGATGACATGGGGTCCTAGAGTTATTATTAGGTGGATCAACATCCATTGAGTATCACCTCTCTCAACCAAGACCTTATGCACTCAGGCTTTAGCTAGATCATTGGTTGGGTATCCTTAGTACCATGCATTAGGTGCAACACACATGGTTCTCACAGTAGATCGTTAGTTTTAACTGGCCTGGCACTAACATTTCACAGGGATTGGGTAAACATCATAGGTACTAAGAATTGTTTATTTAGATCTCCATCGAGGTATTAGAATTATCTGTATTGTTTAACCAATGAACCTTAATCGGCACAGTGATCATGGGTTTGCTTAATTGCCGTTTAGCTCGGGTAGAATCAACTGCCGAAAGTTACTAGTGTTTCAAGTTTGCTAACCAAGGACTAATTTCTAACCAACTCTGTCTTCCCTCATCACTGTTTTGCCTTAACACCAATTATCCAGAATGCCTAGGAGACCGTGATATTAGTTGGTTGACTTAATGTTGCTTACCCAAAATAGCTTGGTAGGTTGATTGCAGTTGGCTCCCTAACGCATCCCTTGATTAGCAATTCTATCCAGAATGAAACTATAGCAATTGCTCTGGTACTAAAATTCTCAGGTATTACAGCAGTGTTTTTATTGGGCAACCATTAGTTACTGACGACCAGTTGAGCATCTATTCTTAACAGACTGAGCATGTAACCTTTTTCCTATAAGACTAATTCTATCTCCATCTTGCCCCAAGACTAATAAACAGAAATCCACGCCGGTTTAAACTACTGGACAGGAATCTTGTTTAGCCTACAACTTTCACACCCTTGATCGTAAACACGCATACGATATACCGTGGGAAAGCTATGAACATAATCTAGATCTTATCTTTTTGGGGAAACTTGAAATTCTGCACCGTTTAACACCAGATTTGAAAATACTAAATCTGCTCATTGATCCAATCATCAAAATCAATCTCTCACTGTTATTTAGGTAATCTTAATCCAAAAATCCAGATTAGGCAAATGAATTCCCTATGGACATCTGAATCAAATTTCTAACAACTTTGTTATCCACCTCATAATTCAATTTCATTGTTAAGACCTCCTAATTACTCCCGACAACTTCAGCCCTCGAAAATCAGCATACCAGTAGCAGTATTTTGCTCATAACTTTTGATCAACAAATCTAATGGGAGCAAACTCAGTGGCGTTGGAAAGCTATCGACGATGCCCATCTTTTACCTTTTGGGGGTGACATCAGAATCCCAAACGTTTAGTCCCAGAATTAGGATGAAATTCGACAGGCCTCAACCCTAGAAGAACACTCATAGCTGCAGCAGTATTTTGGTCATAACTTTTGGAGTATAACTCCGATTGGAGCAATTCCAGTGGCATTGGAAAGCTTAGGATGAAACCCACAATTTCTTCCATTGGACCAACTCATAATTCCGCACGGTTTGATAGCAGTTTTTAGATTAAACTCACTGACCTAGTTTCAAACATGCAAATAATCCCCAATCTTCAGATTTCGAAATTTCTTCAATTCATACTCAACTAGGAACTAATTAGGGCATACCTTAACAGCATGAACTTCAAAATCGAGATGAACCCAATGAAAATGGTGGAACCCTCTCTTTTCTCCTCTTCCCTAACTTCTTCATCATCCTTTCTTTTTCCTAGCTGCCATGGCTGCTTGGCCCTATGGTTGAGGGAGGCTTGTGGCCTGGTGAAGACAAGGGCGCCAGGTGGAGGGGACCAGTAGCAGAGACGTGAGCCACGGCGGCGTGCTCCAGCAGCTGCACTGGAGGGGATGGAGCACCCTGGGAAGAAAGAAAAGGGGGCGTGCAGCTCTAGAGAAAATGGCAGAGCAAGCAAGAATGGGGAGGGAAGGAAGAAGGAGATGGCAGGGCATCCAAATGCTCTTGCATGTCAATAATTTTTGGATGAATTGCAAGAGGAGGAGATAGGGGATGTAGTGGCATAACATGCATAACTCAATTCCTAGTGCTTGGATGGGATTTGGAGGAGGGAAGACATTGGGGTTGAGGGAGATAGAACCAGCTGGAGGTTGAAGAAGAGTGGGGTGAGGGAGTGCTGCGTGGGGGAGAAATAGGGGCACTGGGGGTTGGCTGTTTAGGGGCTGCTGGTGGGACCCGCGTGGCAGATAAAGGAAAAGCAAGGTCCCCTTTGTTTTTACTTGTTTCTTTGCTATTTCAGTGTATTTCTATTTCATTCTAGGGCTAGGTAGAAAGAAGCTCAAACTCTTGGCGTTCGACATGGGGAAGACTTAAATATGTAATTTCAGGATAAACAAGAGGTTCATCTTGTTGATTTGTGTATATTTGGTTCGGAGGGAAAGTTTAGAAAAACATTTACTAACATATGCGCATCTGACCCGATCCACCGGAGAATTGTATATTGTTTCTCAAAGGTCTTTACGACGTTAGAAAATATTTCGAACAGGGTTTCAACGAAATTAATTTCTTGCATTCTGTTAAAGTAGTTTTTATGTCGCAATACTAGGGTTTTTGATCTAAGCTAGATTCAACTGACCTAGATGCATGCATGCATTGGAAAAACTCCAAATTATTCACGACGGTCTTTGCCGATCTCGTGTCTTAAGATTTAGGGTCATTTTCGAGCGATCTATATGCATACATGATGGCGAAAAGAAATCCTCACGATGATCCTCACTGATCTCGTGTTTTGAGAATCGGGTCGTTACATGGGGCTACGACGCGGGGTACGACTGAGTGGGCGGTGAAACGGCCTGTGACTTTATGGTCTGGGTTTGCATGTGACGACGTGAACACCACGACTATTGGTTGTTTGTGGGTACAATTGCACACCTCTGCAGAGTGTAAGAAAGTGTGGCCGAGTCACTCCATGTTCCTGGTTGGAACTACGAACGCGGCAGGAAAGGGATCCATCGGGGATCCTAACAGCCTGTAAGGCATGAGATCATAGTCTCTTAAATTAAAACTTGACTCTCTTACCTTACAAAATTGCATTGCTTTTGGAAAGCATTGCTGTTCTCAGTAGATAGTGCTTCAAACACCTCTTTGCTATTCCTGGACTTGTTGAGTACCTTTTGTACTCATCCCTTTACTCTAATTCCTTTGATTAGATTGTGAGCCAACGACGGAGACGGAGGTGGTATACGTCGAGGTCGACGAGGAAGTTCCTGAAGAGCAGGCGTCGACGAAGGAGGACAAAGGCATCGACTACTACGTCGAGTTCCGCGATGAGAATGCCACTGAGTAGAAGTATAGGTCGAGTGAGTCGAGAGTTGTAGATAAGGCTTTTGCTGTAACCAAGTGATAACGGTTTTAAATTTCCCGTACTTTTGGGAATAAGTTGTAAGACTTTATGTTGTATTTCAAGTTTGTAAATTAAGTTTGTAATATATGGACCGCTGCAATGTTTCTGATGTGCTACTTTATATGATATTGTGGATGAGAAGGCACTTTGTCTACAATATGTCAAAGACCGGCATATTATCCAAGAGGGTAGTATGTGGGTCGCTGCAGGACCGAGTGAAAACTTACCTTAGCCGGTTTCTTTTTCAATCTAGCAGTAATAGTTTTCTAGAATCATTAGTACATTCCGAACAGGCAACCTTAAATGCAAGTGTCCATTGTTTGGACAAATTTATTGCATAGATTCAATGCAAGTTGTAGCTTGGTTGGGTTGCTGTTGCAAATTTTGGGTCATTTAAAACAAATTTATTGCATAGAACATTTGATTTAGGGAATTCTAAGATTAGTTTATTAATTAAATATGCATATAGTTTTGTTATTTTTTATACTATCGATGAACATAACATTTAACTAATATTAATTATATTCACGTGTTGTAGATGGATCATTGATAGATGTATGTCGAGAACCATGCGAGCAAAGAGTAGATCGATGCCATCTCGATATTCTTACAAGTAGCCGAACAAGATAGTTTGAATAGAGGGGACATGGGGATCTGTTGTCCATGCTCTGGTTGCAAAAATCTTAAGAGCTTCATGAACCGTATGCAGATCCAAACACACTGGATCATAAGTGGATTCACGAAGGGGTATGCATGTTGGACCAGTCGCGGTGAAGATCAGAACATAGAGGAAGGTCCCACAAACATGGATGAAGGCAATGATATGCCTGATCTTGTCAATAGCATAGCTTTGGACCAGACACCTGATGATGTCAGTGCGTCACAAGAGGATGCGTCGCAAGATGACACATCGTGGCATCAAGACAATGACCTAGATCAGTGTTGCACGATGTTTAAGAAATTGTGAGAATGATCGAAAGTACAATAAGTTTGTTGGCTTGTGGGAACATTCGAAGAAACCTATGTAACTGGGTTACAAGTATACAAAGTTGTCCAGCATGCTAGAATGTTGAAACTGAAGGCAAGCAATGGTTGGACCAACAAGAGCTTCTTGGTGCTCCTAACGTTGTTAGAGGACATCCTTCCAAAGGGAAACCATATGCTGAAAACTACCTATAAAGCTAAGAAGGTTCTTTTCTGCTTAGGAATGGAAGTAGAAAAAATACATGAATGTCCCAATGACTGTATCTTGTACCGTAGAGTATGTGAAATAGCGTGCATGCCCAGTGTGCAAAGCTTCTCAATAGATGGGTAATAATAACGGTGATGATGGCGAGGATGGCATGAATGTGAGGAAGGAGACTCCGGTTGCGTGGTATTTGGCTATAATTTCCCATTTGAAGCGCTTATATACGAACCCTAAGGAGGTCAAACTGATGCATTGGCACGCAGATGAACATACAGATGATGGAATGTTGAGACACCACGCAGATTCTTTACAGTGCAAAAATATTGATAGGAGATATGCTACATTCGGTGAAGACACGAGGAGTGTAAGGTTTGCATTGAACATTGATGGAATGAACCAACTTGGTAACATGAGCAGTCGACACAGTACTTGGCCCGTAAATCTTTGCATGTAATACCTTCTTACTTGGTTGTGTATGAAGCGGAAGTATATCATGATGACAATACTTATCCTAGGTCCGAAACAAGCTGGTAACGACATTGATGTGTACTTTGCAACATTGGTGGAGGATTTAAAGCCTCATTGGATAGAAGGGGTACATGTATAGGATGCGCACCTAATGGAAAACTTCATATTACGCTGCATGTTGTTCCTAACCATCAATGATTATCTTGTCTGTGGTAACTGTTCGGGCCAGACTATTTATATGATTCAACATGTTTGCCATCGCATTTCATGTCTGAAATTCATCACCTTCGTAATATCACTTGCTGAACTTATATGCTGTCAATAGATTGTTCACCCTAGTATCATATGAGAACCTTCTTGTCTAAGAATTTTTACATTACATCATTTAGTTTTTTCAAATACTGAATCCACGAAAGATAAATTTCAATTAGGTCTGTGTAACAGTAACCTAGGTTAGATTATCTGCTCATTGCCTCTGTTTTTTTTAGAGGAGAAGCTAGAGGATTATCTACTTCAATGCTTTGCCAAGTATAAAGCAACATCATAGTATATTAGCTTGTTTATTATATTTTGATAATAGAGATTCTCCATTGCCGTTGCCACCAAAACCGTCTGCTGAGACAACTAACACTTCTGATGCCAAGAAAAGGAGGGGAGAGGGAAGCAAATGGTTGAAAAGGCTGGCAGTCAAGTATACCGTGACTACTTTTCATGACTATGGGGCCCCTAACAAGCATGATGATGCAAGGAAGAAGTTCTCAACTGTCTGCGGGATTGTAGCATGAGAACGACTGCCCATCACTCTAGAAAGTTGGAAGAAAGTTGGAGGTACACAACTCACGTCCATTACGAAGGAAACCCTCGACTACTTTATCATAAGAGATGAATGCAAGGCGTGCGTGGAACAAGCTGCTCGTATGACAGAGTCCAAGGCATTGAAGAAATGGAAGATCGTATTGGTGATGAAGTATGCAGACACCAAGGAGAAGCCCTTTCAATAGTTTCTGATGATTACTCCCGTGATTTAGGCTGAATTTGTGAAGATGAAACTGTCGGATGAAGTCCAGCAAAAGAGTGAATAAAATAGGGCCATCTCTAAGAGAAACAAGCACCCCCACCATATGGGGAATGCTGCGTACGTGGGCATGTCCAAGAATTGGGAAAGGGAGGATTAGCAGGCATTGCAGTCAAATGCCCCCACTAAATATGTTGGCAAGGGCATCTTATACCACATCGGCTTTAGGTGAGCCCAAATTTGACAACTCTACTAACGAGGAAGCTTAAAGACGCTTGGTGAGATATCAAAGAGCCTAAGTACTACTAAGGCTTATCATTAACCTTATATATCAATTAAAATAATAATTCTTGCTTTTGCAGCTCGAACTCGATGCGGCATCTCAAGCCGGCAACTTCTCGGGAGATATACTCTAAGATGGCTTAGGAAACCTAAACCACCCAGGTTGCATGCCGTGTACGGGCCCTCTGTCTGTGAAAATATGGACGCAGCCAGGGCTTTGGAGGTGAAGCACCAACGTAAGAAATCCAGGTAAGTGCTTGAAGAACAACACAAGCGTCAAGAGCTTAAATAAGAGAAACTACATGAGCTAACAGAGGAGTTTCAAGTTGTGCGACCAGAACCAACAGTTCCTGCCAACCCTAGTAAGCATCGGAGTAGCTGCGCGTCGATCGACACCCTAGGCATGGCGAAGATACAGATGCCACCTTTTCGTAAAATGAGATCGAGGTAAAATCAATATATCTTTGCAATGCTTCACACAAGATCGTTTTAGACCCCTCGGCTAAAAGTTTGCATCCTTATTAGGTTGCCACGAGTGAGGATTCTAGGTTTGGATGAACCGATGGGTGCTGCTTGGGGGCTAGTGTTTCCAACAACAAGAGAGAAGATGGTACGCAATGTTCCCCTAGGCCCTTCATATGCAAAGATGAACATCGATTGTATCACCAACGCTTTCAAGGACATCAAGCTTCCAATTCCACCAAACAGGGAGACCTTAACTCTAGGGAATGCTAAGGGAAAAATTTTCAGTGGCCCAAGAGGGATATCTTCCTCAACCAGTCATGGCCAACTAAGAAGGTTACGGTGCCACCGTCAAAGCCATTAGTCCCTTTGATGCATACCCTCTAGTAATCTGGCCTTATCAAAAAGAATGCTAGACCTAACAACGCAAGAATTGCCAAAGAGTAGTGCCAAGCCGACTCTGTTGGCAACTATCTCCTCCCCATCGCTGATCTTTTCACCGAGCTTGAATTTGGCGGTGGTCCCTTCCCTTGCGCTGGTGGCATGAACTCCTTCTGTTCCGCCGTCTGAGGGATCCATGTTGTTCTGTAATGCCCCTAAACCTTAAGGCACGAGATCAGTGAAGATCATCGTGAGTAAATTGGAGTTCTTCTCCTTACATGCATGCATATCGATAGCTCAAACATGACTCTGATCAAAAACCTTAACATGCGACCCTACGACTAATACGAAGTGGAACAGCGAAATCAGTGCCGCTAAAACTCATGATTTAAAAACTTATGTATGCTCTAACCACCCTAGCTCTCCTCCTATCATGCGTGCATACAGATTGAATTAAAAAATTTTAAAACTTGACCCAAGAAAATTTCCGACCCTTCATAAGTTATTAAATGCAACATCGATTTTTCCTTGTACTCAAAACCTAAATTTAAAAATCTAAGTCTCTTGCAAACGATCGGACACCGTAGCGATGTTTGTGTCATTGAGTTGATCGAAATCAAATATTAATTTGCGTGAATCGGAGAATGGATGCTCGATCTAGGGCATACTCAAATTGACGGCTCAGATTAATTGCTAAAAGGAATAAAATGAAATAAAAATGAATGAAAACCCTAACCTAAAAAGGGACCAGGGAGCCACGGGCTGGCCACCCCAGCCCCACCCACCTGCCACCGTCGCCTTGCCTCCAGGGCGCGCCGCCGCTCTCCAGGCTCACCGCCGGCCGGATCCCAAGCGTCGCTCGGCTCCCCTAGGCTCCGCCTCGCCTGCGCCTCCTCGCTCCTCCCTCCACCGAGCTCTGCTCCGACCGCAGCCCCTCCCCGTGCACCGTAGCCTGCCGAGCTTTGCCACAGGCCGCCGACTGCCGACCCTGACCACCCCCTCCCCCCGCCCGCGCCTCGCCTCCGACCACCGGCCTTATCCCGCCGGTCCTCCGCCCCATCCAGATCCGGGGAGCTCCGCCTGCGCCGCCCCAGCAGCCACCCACCACCTGGCCGACCGCTGGCCGATCTCCTCATCCACGCCGCAGCACCGAGCACAGGCCACCTGCAGGAGCTTCTTCCCCGACCGCCGGTGCTTCCCTCCACTCGGCGCACCAAGCCCCGTCTCCGAGCTCGCCCACGCGCGTGTCAAGCTACCAGGCGAAGCCGCCCCGGCACCTCCACCTCTTGCCGGCACAAGTTCAACTCCCAGCGGCCTTCTTCAACAACCTGGCTGTGAAGCTCCTCCCCAAGCCGAGTTGTGACCTCGCCGTGTTCCTCGCCACCGGGGTGAGCAATCGTGGTTCCATCCTTCTCCTGTGCTGTTACCGTTGTGTCCAACGATTCGAATGTTTAACGAACCACCTCTGATTAGGATGCAGTTGCTAATCCCTAGGCATAGTGTCCTGATATCTCAATTACACATGGATACGATTAAGTCCATGCTAGCTGGTGGCTAGTTGGCGCTTAGGTGTTAGTTAGTCCAAACTAATTAGTTTCCTGCTAAAATAATCCTCCGTTACCCGATCAATGTGCTGAGGAATGCTATTGAAAGTAAATGGATAGCTAATCTTAGTGACTAAGTAGTCTTAAGTAAACAGTTAGTTCAAAACCTTGATTAGAATTTGAGTAAATGTACACCCGTGAGATTTATCGGCTTAACCTACACGACTAATACTAAAGCAAACATCCTTAACCATTCAATGACCACTGTTAGAGTAATAGCTAATGTTGTTTTGGACCCCTTTTAGCATCAGTTAAGTAATTGAGGCCAGTTGTATAAACAGCGAATAGTTGCATATGATGCATATGCTCATAAGTGCGACTAAGTCATATCCCATAAGCAAGTAATGGTTCTGTTGGCCGGATAGTCCTTAACCAATGTGCTACTTCGGATAACAATAGCATCTAGTGTTAATCCTTATATGCCTCCCTTTATTTCTCCCTGTGCTCATCGCCGTTTAGCTGATGCCCAAAACCCTTTTCTGATGATTGGTATATACGCACACATGTGCCTAAAGGAGATAGGTATGCTTGTGGAGCTTGATTCCCTACGGGTAGTAGAAATTAGAAACTAGCACTATTTTGCAATGTTAGACCTAAACTGATAAGAACTGGTTTCTTCCCTTTTGTTTTAGCTATCTCATATAGATGCTGCACTTGACTTTTAATTAAAGAACTGAGGTCGCTTTGACTTCAACTATATGTAAGCGTTAGCTTATCAAACTGAAAGAACATATACTACCTGATCTTAGCTCTAAAATGGTTATGGTTATATGTGGGTACGAATGTTTGGGGCTTGAATGCATATGTGTATATACTCACGAATGTGCGATTAATGTGTGCTGAACAGGAACTAGTTTAGCGTAAGATAACCATTAGCCCACACAACTAATACACTTATTACATACATATCGGTTTAAAATAGGACTTAAGTGTCAACTACTATAATCAATGTACCAATGTTACCGCACTGGTGAACCAAGAGGGTAATGACTGTACTGCTCACTGATTCGGTTAATCATAGCTAAGTACATGTTAGTAATGAGCCCAACCACGGGAAGGTCAAAGGATGAATTGTGCACGTGCGATCTTGATCCTCGCCGTATACACTATTCTAATTAAAACACTGATGATTCAAAACTAAGTTAACACTGATTGCTTACTGACTAATTGGTGTATATATGTAACAAATGAGCTCACTCTTAGTTGAGAAACTAAGGATTGGGAATTCATACCACCCCCTAATGAATAATCCTTTTCCTAACTCATCTCTTACTTGTAGAATTTTATGATACCATGGTTATTCATAATAGTGTGGTTCAAGTTGTTTAATATGACTACATTGCGCCTTATGCTTAAATTCAAAAGGGGTATATCCTAGAGAATGTAGCTTAACAGCTAAAACAGAAATAATTAGTATCATAATTCACCTAAAATCAGTATGAAAACATATCACCAATGCATCATGCCCCTCTTGTTGTTATTCATTGTTCTTCCCTTCGCTTTTTCCAGTTTGCATGTTTTGGCGTTCTACCGATTGTTCCGGCACTCCAATGACTCTGCTTCCAGGCAAGCTCCATTGCTTGTTGATTAATCATTACATTGTGTGTTAATCTTGTTTGGCATACTTAATTGGATTTGACTTAATGCTTGTGTGAATGTTTGCTTGATCGGTACTTGATACCGCACTAGTATGTGTAGGGCTTGTTGTTATGCAGCAGCTACGGCTGAGATTAAAACGTTGGCCCTATCAATTTGAACCTAATGAGTTGAGATGTGAGAGCCGAGGGTGGGCTCGATGGATACGATTGGTAGGTTATCTGAAGAATTGAATGCGGCCCCTGGTGTTTTGAGTGTGTTTGCCGTCCTACCATCCTGAGGTGACTCCATCGTAGCACTTCCTTATCACCGTGTGGCCCGACACCGAGAACAACACTACGGTATAATTGAGGTAGGTCTCAGATACTGCGTGGAGCCTCACAACCTCCACCAGGAATGTGCTCATTATACCCGAGGTGTTGAGTTGGCGGTGAAGGCCCGAGAGAAAGCTCTACGTCACCAAGGAAACGAAACTATGATATATGTGTGGTAAGTCTCGATACCAGCGTGGAGCTTTGTGAACTCCACGAGATGCACTCCGGTATATCCGAGGTTGTCGTTCGTTGGTAACGATTTGTTTTGCTTGATTGTCTTGTACATGAGTTATATGGATCGTGAGCTGATCCGGATAATTTAAAAATGGATCGTGGGCTGATCCGAGTAAGTTAAAAATGACTTCGTGCTGATCTATGTGTGCTTGCAAGTTTCTTATGAGCCTGGTCCGAAGTTAATTTCCATGATGTATATGTTATTATCATGTGTATGTTGTTGTAATCCATGTGTATGATGGTTTCCTTGCTGTAGTGCTTTGTACTGCCCCCGAGTATAGGATGTGTTAAACATTATCTGGTCATCCTTCTCTGTAGTGCTTTGTTGTGATATACAAGTTGTTATTGGGGCTGCTCATACACCGTGCGTGAATGATATGAAGTGTATGGGTATGCCATGAAGAGTTAAAGCCATTCCTCTTTTTACTAAGTCGAGCAGGAATCGGTTGAGTGACCCGCTGGCTGAGATGCTGTGCCGGCTAGGCAGGGTGTGGGCGTATTCTACCAGGCTTTCGAGCGACCCACTAGCTTCTGAGCTAGGTTAGGGTGTGGGTAGAATCGCCGGGCTCCTCCGCTCTTGCTTTGCGTGGTAGAATTCAGGAACGACTCTAAACCTTCATCGGATCATGAATTGTATGTGGTTCTGGAAGTTTAGGTCGCTTCCGGCCGGCTTGCGTTGGTCAGGTGTTGGATCACTCTGCCTCGGTGAGTATGGCGCAGGTACCGTGCCGCCAGGTCGACTGGTCCCTTGGCCCTTGGCGACCATTCGTTCCCCTAATCATATGTAGTTGCTGGGTCCGTGACATGTTCCTTCCATAGACCTGGCGGAATTGTCGAGGGCGGCCTCGACTTCCCTGAATGCGTTGCCTCCCTACTGAAGGTAAGAGAAGAGGCGTTATTTATAGATTTACTCTGCAAGGAGACTAACCTTTGTGGGTTGTAGTTTGCCATATCCCAGTTGGTCCCTATCTAGGGCAGAGGTCGAGAAGCTGACGAAACAATTGAAGGAGAGGGACACTGAGGTGTCCGAGCTTAAGGCCGAGATGGCACTGCTCAAGAAGGACAAGGCTAGCTGGAAGATGACAAGCTTCGCCTGGGAGGCGAGCTCATCGATGTCCAGTCGGAGGTATCTTGGAGCGAGTCCCAAGTGGCTACCCTGAAGGACAAACTCGAGATTGCCGTGGGGGTGTTGGAGGCCGCTCTGAGCGAAGTCGGGGTCATCATCCCTAAGAGCCCCCTCCACGCCATCCGAATGAGGGAGACGGTGGCAGCAATCTCGCGTCTAAAGCCGACGGTGGAAGTCCACATTAAGACCTAGCTCCGACAAGGGGTTTGGGATTCCTGGCCATGGCCCTGGCTCTGCTGAAGGCCCGACATCCTGAGATGGATGTTAGTGCCTTCTGTGATGACCTACCTAGGGTGGAGACCAGGGGCACCGAGAAGCTGGTCGAGGAGATGCAGGAAGCAACTAATGTATTTGCCGATCGCCTCGACATATAAATTGCCTGTAAACAAGACATGACAGAATTTGATTAGTAATTACGTTGTGTCTATTTTGCGTAGTTTTAGTCTCGCTTAATAGGTCTTTGATCGATCGGGAAGCTGGCACTAAGTCTTTTATTGGGCGTGCTTGTGTTCAATAAGGTGCTTGTGGCCGATCGCTCGTACTTCATCCGAGAATGGTTCGTGGCCTGAGTTGTCGTCGAAACTGGAATATCGACTGTGGTTTGTGACTTGCGGGGACTTCTCGTGATGCTTCTCGTTCTCCGCCTGAAGGTACTTCTTGAGGAGTCGGCACTGGCGGAGGTCATGTGAGTCAGTTTGGTGGAAGTCACACCAGTTCTTACCTCTTTTCTTGGTAGAGGTCGACTGCTTGTTGCTCGTGCAGGTTGCCACACGCGTTTTGCGGGATGTTTTCCATCACCTCATCGGTCTGTGGCCTCTTTTCTCCATTTCCTCCGAAGGGCTTCTTCTTGCGTTTACTTTTTGCTGAGTTCCCCTCTTGTCTGGTGGGAGACCAGGTCATCCCGTCCTCTTGTTTCTTTGATGTATAGTAGGATTTCCTTAGGGCTGGCAGCCTTCTCAACGAGGTCCATCAGCTGCTCTACCGTTCTTAGGCGGTGCATCACCAGGTCATGTATGCACCGTTTGTTCCTGTTACCATTGAAGAAAGCAGGATTACATCAAAATCGCTTACCTCGAGTATAGTGTTGTGAACGGTGCTAAAGCATTTGGTGAACTCCCGCTAGTTTCGCCCTTCTGCTGGATAAGTTGGAAAAGGCTCGATCTTGCCCGGACGAGCATATGCTCCCAGGAAGTTCCTAGGAACAATCCGCATAGCTGATCCCATGAGTGGATTGTTCCCAGTGGGAGGTTCATCAACCACATCCTTGCTGCCCCCTTTAGGGCAGTCGGGAGGTAGTTGGCCATACCTTCTCGTCACCCTCGGCGGCTTCGATGGTCATAGTGTAGATCTATAAAAAATTTAACAGGTTCATGGTGCCATCGTACGTTAGTGATCGAGATGACCAACACACTGGTCGATGGTCTGCCGCGAAGGCTTGGCACCGGTTGATGGTTTACCGAGAGGTGTCGAGTCCTCTGATATTCGAAGTCGGGGATCGCTCCTAGCTCCGGTTGTGATGTTTGGAGACATTTCGAGCTGGGGAACATCCTCTCTTGTCCTTTGAGTCCCTACGCTAACTAAGCTTCTCGTGTAGGTCTTGGTTTTCGTGTCTATTTGGAGGGTGGTACTCTCGGTCGGCTCAGTCGACCTCCCGATTAGGTCTGTTCTTGGGATGTCGTCCCTCTTGGTCGTACCATCCCTCTGGATCTGATTCTTCTCCGAGCGTTCGTGGATGAGTCCTTCTGTGATTGGAATTGTTGGTAAAAGACATCAATCGAGAGGGCTCAGCTTGCGCCAGAGCCTACTGTAGTTCAACCCCCCATGTCACGCATCCATTGTTCTCCATCGGGGGTAGTGAGGTCATGCGTCGAAGGATCCAGGAGTTTATGGTGAACTTCGGAGAGTTTTCGAGTAGTCCTGGACACGTATCTTTCTCCTCTCACTAAGAGGTGTTCAGATCTACCGGTCTGACAGTATCTCCACGCGGTGTGGCTGGTGACTTATCTCGGGGCAGCTTTTTAGCGCCTTCTTGCGGATTGGTAGCACCATTGTTCTGCGCTGGATCCTCGAGGTTCCCCTAGCCATTCGTGATTGTGAATACTATGCGAGGGTCTTCCCTACTCGATGTGTACTCTAGATCCATCAAGTCTTCTCCATTAGTAGGGATTTCAAGGGTTTGGTCTTGATCAGGTGATCGATCAGATCTTGCAAGCGACAATTCTGATATCGGGCACGCGGAATCTGCGACAGCGTTGTCGGAAAGTCTTAATTTTTCGCTGAAAGCCCTAGCACACTCAATCTTGAAGCGACGTGTATCTCTATCAGAATCCTCATCAGGGGAGCAGTCTCCAAGATCAACGCGCTCGAACATCAGATCTAGATCGGACGAGTGGCTGAAGTTGTTGTAGAAGCCCTCGTCCGAGAAGCCGGTTCGTTGCGCGGGGCTTGTCATATCTTGTGTTGGTTCCAACACTGCTTTGACCGAAACAGCTGAAGAGGTCCCCACGGTCGGCGCCATCTGACAACGATTGGTAAACTGCCGATCTTACGGTAGTCGTGAGACAGAGAATTTGTTAAAAGTTACGGACCAGGGAACACGGACCAAGATTTTTATACAGTTTTGGGCCTCTCATAGGATAATAACCCTACGTCCTGTTGGTATATATTGAATCACGAGTAGCTTACAAAAAAAGGGGATGTTAGTGGCTATCCTAGATGGGATCTAAACCTAATCAGGACCTTCTCCGAGTAGATCTGGATGACCTGTGGAATCTTCTCAAGGAGACTGGATGAAAGACCGAGGCTCTAATACAGCTAGGGCTCAATCTCTGAAGGCTTCTTGCTTTTGTGTGGCTTGTTCCGCTCTGGTTGGATCTGATCTTCCTTGAGGAGTCCTTGGGTCCTTATATATGGGATGACCCGAGTCGTGGAGGTCATGGACTCATCTCTGACGAACTAGAACCATATTGTGGTGTATCAATAAATTCAGTGATTGTATGCTTGGCTTTGTGACATATTAATTGCTTGAAGCCTTTGTGCCTCTCCCTTTGGGTAGAGGGCGAGGTGCAGAAGGCATCCATGGGGGAGACAAAGGAGAACCTGATACTTTTGGAGGTGTAGCTCAAGGAGAAGTGCTTTTTCAGAGGCAACCAACTGGTTTGGAGTGTTTGAGGAGATCGCGGGAATGAGCCTGCTCACCAACAAGGAACACTTGGGCCCTGGTGTTGTGCCGGTGTGGTAGAGAGTACACAGTTATCGAAGTTGTGAAGCAGTGCCTACCGGAGAGAGGCTGACTGCTTGCCACCTTGATGAAGAAGGACCAGTATACATCCATAGCCAAGGCAACACACCCTGAATCCAATCTTCAGTTTATGTGAGTACTTATGTCTGGTGATGTGTATGCGTGCATCTAAATATTGTACTCAGTGTTTCTAAAAAGCATATCAAGTTGCTACTAGTATCTATATCTATACTAGTAGGGTACCCGTGCGTTGCAACGGAACAAAAGAGAGATGTCTAAAGACATTGATAAAGGGTCGCTCTATTTTGTGAACAGGTGTCTTAAAAGTGGCACGCGCGTGGTTTTTCACAACAATCGCCACTGCATTTCTCTTATTCCTTCCTTCTCTAGCGATCATCTATGTTTCTCTCTTCCTCTTTCGTCGTCATCCCCTTAGCTTTGTCTCTAACTTTATCATTTCTTCACTCTGCCATCATCCTAATCTAATCCTCATCGCTCCACCGTTATATGCGTGCCTTGTCCAACTTTGATGGATATTCTCATATTTTCCATCGCTTCCAGCTATAGCACTCTGGAATTAGTTAAAAAAAGGTCGGAGTTATTAAAAACCAAGGTTGACCGAAAACCCAGGATGAAGAGATAATTTTGACTTTTTAAACCGTGTATTGAATGGAAGATTTCAAGACCGCAGTTATGTTCGTCTCATCGAATCGGTTAAGATAGACTATAAGTTTATTCAAATCAGAGGCCGAGCGAATATTTGAGAGCCTGATCAGTATAAACCGTCAAATTTCACATATCTCATAATCCTACTCAATTTTGAAAAAAGAAAAAATAAAACCACCCCCAACCCGTGCTCTCCCTCTCCTCTCCTCTCACCTCACCCTGCTCCAAGCCACCGCCACCCCTGCCCATGTCGCCACAACCGTGCGCTGCCGCCGGTAGAGCTATAGCTATACCCGCGTCTCTCAATAAAACCCTAAATCGAACTTCTCAACAAAATCTAGGTCACTTACCTTTTCCAATCTCTCACTATTATTTTTTATCTTTAATTCCATATACCTAAATCAATTAAACGAATACTCTATCGATATCTATAGAAAATTTCCAACAACTTTATTGTTAAGTCTAGATTTTAATTATACCATTAATATCACTTAATCAAGTTCAACAAATCTCAGCTCCAGAAAATCACATGACTATAAGGTGCATTTTAAATTTTAGTTAGAAGATCCACATATAGGAACCATAGCATTTGTGAGGAGGGGTGTGGATGAACCACCACCACCAACTCTTATATTGTAGTTAGAATGTCTACATAACAACAACTATAGTTTCACATGTCTGGCACTATAATGCAATGGATTAGACCATTGCGATCTAATCTTTACTTAGCTTCTGCACATCATGTAGAGCCGTATAGATATATACACACATGCATTTACATGTGAAACTCAAGTCAGGGGAGGCTTCGTGCAGATAATGTAGTCTCTTCATTGGAGTAGTGGGCCATGTCATCTTCACTGGAGGTGATGCAACACCATTGATGAGGGCGAGTAGTGGCACGTCACCTTCACTGGAGATGATGCAGCGCCGTCGATGAGGGTGAGTAATGGCATGTCGTCCTCACTAGAGGATTGTGAAGACAGGGAATGAGGCAGCGCTGTCAAGGAGGGCAAGGAGACTGTTGTTTGTTGTTTGCAATGCATGGATGGTGAGCATTTGCAATGCAGATGTGGCGAATATTTATTTGCAATGCATGGATGTGGCGAGCAGTTTGTTTTAGTGGTTAAGATAATCACATTTATTTTGGAGGTTGTTGTGGTTCAGTTGAGATACTGTAACTATGATGATTGTTGTTTGTTTTGTTTGTTGTTTGCAATGCATGGGTGTAGCGAGTTAAGACTCTCTATAACAAAAATAACAGGTTCCGTAAATAATCAGCAATGCATGGATATGGCGCAAATGTGGGTGTTTTATTTGTTATTTATATGTTTAATTGTAACAAAAAGATGGTTTAGTTGAGACGTTTTTAGCTATGTCAAATTGAATGGGATGGTAGGTTATTTTTGTGAATAAGATAATCATCATTCAGTTGAGATTGTTTAGCTATGAATTAAGTGTCAATTTGTAGGGTTCTAACAAAAAAAAGGAGAGGAGAAAGAGGAGAGGAGTGTGGATGAACCATCACCACTAACTCTTATATTATAAGTAGTAATAGATAATAGATCTATTTGTATCTATATCTATCTCTATATCTATATCTTTAAAACTTCTCACGTTAATAAAATACTCTATCCATCCATCTTATCGGGCCCAAGTTATAATAGTTCGGATTAAACAAAATACAAGAGAATTCATACAATTTTGATCTTTCCGAATCTCCATACACTACTACAAAACAAGGTTTCCTGGACCCCAGATCTCAGCCGATGCAAGCAAAACCGATAGTAAGAACTCAAGTAAGTCGGTTGGTGTGAAAAAACGACTGAACTCAACGAACCGGCTGAGATAATATGTAATCTCAGCCGGTTCATCTCTGAAAACCGGCTGTAAGAAACTAACCGGCTCGGATAATGTGACGTCTCAGTCGGTTTTGAGAACGACCCGACTGTATGAATTATATAGCCGATTCATTTTTTCAAACCGACTGTAATGTAAGTTCCAATGTAGTCAGCTTTGAGAACGAACCGACTGTGTGAATTATACAGCCCATTCATTTTTGCAAACCGACTGTAATGTAAGTTCAAATGTAGTCGGTTTATGGAGAACCGGTAGTTTGTGCAAAATTTTGACATTAAGG
The DNA here is from genome assembly GCA_019208055.1 of Stipa capillata. Taxonomy (NCBI): domain Eukaryota; kingdom Viridiplantae; phylum Streptophyta; class Magnoliopsida; order Poales; family Poaceae; genus Stipa; species Stipa capillata. The sequence goes on from JAGXJF010004882.1 coordinate 28,382, forward strand.
CAAAGATCAGACAAACCGAACACACTAGAACATATATTTGTGATTTTTGGACACTAAGGCAGAGATCGAACATATATAGTTGAACATATATTACGAAGTAGCAGTAATAATTACATAGTAGACTAATTAACTATCTAATAAAGCCTATGCCTCTTCTAGCTGGGCGGGCCTGATCGTGCCGTCATCACAGTCGAGGCCACATCGTCGCTCGTGTTTACTGCCATCAAGGTCGTCGTCATCGTCGGTGGTCTGCTCCCACCAATCGTCGTCGTCGTCGTCGGTCTGCTCCCATTGGTCATCTGTACAGTAGCCAGCGGTGGCGCCATGCTGGTCCGTGTTGTTGCTGCCGTCGGCCTCGTCGTTGTCATCGTTGTGTCCTCATCCTCGTCCTCATCGTCCTTGTCCTCGTCCTCGTCCTCATCCTCATCGTCCTCATGGCGGGTCTCGTCGTCGTCCTCGTCGGCCTCGTCCGCCGATCCTACCATCCAATCAGCATCCATCCAATTGTCGTCGTCGTCAGAGGACGCGGGTAGCATCCAATCCTCGTCGGAGGAGACCACCATTGGTGAGTTGTCCTCGCCGGACGAGTAGTCGGTGGCGGATGGCCAACTAATCGGCGACGGAGGACCTCCAAAGGGGGACGGGACGGATGGTTGCGCTGATGACGGCGGTAGAGTGGCCATGGCGGAGGAGAAAAGGAGTAGAAGGGAATGGATTGGGCACGCGGAGGCGGAGGCGGAGTACAGTACTGATGCGGAGGGAGCGAAGAAGATGAAGCGACAAAGAAGATGAAGAGACCACAGTCAGTTTACTGCTAAATATATTATCTCAGTCTGTTCCCACCACTGAACAGACTACGATATTTTTTTGAATTTTCCTGGACCGCAGATCTAACCTCAGCCAGTTCCTCTTGGAAAACTGACTGTGATAGTATTACAGTCGGTTGGACCAGTAAAATAGGTTGAGTGAAGTGAACTTTTACAGCAATTTCCTTTTCTCAACCGGCTGAGAAAGATATTTAGATGGTTATTTTGTTGGAACCAACTCAGATGACGCTTTTCAACATCCATAAATGCTATCCGAAGCTGGCAGCTGAGCCTTCAATGCACGTGTCCATTGTTTGGTACACTTGATATAGGTTGGTTGGGGTGTTGCCAAAATTTATGGTAATTTTCATAGAATTTTGTGGCACATAATATTTTGATAGTTCTTGCTCAATTTAATAAAATGTGCATGTTGTTACAGATGGATCGTCGATGGATGTACGCTGAGAATCATGCTAGCAATGAGTACATCGAAGGCGTCTCGGCGTTCTTACGAGTAGCCGAACAGTATAGTTTGAACACAGGGGAGACGTGGATCAGCTGTACATGCTGTCATTGTGAAAATTTGAGAGCTTCACAAACCTTGCACAGATCCAAGCACATTTGATCAGGACGGGATTCATGAAGGGGTATGGATGCTGGACCAGCCACGGTGAAGATCAGATTGTAGAGGAAGGTCCGGCAAATATGGATGAAGGCAACAACGTGGCTGGTACTGTGAATAGCACACCTCTTGAGCATACGCGTGATGACGTATGTGCGTCACAAGAAGACGCGTCGCAAGATGACTCATCATCGCATGAAAACAACGAGTTAGATCAGATGATCCGAGATGTCGAAGAAAACTATGAGAACGATCGGGACTACAGGAAATTTGTCTACTTATTGGAAGACTTGGAGAAACTAATGTACCCTGGCTGCAAGTTCACAAAGTTGTTGGGGCGTTCTGGAACTGCTAAAACTGAAGGCTAGCAGTGAATGGACCGATAAGAGCTTCTCATCGCTCCTAACTTTGTTAGGGGACATGCTTCCAAAGGGAAACCAGATGCAGAAAACTACATATAGAGCTAAGAAGGTTCTTTGCCCTTTGAGAATGACTGTATCCTGTACCATAAAGAGTACGTGAATCTGTGGGCATGTCCGGTGTGCAGAGCTTCTCGATATAAGCGTAAGATCGACGGTGATGACGTCGAGGAAAGCATAGAGGTTACGAAGGGGACTCCTGTTAAGGTTGCTTGGTACTTGCCCATAATTTCCCATTTGAAGCGCTTATTTGCGAACCTGAAGGAGGCCAAACTGATGTGTTGGCACACAGACAAGCGTACAGATGATGGGATGTTGAGACACCGAGCAGATTCTTTACAGTGGCGAAATATTGACAGGACTTATGCTATGTTTGGCGATGAGGCCAGGAACGTAAGGTTTGGGCTGAGCACCGATGGAATGAACCCATTCGGCAACATGAGTAACCGACACAACACTTGGCCCGTGAATCTATGCATGTATAACCTTCCACCTTGGTTGTGTATGAAGAGGAAGTACATCATGATGGCAATACTTATACAAGGTCCGAAACAACCCGGTAACGACATTGATGTGTACTTTGCCCCATTAGTGGATGATTTCAAACTTCTTTGAGATGAAGGCGTAAGGGTATGGGATGCACACCTAAAGGAAAACTCCACGTTACACTGCATGTTGTTCATTACCGTCAACGATTATCCAGCCAACGGTAACTGTTCGGGGCAAACTATTAAAGGGAGCAATGCATGTATTCAATGCCTTGCTGATACAGCAAGTAGGTGGCTAAAACACTCTAAGAAAATGGTCTACATGCGTCATCGTAAGTTCCTTACAAGAGATCACCGTTACCGCAGGATGAGACCCGAATTCGATGGAACCGCCAAGAAAGGCTCAGCTCCACATATTTTTAGCGGCACCGAGATCCACGATTAGGTTAAAGACCTGAAAGTCATGCTTGGAAAGGAGATGTTTAAAAGGTGAGGTAGAGCGAAGAAAAAGAAGCCCGTTGAGAAGATCATCTGGAAGAACAGGTCAATATTCTGGGACCGCCTTTACTGGAAGCATCTAGAAGTCCGTCACAGCATCGATGTGATGCACGTAGAGAAGAATGTGTGCGATAGCATAATGGGTCTCTTATTGAACATGCCTAACAAACAAAAGATGGTCTGAATGCATGACTAGACATGGAAGATATTGGAATCCGACCAGAGTTAGGACCGCAAAAAACAGCTAACGGAAAGACGTTCCTACCGCCTGCTTGTTATACCCTTTCCAAGCCAGAGAAGACTAAGTTATGTGATTGCTTGCATGGTATCAAGGTTCTATCCGGCTACTCCACCAACATCAAGAGACTTATTTCCATGGAAGATCTAAAATTAAATGGCGTGAAGTCACATGATTGCCATGTGCTTATCACATAGATGCTCCCGGTTGTAATTAGGAATATTCTTCCACCAAATGTGCGGCGGACCTCACGAAGCTGTGTGGTTTCTTTAAAGTACTTTGGAAGAAGGTCATTAGCCTTGAAGAACTAGATGGTCTGCAAGATGGGGTGGTGAAGACTCTATGCGAGCTCGAGATGTTTTTCCCTCGGTCGTTCTTTGATGTCATGGTTCATCTCATAGTCCACCTAGTGCACGAATTAAGGATGTGCAGCCCTATGTTTCTTCGCAGCATGTACCCATTCGAACGCTACATGAGAATTCTGAAGCACTATGTTCGGAATCGATCTCACCCTGAGGGTAGTATGATCGAAGGCTACACAACTGAAGAGGTCATTGAGTTATGTGTTAATTACATGTCCCATCTTCAACCAGTAGGCGTGCCTCAATCTCGCCATGAGGGCAGGCTGCTCGGTGTAGGGACCATTGGAAGGAAAGTGATCGATCCTATTCAGATTGAGTATGCTCAAGCCCATTTCACTATTTTGCAGCACATGGCCATTGTTTGGCCATATATGAATGAACACAAGGACATTCTACGTCAACAAAATCCGACTCGCGCAGATGACTGGATCGTAAGACATCACAATGCAGAGTTCAATGAATGGTTCAAAGAGCGATTCCGTGTACTCCCATCAAGTGGTGCATTGTCATAATTAGCTAGAGGCCCAGCATGGTCGGTCATCACATGGAAAGGGTACGAAATCAATGGATACACCTTTTACATAAAAGAACAAGATATGAAAAGCACGGTGCAGAATAACGGTGTTTGTGTAGAAGCTCTAGAAACAGATGGCAACAAGCAACTGTACTACGGGTACATAGATGAGATTTGGGAGCTTTACTACGGCGAAAATTTGAAAATCGCGTTGTTCCGTTGCCAATGGGTCAATAAGAAACAAGTCATACCTGATGACAAAGGCCATACCACCGTGAACCTTGATGCTGTCGCATACAAAAATGAGCCTATCATCCTAGCTCAACTAGTTCATCAAGTCTTCTACATTAGATGAGACAAGCGAGTAGCGCCAAGACGGCGGTGGAAGCTCCACCACCGCTATGCCCACCTTCTTCCTCGTGACTAGCCTCAGCAGGATTCACGCTGCTGCTCGTGTGCCGGCAGTTCACAGTGTCAATGGTTAGTGTGGACATGCTAGGGATGAAAGCCGAGCATCACCACTGCATTTTGTTTAAATATGATGGACCAATCCTAAACGGTTTCGGGATTTAGACCGTCTTGGATCTGCATCTATCCTAGATGTCTTGAAAACCATCAGAGATAAAAATTTCACATCCATGAAATATGTTTGCAAATAGTTCAAGCCGTCTAGGACAAGAACTTCATGTCAATGGAACATGTTTGCGGACAGTTCAAAAAACCATCTAGGATCTCGATTTGAACCTTCTGAGATAGTATTTGTTGTAGTAGTGACCGCAACAGCATCGATGCAAGGAGCTTGAATTCGTAGAGAAGATTAACTACATGCAAATAATGGAATTACTATTGTGCTCAAGTCCAAGTAAAAGATGTAAATGGGCAAGGTGTAAGTCCAAGCAGAGAATTTCTTTCACGAGCTTTTCCGCAAGCCAATAAGAAATTCAAATATACTGCATACAACTCAAATAGATAATGATATGCTTAGTCTGTCTATTTCTATCTAACTTATTTTTCTTGAGTTTTCACCGTTGCAAAGGCCACATTCCAAGTTATAGTATCCCAAATAAATTTTGATTTTTAAATAGAAAATTTGTCAAAACCCAGAATTCCAATCAACTCGTATGTGATGCAAGTCTGAATAGCCGAGCAATCACCCAACATATCATGCACACATTCGTCATATGTATCAATCACCGTTGGGTGATCTGACACCGGGCCAACATATCATACATAACACTAGTTTATGCTATAACCGTTGGTCAAGCCGGGCAAAGAAAACCCATCGCAAGGCAAGTTAAAAGAGATTTTGAAACCCTATAAAGAATCAAGTCCGGTAAATGCATTAGTTCCAGAGGAGCCCGGCGATCATACCATCACCCTAACCTAGCCCTAGGGCTAGTGGGTCTCTCAAAAGCCCAATATGATCCACCCACACCCTGCCTAGCTGACACAGCTAGTGGGTCACTCAATCGAATCCACTACACTTAATGAAGTGAGAGGGAGAACTCTAATTCTTTACGGCTTCTCCCATACACTTTAATTCATACACGAATGGTGTATGGGAAGCCATGATAACAACTCAAATATCACAACAAAAATCTAGAAAAAAGGAGTTACAGTACGTATGATATGTCCTTAGATGACTTAGAACTCGTAAGCAGCTCCCATACCTAGGATAAGCACTTAACATCCACATAACATGACTTAGAAGTTGTTACATCAAATAACAACATGAAAACAGCAGCAGAAGGTCTTATAAAACATGGGAGATAACCACCTACATCATCCGCCAAAGGCTTTGCCTAACAACCTCATGAGTAAGACGGGCAAACTTGCAGTTTAAATATCAGATGCAGCATGTTCAGAATCATAAAACTCGTCTATGCTAGGATCACCTGCAGGAATGGAATTGTCGAATGAGTACTTTCATCCTGGCAAGATACTAAAGTGCTTGTTCCAAATTAACTTAAACATGGCATGATTCAATGAATAGCAGGTTAACAAGTTGTTCCAAGTTAACTTGACATGACTAGTAGAACCATGGTATTCACCCATTTCATGTCACAATCTTGTGATTAAAGCAATCTAGGTAACAACTTTGTTAAACATTCCAAAATTAAATTAATCTAAGATTTGAGCATGTGAGAAGAACCATCATACCAAGTTAAGCTCATCATTGTTAAGTCATACTTAACCTCAAGCAAAGAGTTACACCACTCAACCGATAATAAGTAGTTAACAACATGGCTCCAACCAATTTCAGATTTCAAGCATCAAAAATCATCACAACCAAGGTCACATTAATCCCTCTAAGTCCTTCCCGACTTAGAAGGATTCCCAGATAAAGTTAAATCCACCAAAAATTCCAAATCAAGTGTAGTCGAGGAAGGGTTAAATCCACCCTAACCTCAAATGGAAGTGTCTCGATAAGTTCGTGGGTGCACTATTGGCCCTCCATTACCCTTCCCGTTTTTATCACCACACGTCGCAGTTCAACGGAAAGATCCCATGTCTGAGATCGAGCGGGCTCCAACCTGCGAATCCCCCAATGTTTCCCATTTCCCACCTCTCACATCTTTCTTGGGGTTTAAGTAGTTATTAGATGATTTAAAACCACAATCTTGCTGGTCTGGTATCTCATACATGCCTACCCATACTAGTGATCACATTCAAATATTCAGCATAGTCACCATCATTGAACAAATCACACCACAAGCAATGCATTCATCAATCAAGCATAATATAAGTTAGTAGGAATATTTTCAACAAGAGGGTATGCTTGCCTTGCTGTTTGCGGTACTATTCTTATTGGTGATCACTTTCAAAATAATCCTCATTGCCCAATTCTAGCAACAAAAACATTGAAACATCAGAAAAAGTGCAAACAGAGCATTTAATCAATACAAGAAATTTTGGGGACAATGATATGCATGAAATGCATCCTACAATGTAGAAAATAAAAATATGAAACTAATGCAAGTGGTTTCACCTCATTTGGAGTTTTGAAACTTTAGATATGAATGTTCTAAGTTTGAGGTTTAAATATTTGAATTTAGAGGTAATTTAGGAATTTTGAAATTTTTTATAATAGGAACATGGATGAACCTTATACCAATAAATTCTACACAATAAATAAGGAATTTAAAAAAATTAGCTGATTTGAAGTTCGGATGAATTTTCTACAAATTTTTGAAGTTTAAACCATTTTAACACCATTTTGTATTTTTCTCAATAAAGAAAAATATATTAAATGTTGTTATATTTAACTAGGTTATTTTAAATGATAATGACAGGTGCGTCCCTTGGTCAAAGTTGACTGGTCAACATTGACCAGTCAACTGACTAGGAGGTCCCACTTGTCATACTCCGTTCTTTCTTCCTTTTCAATTTATACCTAAGTCTATTAAATGAAGCGCCCACATGTCATAAGAGACTGAATAGCGGAGGCCCATTGTCATTCTCACAAGTCAAAAATGTTATCCCGAGCTAGCCCCACATGTCATAGAGACTGAAACTAAGCATTATGTTAACCAGTGTAATCGGACAGTTATTAACTCATTAAGAAATTAATTATTGTTTTAATAGCACTGATTGGCATTAGTTGAATTAAACCGGTCATATGTTATAGTCTGACTGTATGGCAATGGCTTGACCATAGGATTAGACCGATTGTTCGTCCGGTCAAGCCGACTGAGGATACAGCGGTGCCGGTAGCGCAAGCTCGTTGTCATCGTGATCGGAGGAAGGATTAAAGGGAAAAGGGGAATGTGTTGAAAATATGCCCTTGAGGCAATCATAGAGATGATTGTATTTTCTTATATTCATGATTTATCACTATGTTGTCCTTGAATGATTTATCTGCCAAACCATCAATCATATTCGTGATTCATTTTCGCCGTTGGACTCATCTGGATGAGAGCTTCAAAACTAGATCACATGTTGATATGTTTCGATGAATTTTTTTCGGTGTCACCAACTACTAGGTTATAGTGTACTGGCTACTAAGTTAAAAGTGAACACTTACCAGATTATTAGCGAATGGCTACATGTAGTAGTTGATATATCATTAGCCATTGTGTACTCTTATACAAGTCTACAGAGGGGGTAATGAAGTGTTATTTGATAGTACTTGATGATATCGGACCGTTGGAGTACTGAAATGCAAGTTTGAGTGGTATAAAAGTGATGTTCACTAACCTTATAACTACACAGAATATAACCTGGTAACTTAACAGCAACAACCTGATAACTCGTTCATTAAACCGGCAACTACTGACGTCGACAAAAGGAACATATCAACATTAGATCTAGATTTAAAGATCTTATTGTGATGAAGCTAACGGTAAAAACGGATCATCAATCCGATTTACAGTTTGTGAGATAAAGTGTTTTGAATTCTCGTAATTAATAGCATTTTAAATTAAAGTGACAGTTTAGACTTAGTATGATAGAGGAGAGAAGCTATCATGTAGGCCTTGTACTAGGTGGCTAGATAGTACACTTTGTTGGCTAGCACATCCCTTCTTTTTTTTCTCACAAGGATCAAAGTCTCTTTGGAAGGTAGGAAATAGAAAATGCAGAATGAGCTGTCATGTACTACAAATTCCTATATTCCCACATGATCTTCAACATACCATCTTAGAAGTGTTATCTTTTGATGTTTCATAGAAAAGGACACATGGATTTAGGAGATATTTTTTGGATAGAAAGAGTGGAGAGAGAAGAAAGAGAATGCATTAGACTTCTCAAAGAAAAATAGAAAATAAAATTAGGTTGGAGAGCTCATTTTCGGATTGGGGGCATACTCCAATCCTACGATCGAAAGGGCCCCGGTACGAAAAGGTCATAATGCTCTAAATTCTATGAAAATTTATAATTTGAAAAGAGGCTAATAAGAGAAAGGAAATACAAAAGGATAGTGTGCTATGGTTTTAGCAGCGATGGAGTTGAGTTGCCCACGACTGCTTGATGGTGCAAGTTATTTTTTTAAGGGCAACCTGTATGGGTCAAAAGTGGAGCTGAGAACGTGTAGGGGTCACCTCGTGCTAGGCCTTCTAGTGGATCATCGATTTTAATGGACGTAATATTGGTATCGTGGGCTATTAGTCAATAACGTACGCCCAACATGAGCAATCGTGATGCATAGACGTATGATATACGTACACATATACTATATGGGTTTGGGGGGGGCTCAAGGTGGTCGTCCCTTTTTCCTGCCCTCAGTGCAGTCTTGTCTGCAGGCATAAAGTGATTATCTATGCCAAGAAAAGGCCGCTCCTGGCCGATGGAGGGGACAACGGATCAGCAAGAGGGCCGTGGGGCCGGCTGAGAGGGCTGGCATGGCTGCTAGGCCGCCATGATGCGGTGTGCGGCCCTGCCACGCGACGATGAGCGGACCAGCTGCACACCTCTCTCACACCCTCCACCGTTAGCAGCAACATTCCTCCATCCTATTCGTTTGGCCATCACGTCCTCCTTCGCCCTGTCCCACTCCTGCTGCTCTATCACTGCACCATCTGCTTCTACCCCTTTCTCTCCGGCACGAGCTGCTTCACTTCTCCGCCAGCCATCATGCCTTGCACTGATCACCGCAGCTCTCTTCTACCTGCAGCTCGAGGTGGTGTTCCCTTCTCTATTGGCTATCGCGGTGGCTCAATAGGCAATGAGGGTGACGAGCGACCAGGGCATGCCTAGCAACGCTGATTTTTCTTTTCCGTCGAGCCATTCCAAAACATGTAAAATCAAAAAAATTCAGGGGACAAAAGGCAATGCAAATTTCCGAACTTGGCTTCGTCGTGGCAATGCAGGAAACAAAAGGCCCTTATCTTGCATTTCCTCTTGTAATGCATGTGCCTGGCATCTGAAAAGAAATGGAAAAATGAATATGTCAAATGAGGATCACAAAGCACATGTAATAAAGAGGAGAACTCGGAAGAGACTAATTGCAACAACTAACCATACATGAGAAATGGTGCTTACCCTACTGCTCTAATCCCGAGTCCAGCTCCATTTCTTGCAATTTGGGGAACCCTAATTTATGGACGATCATCCCAATGATCAAGTTTCATAGCTTACTGTAGCTGTTGGAATGACCAACCGTGCTTGCTTACATCTCTACCCCTGTGCTACTCCTATGGCTGTAGCTCCCAATTCCCTCTTACCACCTTTTGCTCCAGCACAAGTGCAACCACCATGGCCAGCGAGAAGTGGCCGCTCGCTAGAGTGGGAGAAAATCTCCACAGAAAAATCTCAGGTTTCAACCAATTTTTGCAACCTTTTTTAAACCAAAATCAGCTTTCACCTTGATGGATAACCTCTTTCAACTCAAAAGACTCCAATCTCAATTTTTAACTGATCTGTACCAAGCTTTTCTACTACAAGAGATGAAACTTTCAACTGACCCAACTCATGTTCATGAAAACTTTCAACTAAAACAACTGCAAGCTTTCTACTTCACGAAATCAAGCTTTCGACCTGAACAAAACAAGCTTTCAACCGCACAGGTTGGCATCGACATACACACAAACACAACTTTCAACTCAATCAACCAGAAGCTTTCAACTCAAAACTTTTGGAAAAGAATCAAATGGGGATCAGGTCTGGAAAAGCCCAAATCTTACCTCCTCGGTTGCAATGGACAATAGCGACGACAGTGGTTTGGCTCCTTGACAGCTGTGAAGCTTTGGGGAGAACAAGGCCGGCGGGAATGGTGCGGTGGTGGCGGAGCTCGTGACGGTGGCTGCAACCCCCTTCGAACCCTAGCTCTCGCTGCAACCACAGGTGTTGGAAAGATCGGCATCAAGGGCGAGGGCGAGGGCGGGGAGCAGCCAACCCACCACTTGTTGGTGAGAGAGAGGGGAGGAGGAGGAGGACGAAGAGGAAATTAGAAAGAAAAGAGAAAGTGAAGAGATAAGGTAGAGATTAGCTGAGAACCGAGCGAAATACGTTATTGAGTGAGGCCAGCTGGATGAAAGGAAACACGTGAGGTTGGGGCTAACCGCAGGCTCCTAGAGAGTGATTTGGGTTTGCGACCTGATATCCCAGGTGCTGGAGCTCCTAGCACCTGAACATAATTTAGAAGGAAGAAGTGAATCAAACAAAAAAAACTTCAAAAAGAAAGAGAAAACAAAAATCTATTCGGAGAACGTTCCCCGGATTTTCCTACGTAAGAGCATCTCTAGCCCTTCCCCTAAATTCCTTTAACTCCCTAAAAACTGAAATTTTAGGGAGTTATACCCATCTAGCCCTTCCCCTAAATTCTTTTAACTCCCTAAAATTTGAAGATGACCCCCTATAACCAGAGCACTTCTGCCCAAATATGAGGAAATCTGGTGTCTCCCCTATCTTCTCCCTATCCCTCGATTTTTTGGCGGGGTGAATTTTCAGCCCCAAACCGCAGCCGCCGGCCGCCATAGAACCCATCCCCGTCACCACCTCCGACCTCGCCACCGCCCGCCGTGACCCCGCGCACCCCCGCCGACTTCCTCCTCGCCTCCCCCTGCTCGCCGGCGGCCTCGCTGCCTCCCCTAGCTCCTGCCGCGGCCGCCGCCTCCGACCTCGCCCGACGCCGCCGCAGCTCGGAAGAAACCGAGGGGAGCTCGGGGACGGGCGCTCCGGTGCTCTGGCCGGCAGTGGATACCTGGGTGAGGCGGGGCATCGGCTCGAGCTCGGGACTACAGCGGATGGCGGCGGCGACCTGTGCTGCGGTCGGAGGAGAGCTCCATCGTGCGGACCCCGTCGGGGGGAGCTGGTCCGCGTGCAGCAAGATGGAAGCGGGGCAGGTCGGGGAGGACGGGGAGGACGGGGGTGGGGACGCGGCGGAGGCGGACGCAGAGGAGGCGGCGGCGGTCCGGAGGTGTGCGAGGTGGGGTTTGACGGCGGCGAAGGCATCGGCAGCGGTGCCGTCGAAGGGGAGGGGACGGTGCCACCGAGGTCGAGCAGCTCCGGCAGAGGCGAAGGAGCGGCGGGCGCGCGCTCGGGAAGAGCCGAGCAGGGAAGGAGCCAGAGCGGCGTAGAGGGCTAGCGGCAGCGGCTGACCGAAGCTTGCCGACGCCGGTGGGGAGCGGGAGGGGCAGCTGGCGGCGGAGGCGCGCCTTGGGCAGAGGCAGCGGAGGATCGAGGGAATGGGGAATTTGGGGACCAAGAGGGGATTAGGGATTGAGCCCGTGCTCTCTGCCCCTTTTTATTTTGATTTTTTCTTTTTATTTTGATTGAGAAATAGCAAAGAAAAAAATTATAGGGAGTTAAGTTCAGGGGAAGGACCAGGTGCAAGCTTCTCTAACCCCTTAAATTTTGAGGAGTTAAACTTAAGAAGGTAGTATAGGGAGTTAAGTTTTAGGGGAAGGGCTAGAGATGCTTTAACAACACTTTCGTCCGTCCGATTGACCTTAACACAGCTTCTCATAATCCCCAGTCCCCACGGACACCACCTCCACTCTCGTACTCCTCGCTCTCCGCCGTGGTCCGGCGCTCACTCCTTCCGCTCTCTGCTGACACCACGTTTGCAGCGTCACCTCCGTGCCAAGGGCGCCCCGTGCACCGCCGCACTCTCCTCGCGCTGGCGCTGGCGCCGCCTCAGGTGCTCCGTGCTGCTCTTGTCATCGATACCCACCTCCTCCCGCCCGGTGCCATGGGCCGCCCCGTGCGAGCCGCGTCCGGCATCGTCACCGCTGCGGTGTCCCGCATCCTCAAGACCTTCCTCTCAGGCGCAACGCCTGCTTCCTCTACCTCTAAGAGTCGGCTTTTGCTGCGTCGTGATGGAGGCCACGACCCCCAGCCTCTGCCCCCAATCTGGGAGCACGACTTCCTCCACCCAATAACAGTGCAAGTGAGGCGTTCTTGCCCTGCTACTCCCCACAAATCGCATTGCAGGTGCCAATCGTTCACTTGTTGCATTCTGAAGGTGTATCCAACTATCCAAGAGCTCTTTTGTGTTGAAATACGAACGCATATTGCTTGATCTGTTAATTGTTGGTGATGTTCTCTGATCTCTACATTATTGTTGATATACTACTGAAATGATTGATGGGTATAATCAAACTTCTAGGCTGTTTGACGCATTGTTCCTGTAGTGCAAGCAGGTGACTGAGGTGAGGGATGCAAAGGTGTTCTATGCATTGAAGGTGTTTGATGAAATGACCAAGCGGTGAATAGGGGATGATGAGCTGGGACTCTAATTTGATTCATTAATAGAATCTATTCCAACTCCCTGTTGGCTTGGTGAGTGCTTCGATGTACACAAAAACTTGTGTTTCACGTTCATGGTTATGTCATGTTAGATTAGTAGCTGTGTGTTAATAATAATAAAAAGAATTGTTCCATCTTCGCGTTCAGGCTGCTGGTATCAGACTTTGGGCTGAAGATTCTGTTCTGCATCTTTCTGCTTGTGAGCTCAGGCAATCTCATCTCTTTTACCTGTCCATTTCTATGTAATCTATCCAATAATCTAGCTTCTAATTTCCTAGCCTGCTAGCTCTCGCGTACTTGGGATTGGGATTTGTAAATGGAAATTGTTATATTCATCTTGCCATGTAGGGTGCTAGTATCTTGTAGATAGTTGAGGCAAATTGAATAATCCATATCTCGGAATTCAATTGATCCACCACCAGGCCTCTGAATTCTGATCGGATGTTGCTTAACTCTATGCATTTGTTTCTGATCATGTAGTCAGTGTTAGCGAGGTCAGGGCGTTGTGTTCAAGCTGCCCAAGAGCATCAGTGGCTCGGTGATCGATGAGAGAGGCATTCAATAAGGCAAAATGTTCTTACAAATTGCTATGCTGAAATTGAACCTAATTGGTACTTCATAGATTGGACATGAGTAAGTGTTGGAAATGTACCTATCCACTTGACAGAATTACTTTACATAAGTGTATGCCTGTGCCATCTGCTGGTTTTCTTGTGTGTATGTCAATGAGAAACAACAGTTCATGGCCATAATTGTTTAATTAGCACTGAAGTAAATTGTATTTACTTGTCTAAAAGAAACAAGCGAGTTGGATATGCCCTAATTACCAGCCTCTTTAGTAAAGGGTTACCATCGTAGTAGTAGTGTAGTTACTAGGCTGCTTAGAAAATAGTTACCGCCATCATATTGGTATACTACTAACTTATTCTGGAGATATTTGGCAAACTATAATTATTTGAATCTAGTGAGAAGGTGTTTGTGATACGGCTTGTTAATGTGATGACTTTCTTCTCAATAAGGACCTCATTGCATGCAATACATACAATTGGGGATTGAGGTCATTTACATGAAATCAGTGTAAGCTTTGTTAATGTCTTCATGTACACTAAAAAGATGTTTTATGTAGACTGCTTTTGTCTTTATTTTGTTCGTGTCACAAATTGGAATTTTGTGGATCTGATCAAATGAGTTGCTTGTAGCGGTTCTACTGAACTTTCCTCAATTTCTATTAGCAGGGAAATGCGTGTCACTAGATCTTATTTTTATATTTTAATTTTCCAATGTCTATAATCTATTGAACCTCACAAACCGCAAAATAACGCTGCTTACCTAGCATCCTAGCCTCGCGAAACAGTTACCAACATTACCGGATTTATTAGTAAATAATTATCTCGGTATACATTTAACAACATAGTAATGTAGTTAATTACCAGGTTTCTCAGTATCAACATGGTAGTGATATAGTTATCAAATTGCTCGATAAACAGTTACCAACATAATAGTGATGTAATTATCAAGTTTATTAGTAAAAAATTATCACCATTGTAGTGATGTAGCTGGCAGATCTTTTGGTAAACAATTACCACCATTGGAGTTATGTGGTTACCATGTTTATTATTAAGAAGTTTTTGTTAGTAGTTTCAATTTTGTTTATTATGTTGTGCTTTGTAAGAAGTTATTCTAATGTGTTGGCTAAATCCTGATCTTTGTATGTGGATGCAGCGGTACAAACATGTTATTTCCACCACCCTGCAACAACTGTTTAAGTTCCAGTTCAACATGATTAGCTCTTCGGGTTGATGAGATGTGAAAGTAAGTGTGCATTAGGCCCTTGTGTCAACACATCTCTGTGGATCTTGAAATGCTGAACTAGAAATCAACTTAGCATGACTCAATATTTTATTATATCAAATTTTCTCTATGCTTATAGACTATATGCATTTCGACTGTGTTTTTGGTCGATTATTATAATCTTACAATACAGGCGGGTGCACGGTGTATCTTTTAGACCATGCTAATTCTATCATGTATATGGATGCTTTGGCAGTCCCTCTCGTCGTTTGCTAGAAATAACATTCACTAAGCATATGCAACAGCATCTTATGTGTGTGCCTAATAACTCTAGATTAAACGCGTGGTAGCTTATGTAAGAAATATTGTTAAAAATAATTCAAATGTGATCTTATTTTGAAGGTATCGTGATAAAGAACATGATGGTTCAAACCGACCGTGATTGGGCACTTCTTCTAAAAATAAGAGTTTTTTAAATTTTATATTTTTCAATCAAGACACACGTTCAATTACTCCTTTAATCATCACTCGAGTTAATTGGAGAGTGGGATTCAGTACCGCCATAAGCAACCAGGCGGAAAAATGGCATTTATAGTCTTTTGATTGGGGTCAATTTTAAATCTAACCTCTGAAAACTGTTAATGCCAAATTTATTGTCACGATGAGCCTGACAGGCGCACGTGTGACCCATCGCTCTGTCGGCCCGCGACACTGAGCTGTCGCGCCCGCAGGCTGCGATAGGCCCTTATCGTGTTGGTGGGCCGCGATAGTCCTGTATTGCGTTGCTGGGCCGTGACAGCCCAGCACTGTTGCTCCTCCACCACAAAAACAAGAACAAGAAAAGTACTTATTCTAGGGTTTGAACCCGGGTCACATGAGTGAAAGGTGTGAATACTTACTACTACACCACAACAACTATGTTGACATTATAGAAAATTTATTTTAAATAAACTAATCACGCAGACCAGGTGCGATAGCCCGAGCGCGCTGGGCCACGACCTGTTGTGGCGCACCAACGCGATAGGGGCCTAACGCGGCCTACGGGCACGACAGCTCGTCGTCGCGGGCTGGCAGTGCGAT
Organism: Stipa capillata; assembly: GCA_019208055.1. Lineage (NCBI taxonomy): Eukaryota > Viridiplantae > Streptophyta > Magnoliopsida > Poales > Poaceae > Stipa > Stipa capillata. Next base: position 44,386 of record JAGXJF010004882.1, read on the forward strand.
GGGTCACATGTGGCGCTTGTCGGGTCCATCGCGGCGACAAGTTTGACATTAGCAGTTTTTAGAGGCTAGATTTGAAATTAACCCCAGTCAAAGGGCTATAAATGCCATTTTTCCCAACCACGCGAGGCCAGCACGAGTGGGCCTTGGGCCAGATTAAGGCGGGGTCGCAGGGGGCCAGAACGGTGAAGTACTCCTTGCGCTTGCACGCACTCACACTGCGCGATTTCGGACAACGCGTGACACGCAGAGCGGCCGGAACGTTTTTGGTTAAGATCGTGTCCAAAAGAAACTTCCCTCTCACCTTCTCTACACCTGCTCGGCCAGCTAGGACCAGATGATGAAACACCAACAGGTCACAAGGCGTCGTCCACCCACGCACATATAGCCACTGGCGGTAGCAGCAGCCATCATGCCATCGTTACCACTGAGTCGCCTCGCACATGGCATGGTTGGGTGCACGTGGGCTAGTTATATAGGCATAGCATGACCGCCACCGCTGCCACTCCACCGTTAGAGATGAGGAGGAAGACGGCACGGCCGGTGGTGCATTCCTAACTGCCGCCACCACGTACCTCTATCGCAACAGCTAGAGGAGACACATGACGGCTTGGGAGGAGGGGTACACACCGGTGCGGGAGGGCCATGTGGAGACCATTGGGTCCTTGCTCCCTAACTAGCAAGGTGTTGTTGACGCCTTTACCACACTTCAACCCATTGTTTGGTATTCAGAGAGAGCGAACTCAGGTCATGACCTCTGTCGCCGCCTTCACAAGTTGTGGCTCGAAGAGGCGCATGGCAGATAAGGAGGAAGTGCATCCATGGCTGGTGCTTGAGCCACCGCAGCCTCCTCCCAACAAGCTGTCGTCCACTGGCCACCACGCGACAAGAAGTGAAGCAGTTCGGGGAAGAGTAGTCACACAAGGGAGGAGGCAGAGAGGTGCAGCGCTCTTTGTGGTCTCCGTAGAGGCGCCGACGCGGCCTCTGGTGGAGGGAGGGACGCGGCAGCTATCGCGAGCAGCGGGAGAGGAGGGAGAAGGATGGGGGGCTAGGTTAGGGACTGTGGAGGGGCACAGAGGAGAGAGGGAGGGGCAGTGGCCATGTGTGAGGCAAAGGAGAAATCACGCTCGAAATGAACCCCTCAGTGTTTGGAACTGAGTTTTTCAGGATACCAGACAGGCTTTGTAAGGCACCGCGGCGCAGGGGCTTATAGGTGGCACGGTGAAAAGTACACGGGAATTCAAGGTTACGTGGCCTAGCTCACTGAGCGCCCTTTCTCTGTGCCTTAACAGATGGCAATTCCTACACTCTACTCCCTGATGGTCAATACAGCACATGACAGAGATTCAAGCGTCCTTCAGCTGGTGTGATGCTTCAGGGTCCAAATGCTGCATTGTACTGATATCTTTGCTGACACGATTTTCGGCTGCCCATCAACCAAAGTTCACGAATGAAGATCAGATGTACACAACATGAGATGAAACATACTGAAGATTGTGTGAATAAGCTGGCGAAACATTCGAATAATCTTATATTATTGCGGCGCCATTTCGATGCATAAGCTCTCAGTAAAAAGTGGCTGTCGAGATAATTCTCATGTCAGGAGTAATAAGATACAATGATCATGTCATACTAATGTTGGCAAGGGCTCTCCATAGATTCAGCTAACGATTTCATGGCCAAAAAAGGAGTTAGACTTAATCCATAAAGGAGAATTTGCAAGATTCTGCTATGAAGTTCTGACGAGACAAGTTATGATCCCTCTACTTCATGGAAAGGGTGGACTTGATCTGATCAACCACATGGGGCAGGACCCTGATGCTATCATCAATAGATCTGTTTACACAGGATTCCAGCTCCTGAGTTGCATCTGTTTTCATCTTCTGGAGCTTTGCTGCTTCAAACTTGTCTTGGCAGACCATCAAAGATCGATTCAAACGTTCCTGGATGAAGGGAAAAAAATATCAACTTAGACATGTTTGTGTAATAAATTGTATGCCACTTCATGCAGTAAGATATATGCTATTATATGTTGAAATATACAGGGGAAGGAGAATACCACTAATCTTTGTGTAACTGCAGTTTTTTGTTTATTCAAGTCATTCACTTGTCCTGATTTACGAAAGCTAGATATTGCATATGTATCCCTACAAAGTTTACTTTATTACATGATCTGCCCACTGTGTAACTGCTCAAACTGTATGTTACAAGTTCGAAATTCGAACTAAAAGAACCCAGGGATGATGCCAGACTGTAAATACTAGAGGTGCAAACCTTGTAAGAATTTTAACTATTATACTATATTTGTATGGGTGAAATATTGATTCTATTTTAATCAACAGAACGGGACAACTCTTCTAAACATTACACCTATCTAGCGAAAAGAGATTTTTCCCACATATGTGTTCAGATGTCAAGGCCATAACTATTCAAGTCATTGGCTCGTTGACTCTATTTCTTCGCATAAGATAAAACAACTATCCAAAAATCAGTCATGGTATGTATATGCTAATTGCTCACTGAATAAATACGTTATTAACAGATAATCAGGCACACACGCACCCTATGCTAATGCAAGTGGCCACTACTAAATCCAAGTGTCTCCAGTTAAATACAACTTGGTAATATGGCATGTTCATTCACAAAGAACATACTAGTGGTAGGCATAGTATATGACAGGAATGATCAATCGATATTGAGAAGGCAACAGAAAAAGCTGCAGTTTCATTTCCACAAAGATATACATCATGTTGCTGCAATAAAACCATAACTTGATTACAACAGCAGAAATGACCCAGTTATAATTTTGGTACCTACAAAGGATTACAACTGTCGAAACTATATAGAACTGAACAAAAACCAAGCTGATTTTATGTTGAAAAAATAATGACAGGTGAAGGAAATCAGAAGTACCTGGAACTTAGCCATCTCAGACTCAACAGCACTGTTGGCAGAAAGGACAGGCACACTACAGTTCTCCACGCAGCTGTTGATCCCCTCTTGGCTCTGTCGCCTATCAAAGCATTCATATGCACACTTGAAGTACGCTTGCTGAAAAGCATCCAGAAAAAAACAAGAGTCAGCATTGGTGTATTCACGTATATATCCCCTGCTACGAACATATCGAGCATATCAGCAAATTCCATGACAAATTCTATACCCTTTCCGTGTAATAAGAGTAGTTAATGAACTTCAGCAGTTAGTCAATTAGTGTAAATCATATTCTGCAATTTCCAGAGTTGTACAGAAAATAAAGAAATTTGTAAAACGGTTCCAAGATTTCACAACTCCCATAATACAACAAGGTAATGCTACGGAATTTAAAAGATTTAGATCAAAACATTAGAAAAATATCACAAAAAAATCAATATATATTAATACATAGCATCCATGCTCCACTGATGGGATCACTAACATTCCTACATATCTATTAGCTACAACCCCCAAAATTCCAGTCTTCCATCTAAAAAGAATATCCTATGACCAAAAAAGAGCCCAATCGTATCTCTGAAACTACATCAAAACAAAGTAATGACCCAGGAATCATGTCCCTAAAACCGCCTTCGGAGAACCTAACACACTTCATACACTATCACAATATTAGCTTCCTCTATCCTAAAATTACCCAACAGAACAAGAATAACCAAATCCTCAAAATTCCACACAACTAATCCACCAATCATGCCAATCCGAGATTCCAAGAACTAGCACCGGGATTCCGCTCCCCTAGCCTAAAATTTCATCCTAGAGGAAACCCAAAACGGATTCCAAGAAGGCCTCACCTGCATAGTGAAGTTGATATGGTCCTGGACGCCGACGAGGTGCTTCTGGGCGGCGGCGTTCACCTCCTCCAGCTTCCGCCGGATCCGCTCCGTCACGAGCCTCTCCTCCATCGAGCCCACGTGGTCCATCTCCGCTTGGTTCTGGCTTGAGAAAGGGGGAGGCTGTGGTGGCCTGGTGCGCTGTGTTTTCTTGGTGGGGAGGGCGAAAATAACTCAATCAGGAAGAAGGGTTTATGGCCGAGCTAGGGTTTTACCACTGCCCATTTTAGGGTCGCCGGACCCACCTGGCAGGGTCATGTGTTCAAGATTCGTCCGAAAAGCACATGAATTTTATGGAAGAGGGAAAACCGGCAAGAATGGTCCTTGATGTCAGGCGTGGAACGGATCTCATCTCACTTTCCCATACATATTTCTATGTCGAATACGAACATAAATATATTTAGAGTTTAGCACAAATCCACAATTGATCAAATTCGAATCGAATATTTACTAAACAATAACAGGCTTAAATTCAAGTGTGCCATAATAAATCAGATCCTCTGTTGAGTAAATTAATTTTGAAGAACATGAATGGTAATTATATTAAAAAGTGTTTTTCTGATTAATCGTACATAATTGAATCGGTTGTAGTGCCGCATCTCAAAAAGCTATGATAGTGTGGAAGATGAGGAGTGCACCGTCCGAGTGGGAGATGGCAACATGTGGTTAGCCTTGTGCTTGTGCGGCGAAAGCGCAAGGGCATAGAGGTGACGCGGAAGACATTGGCTACTTAGAGTGAGAGTAATGAAGAAGAGAAGAGCGTCGAGAAGAAGATACAAATAGCAAGAAAGTATAATTTGCGCACGTGTTTGCCTTTTGTGTGTGGCCCACCGAGCCTTCTCCTCCCCCACACCCTTTATTTTTCTTATCACGACTATCTTTCTTCCCAATTGTCCTCTACCATCCACAATTGATCCCCTCGACCTTCTGCTACTTTGATGCTTCCATCAACTTCGCGCCACCTCTACGCTAGGAGGCGCCCCTTGTTGGATGATTGCCTCCCCTCCGGGCACCATAAACTTCCACCACCACCGCCTGAACCCCTTCCTCCATAACTCCACCTATGTCCCACCCCCTCTTCCGACACTGGCTTCTCCCAGCGCCAGTGCTAACATCCTTACCATCACTGTCAACGGAGCCAAAGAAGACGTTAGGTAGGGATGCAAGAAGGCTCCGGTTTTTATGGTGAAGATCGGTTTTTAGCGTTGGTGATTTCAAACTTTTGGGAGCCAAGTTTTGCAATTCTTAGGAGTCAAGAGCTCTGATGTTAATGGTTGAAAGCCCTGAGTTTGGTGAAAGTTTGTGCTCTTCTGAAGAGTTGAAAGTTAATTTTCTAGGTTGGAAGCTAATGAAAAATTGGTCAAGAAATTGGATTACCATTGGTCGAAAGCTTACTTACATCTAGTTGAAAGTTGATTTGGTCGAAAGCTAAACTGTATTTGGTTGGAAGTTGGGTTTCTGTCGATTGAGAGTTGATTTATATCTAATTGTAAGTTTATCTCGTTAAAAGTTGAAGTAAAATTTTGGTTAAAAGATGGGTTTTAGAGGATTGAGGGAATGTTTGGATTGCCGCACGCTAATGTCTGGCGAGCTAGAAGTATGGCGGATGAAATGCTCACCACACTTTGAGTGAAAAAACCTATGGCACGATAGTTGTTCTCTCGTCTGAGATTGTGCGGCGTGCTAAAGTGCAGCTGAAACCAAACAGCCTCCCTATTTCTTTGGCAGGCCACAGGTGCAGCTTGGAAAATGAAAGCGTGAACCAAGCACGTCCTGAAAGCTGCACAACCTTTCGTGTAAACATTTTTATTTTTATTTTTGATGATCCTCTTCAGCTCCAACAACGGTGGTGCTGCCACTCACCGATGATGGCTGGCTTCGATTTGGAGCAACAGGTGGAAAGGAGGTTGACGATTTCCAAGGGGCATATAGGAAAAGAAAATGATGCGAACATACGGGAAGCAACTGAATAGGATAGAGCGCATCATGCGATAGCTTACCCACTGCTGTTGAAATAGGATCGCTCTTGCTACCCTCGGTGGTCAACCACCAATTATAGCCCCTAGTGGGAAGATGTAGAGGATGAGCACAAGACAACCGAGTGAAATTGTGTTTAGAACCAAAGAGTGTTAGGTTTTGTGGAACTATCCGGTCTACCTTCTATTCCTCTGTCTTTTCGGTGGTGCCATTCACAATTGCATCTAAGGCTAGAGGGTATGGACCTATTTATAGACTCCACTTCTAGGTGTTTCAAGAGACCCACCTGTTTCCCAAAAACTGCTAGACTCGAGGTATGTCACCAACCACCATGAAAAGGCCAATTATAGAGTCTAAAATTTACTAGTCCCTAGTACACGTGTGTGAGTCATATGACATTATCAAGTATTATGTGAGATTAGTTTCAATGTGATCATGTGGGCCAATAGTCTGCAGAGCTGATCCTACAAAACAAACCCAGCTATTCCACCTTGCGCTGTATCCGAGTAAAATATGTATGTACATATAAATTTTAGTAAAGTCGTTCTCAATTAATTCCTTTACTGTATTTCACCATAGTCCTCCTTGGCACCTTGAGTATTAACTCTTTGAGTTAATTTCGCATCATTTATTCTCTATCAGAAGCATCACTTCCATGATATATATATATATATATATATATATATATATATATATATATATATATATTGTCACATTGAAGTTGAATATTAAATGGCTGCAATATATATGAACATAAATAAATATTGAAAGTCACGTATGACTCCAACAAAGAGCACGCTGCTGAGTCGAAGAAGTATTTTACTGAGAAGAAAGAAAAGCAGATACCGATGCAAAAGTGGCAAGCTCCGGTGGATGGCGTGCTAAAGGTTAACGTTGATGGCTCTTTCTCCCCATCCTCAGGATCTGGTGGTTGGGGATTTGTTATCCGAGATGATCATACAAACACGGTAAAGCTTGCTGGAGCTGGTAAGTTGTAAAAATGTGTATGACGCACTCCGTGCTGAGGGAGAAGCGGGAGCCACAGGAGATCGCAGTGTTGGACGGTATGTCATCGTAACTGATGCTACTAATCTGGCATCGGCGTTGAAGACCAATGAATACGATCTTGCGGTTGCTGGCGTCTTGGTCAGGGAACCAAGATCGCTGATGATCGCGCAGCGTACCTGGCCTGATGTTTTGTGCTGTCCTCGCTCGTGTAACCAAGTGGCTCATGCCCTGTCGAAGTTCGGATCGAGTTTGCCGAATGGCACGATTATGTCCCGGCTCGTTTGGTCGCTGGTGATATTGCCGGGCCAATGGTCTAATGGAATGGTTATCTGATCCTCTCAAAAAGAAAAATAATAAGGTGTAGAGTACCAGGTTCGGTGGCGTTTCCCGTTAGATGGTGCTTACAGTGCTTCTTCTTGCAGTCCACGGAGGCGTAACGGTAGCTAGCCAGGGGCGACCGAACGTTAATTGCTGCCGCTCATCAGTCAAGGAAAATATTTGCTTGCCTTAAAAAAAAGGCATCCGAAACATTCACGAATTAGTTAAAAGCAGCTGGGACAAACCTAAACACCGATCCTAGCATTTTTTTAAGCACACAGCTCAGCCCGCCAACGGTGGATATCGCTTGTATGTGGAGAAGAAAAAGTGTTACGGCAACACAGGAATATTTACATAGCGAGAAGAAAATATTTATTAAAATTTGTGTAATAAATTTGTTGAACCAATACAACAACGGCATGTATACAACACAATCCCGGATTTTTAGGAAACAAATTTATGATTTCATGTAAAAAATCGCTAAATTTTCGTCATCATGAGCTCCTCTTGTTATGTCAACTAGAAATATTTACGTGGTGAGAGAAATATTTTACTAAAACTTGAGCAGTAAATTTGTCAAAATTATCTTAACACAAATCTCAGATTTTTGGGATAAACTTAAGCATTGTTGTCGCATCGACAAACTGTTGCAACGAAGTCATTATATAATGGAAACACATTCGGTCGGAGACGATTTCTTGGAAACAAATTATGTTGAGGCTCGCAACAATATCCAAAAGGTGTTACAATAAAATTATTGTACTACTGAAACACTGTTACAACAAGATCATAGGAAACAAAGTAACTATCTATTTGCAACATCGTCCACCACTATCCGAAACAAAAAAAACTACGTATTTTATTTCCTACACAACAACAATTTGTTTTCATCGACTAGAGATTGCAGTGTGGGTGGTCCTCCGCCGCTTCGTGACGCCATAGTGGACAGGGTGCACGAAGAACTTGACGACCACGAACTACTCCGACGAGTCCTTGAGGGAGGCATCGAAGTTGGTGGCGTTGAGGTCCACGGCGGCCTCGTCCTCCACACTGGCCTCCCGTGCCCTCTCGGACGCCGAGCGACCGGAGGCCGTCCGCCCCTACGACGAGGGAGGAGGCCACAACGACGACGAGGGAGAAGAGGTGCGCCGACGCCGCCATGGATCGAGCTTTGATCTCTCATGCGGGAGCAGAAGCGGGTGCACATCCCGGATCCGACGATCCGTTTCGGCGGAGTCTTTTCAAAGGTTGTGACGGTGGCGGTGAGAATGGTGGGGAGGAGCACGTCGAGGTAGGCGTGCTCGCCAGCAGGGTAGGAGGAGGACTAGCGCTCCTGAGGCTGTGCAGTGGACGAGGTGGCGGCGAGAACGGGAGATGGGGGAAAGGTGAAACCCTAATTGGTGGCTCGAGCTGAATTGGGGACCGATCAGAGGATTTTAAAGAAGGAAGTGGATGACTGAATGAATGATACAAGATTGAACGGTTAGATGCTAGACCGATGTAATTCTTACCCTAGTTAGGCAGACGGGAAGCGTTTAGTTAAATAGGATGGATCCAACATGGATCGCCGCACCAGCACGAATCGATCAAAGAGGTGGGTTGAATTGTCCAAAGAGTACAACGGGGCAGTGGCAGAGCCAGGATTTGGATATTGGTGGTGCCAAGCCAAACTGATAAAAAAAATTGTCCTAGGACTAAGCGGAGGAAACATCTAGCCGTGACTGGCTTTTCATGGGCCTTTTTATATTTCAGAATTTATTACGTGACTTTGAGTTAGGGGGGGGGCAGGTAATAGTACGTGCACCTTTTGTCACTAGTTTGCACGGATCTCAAAGCCTATTGGACGGCTTGGATTAGAGCTACACCTACAACTAGTTGCAGAATTTTGTTTCTGTCTCCTAGGTCTCAGTTAAAGGTTCAAAACCCTAAGCCAAATTTATGTTTTTCACCTGACTTTTCTCTCACAGTCTCAATTATTGCCTACTAGTGCCCGATGCTTGGGTCTCGTCGATCGTTTGGAGGGGGGGGGGCCAGCCCCTGTTCACCCCACCCCACCCCGCGGGGTTCTCCGCCACTGCAACGGGGAGGGAATAATATGGTGCACGGATAGTCAAGTGGGTCATCAAGGAAAAAAACACAAAAGATACTATTGGCTGCGCTAACATGCAGAATTCTATGATCACTTGGTTTAGACAATGGATACATACCCCACATAGTAAATTGTACTGTAGCTATAGGAACTCGCGAGTCGGGTGCAACTGGATCGTGAAACTTAAAATCGGTTATTAGAGTAGAAGCTTGACTATTTTTAGATAACGAAAATGATTAAGTACTTCTTCCGGTCTAAAGATGTACACAGCCCAAATAAACTTGACTAGTGATCGATTTCATGTTTCTGTGGTGTATGTAAATGCACCCATCTTGCAAATTGTTGCGCGTACGATGTAGTTTACTCTTTTTTATTGCTCCGTACTTGCACTCGCATAGCTGCGTAGTGTCAAACTCCTTAATTAAGGCCGCCTAATTTCCCGATCGACTAACGGACGTGGTGCAACCTATCTTCAATTTGCGAGGCATCTCAAGATAAACGTACGTATATAGTGCTATAATAGTGGTTTGATTTTTATACGAACTGTCATGCATACGTTTTCATCATGTAGTAATTACGATATGAATAGAGAGTCACCACCACTACTATAAAATGGATCATCGAAGACCCCTAATTATATACGGTTTTCTAAAAAAAACATGTGGTAAAACATATTACAGATGGTTCGCAAAAGAAATTGTCTCAGTTAACTCCGAGCATTGCAAACCGTTTATAATAAGTAGATATCACAGATAGTTAATGTTGGACTGCCATATCATAGATGATTTTTTACAAGAACTATCTGCAATATTAGGGATATCATAGACAATTCTTCCTAAATCAACCGTCTGTGCTAAACCGTCCATTTATTTCCAGCCGACAGCTTTCCCCAACTTGAGCCATTGTCTTAAATTCTCAATTCTAACACAATACCAGCGGGAGCTCCGGATTTTGACAGCTTGGAAGCAAATTGGTCCAAAAAAAACCGCGGATTTGGAGGACATATTACATATCCACTTGCCATTGGTCATCAAAGGTTAGTGTTTGGTTCAAAAGGTTGAATAAATTTAAAGATCTAACTTGGTGAAGAGAGAATATAGATCTAGAGTTAGGTGTAAGGGAAAATCCATGTGTTCTTGTTGATTTTAAGACTATTAATTGATTATATTGTAGTATATTGAACATGTTAGCTAGTTAGGGTGGTAAAAAGATAGAATTTAGATGGTTTAGATGATCTATATTCTGAAAGAGAAAAATGTAGCATGTATGCTTAATTTATTATTTAGATATTATTATCTTAATTAAGTTGTACTTTTCATACAATAATTTTGTAGTTTTTGGTAGTTTGTATGTTGGGTAAATAACAACGAAATGGAATATTAGGAATCTTTAGATATGTCAAAACTCACGTATTAGTGACATAATTAATTAGCATTGTATTTACTAATTTAGTTTTATTAAGTTGTACTTGTCATAAATAAATTTTGTAGTTCATGGTAATTTGTATGCTTGGTAAATAGGAACCTTATTAATGAAATAGAATATTAGGAATCTTTAAATATAGTCAGAAACTCTACATTAATGACATAATTAATTAATATTATATTTATTGATTTAGCCCTTGTAGCTATTTTGTGTCTTGGACATTAGTCAGCCTCAACATTTAACAAGAATTAAATTGTGCTTTTATATGCATAGCGTAGATGGACTGAAGTTGGATGTACATTGGTAATCACTTAAGTAAAGAGTACCTTAATAACATGTCAAATTTCATAAGAGTTGTCGAAGAGGATAAGTTGAATAGAGAGGAGGAATATATTTGTTGTCGATGCAAAGACTATGAGAATCTGCGTATGTTTAACAACTCAGAGTAGATACAAGACCACCTGATTCACAGGGGTTTCAAAGAGCGATACACATGTTGAACAAGTCATGGTAAACAATAGATGATATAGGAAGGTGTTAATAATGACATCACCGAGGAAAAGAACTATATGACCGATGATGTCAATTCTGATTCAGATGAAGAAACATCGTCGGACAATGGTGACCATCTAAATGAAATGCTGCACCATGCAAAAGGGAACCGTGATACAGGAGTGGAAATTCAAAGTTTTGATGGGGGCCTCGAAGAAATTTTGTTTGATGGATGTAAGTTGAAGTACACAAAGTTGTTGTTCGTGCTTAAACTATTGAAACTAAAGACAAGTAACAGGTGGTCGGGTAAGAGCTTCATGGTGTTGTTAGGTCTCTTTGGCGCACATGCTTCTGGAGGAAAATGAGTTGCCCACAACTACCTACAAAGCAAAGAAGGTTCTTTATCCCTTGGGAGAGAATGGATGCTTGTTCAAATGACTCTATTCTCTTCCATAAAGAGTACGCAAACATCCATGTATGTCCGGTGTGCAAGTCATCCCAATACAAATATAAGGACCAACCAGATGAGGATGAGGACAGTGAGGTAAGGACTCCAACTAAGGTGATGTAGTATCTGCCTATAATTCTCCATCTAAAGCATTTATTTGTAAATCCAAAAAATGCAAAACTGTTGAGTTGGCACTCCGAGGAGCACAAGAACGATGGAAAGCTTAGAACTATTGTTGGTTCTATCCATTAGAGAAACATTGATAGATAGATCGATGAATTTGGAAGTGAAGCAAGAAACATCAGGTTTGGATTGAGCACGGATGTAATTAATCTTTTCAACAACATGAGCAGCCGTCATAACACTTGGCCTCTAAATCTATATACCTATTACCTTCCTCCTTGGTAGTGCATAAAGCGGAAGTACATTATGGTATCCATACTTGTGCAAGGACTAAAGCAATCTGAAAATTATATAGATGTTTTCTTAATGTCATTGGTGGAATATCTAGAAAAACTATGGACACTAGTGGTAGAGGTATTTGATGCATACAAGCAAGAGAACTTCACTTTGTGTAGCTTGCTATTCTGCACTGTAAATAATTATCCTGCCCATGCTAACCTTTCGGGGCAGAGTACAAAAGGGGAAAAAACATGTACGGACTACTTGGATGATACCGCTAGTGTGTAGCTTAAGAACTTGCATAAAATCATGTACATGTGTCACCATAGGTTCCTTCGGAGGGATAACCCGTTCCATAGAATGAAGAAACAATTCGACCGAAGGAATGAGGAGGTACACCTCTCAGACAGCAGGAAAGATATATATGATATGATTAAGGACATCAAAGTTTTGCATCGGAAGGGAAGCAAAATGAAGGCTACTGTGAGAAGGTCAGTGGAAGAATAGATCGATATTTTGAAACTTACCTTATTGGGAGCACTTACAAATTCGTCATTGCATCGACATCATGCACATAGAGAAGAAATATGTAATAGCATGATTGATCTCTTATTGAACAGTAAGGGCAAACAAAGGATGGTCCCAACACACGGCTCGACTTACTGGATGTGACAATCAGAAAGGAGTTACAATCGAAAAAGACTAAAACCATTCAACTTAAACCCAAATCATTTAAAATTATGAAATTAAAAGAAAAATCATTAAATTTGAAGTGAAATCATTCAAAATTAGGAAACTCAAAAAAAATCAATTTAAAGTGAAAACATTCAAAATTATGAAATTAAAATAAAAGGTCTTCAATTTAAGTGAAATCAGGACCCTGAATTCAATTTAAAATGTGTCAAGACCCCGAATTCATAACCAACTCCAGCTGCGATACGAGGTCCGAATACCCGAGAAACCGCCCAGCACACCATATGCTTACCAAACGTCGTATGCCTTCACTGTTGGACGATCCAACACCTAACCAACCCACCATACGCTTACCAGATGTCGTATGCATTCACGGTTGGTTAAGCCAGGCAAGGACACACTTATTGCAAGAGAAGCTGAAAATGAATCCAAGATCCGGCAAAGAACTAATGTTACTCTCGAGCTCACTGAGCAAAATAGAATCGAAAGAGCTCGACAACCGCACCCTCACCCTAACCTAGCCCTAGGGCTAGTGGGTAGCTCGAAAGCCAGTAGGATTGCCCAAACCCTGCTTAGCCGGCACTACATCTCAGTTAGCAGGTCACTTAACCAAAAATACTTCGCAAAGTGAAACCGGAGGGAACACATTACTCCTTTACGATCAATCCATATACTTCAACCATTCACGCACGGTATATGAATTGATCACAATTAACAACTTCATATCACAGGACAAACTCTAATAACAAGGAGTTAAAATGATACATAGATTACCTCTTACCCGAGAGAGGTCATACAACACATAATTCACAACTGGAAGACAAGTCTTTACAGTCTAAAACAGCAGCGGAAAATAAAAGAAAGCATTGAGATGGCAGCCCAAGCCATCTCCAAAAGCTTTACAAAAGTATTCCCTTGACCAAGTTGAGCAATCCTTGCAACTAAATGTCCAAATTGACATAACTAGAGTCGTAATACGCTACAATACGGGAACAACCTACAGGAGTGGAATTCCTGAGTGAGTACTTTCGTACTCGCAAGCTGCTAATGTGCTCATTCCAGGTTAATCTTAACATAGCATGGTGATTGCAATGATAACATGAATAAACCAACAGAACATGGAAATGAAGCTACACAAGCTATCAAATTCAACATACCATGTCATGTTTCAGCAAATCAAGTAAACAACTTGATTAATCATACCATAAACATTTCAGTTCAGAACTGAAATTAGCATGAAGACAATCATACAAATTCCCAGATTATCACATTTAAGCATTTTTGGAGTTGGGTTAAACCACCCAAAGCTCCTATCAATTGTTCAAGGTCACAATACCATCCAATTTACGATTTAGAAGCATGGAGACAACCATCGCAATTAACTATATTATTCTCTCTAAGCCACATAACTTAGTGAGATGCCGAATGGGCTGACTACCCAATTCGACTAGCTTAGAGTGAGGAAGGGCTAACCACCCTAGTCTCATGCGAACAAGTATTCCAATGGGTGTTGGTTCATAGTAGGCCCACTATGACCATCCAGCTCCAATCGCTAACACTTATTGCCGTTGAAAGGACCGAAGGTGCCGACTAGAGGGGGGTGAATAGGAGGCTAACAAAAATTACTTCTTTTAACTTGATTGAACCGGTTAAGCCTTAAACAGGAACTATGGTTAGCTAGCTGTGTGACAGGTGAGTGACACAGGCAACAGATAATGTGTAAAGTAGCATGCAGTTGCCACACAGGTGCCTAACACAGGTGTTCTAAGGACTTAGTAAATGATGAGCAATCAATGTGCCTGTGTAACAGGTAACTGACTCAGGTGTGAGATAAGATATATAGCAACTGAGACACAGCTAATGAAACACAGGTATAAAGGAGATCTACAACAGATGAACAGAATAAGTCTAAGATCTCACAAGCAAGCAAGCAAGCAGGAAGCTAAAGACAATACAGGAAAGTACTCAAGGAGACAGTGTGTTTTTCACCGAAGTTCCCAGCTCTTCACAGAGTGGTACGTCTCCGTTGGAGAGGCTACTCCGAAGAGATCGCCAGCACCAAATCGTGCTTGTTCTCCGAGTACCTGACGTTCAGGCCTCTTCCTTTGCTTGTGGAAGTCCTTTTGCTTGCAGCAGGTAGACTTCGATTCACCTTCACAAACGTCTGGTTCAGCCCACACAAGCTTGGGTGATACCAGTGACTCCTACACCCGTCTAGGAGTAGACACTCTAAGAGTAATAGATTCAGTAGCAACAACTCTTGGAGGAACCAATGCTCTTTGCTCAAGAACTCTAACTCTCCCGAACTGACACTTAGGAAACTTAGGCTTTCGTTTGGTGGGAAGAGGCTTTGCAACGGTTGAATATGATTCACTGGATTGGCAAAGGTTGAGGTTGAAGACCTCCCCTGGTCCCCTATATAGGGTTCGCAGGGACCCGACCGTTACACTGTTGCCACGTAGGATTAAGTGAGCCACCGGTGACAGGCACCGGTGACACAGCTACACACTACGCCCAACCTATAACCGGTTTGGGCAGACCGACACCTGTGTCACCGGAGGCTGACACAGGTGAACCCTTAACTGACGTAGCAGCACCACTCAGCCCGGTCCTGGCACACGACATGCCCTCAGCATACAACACTCTCTGAAACCTAATAAGGAGAGAACCTTCGATAGCCCTCCAACTCAGCAGACAAGCCATCGCAGCGTAGGTCTCTTAGCGTTTACAAGCTCTCCCCTGGTACAGAGATGTACCTGAGTCACAGAGCGCTAGACCACCTGTGACACAGCTGTGTCACACCGGTGACTCTAACCCCTAGGGTTTTCTACTGCTAGCACTGCGGAGTGCAAGCACACAACTAGTTTCACACTTGTGTAAAACTGTTGACACAGGGCCACTAACCTCAAAGCATTAGTGCCACTGTCCAATATCCTAAGCATTGAGCAACTAGATCCTCCATAGATCATTACTGCATCATCCCTCTTGATAGTACGGGTTTTTCCTATGGACTCAAAGAAACTAGCAAATCTAGGCTTTACCTGCCCACCAACTGCAGTCACGCCTCTTGACGTATCAAGCCGCCATCACCTTGCTTGCAACTTCTTGCACAGCATCGGCTTCTTCACAGCTATGGCACAGCTGCCTAGCACAGCTATTTCTTAGTCCTGGAAACCACCCTTGTATCCTTTTTGGTGGTCATCCTTTAACTGATGACTCTTCTTTCTGGAACCTACTAACCTGCCTACACTCAATGTAAATGTTAGATTCCAGTTTGAGTTGCCATTAACCATCAAAACCAACTTGGGGCCTAGATGCTCTTTCAATCTCCCCCTTTTTGGTGGTTAGTGGCAACCTATTCAACAAATTCACATAACAATTTGAATAGAAGATACATGTGCAGGTTGTTAGAGAATACTCTCCCTGAGGCTGTGCATAATAGATTTGCTTCAATCAGGCTAATGCACAGATTTTAATTTTGGATATGGGCAGTATGTTCTTACAACTTACACTTTCATCAGTTCAGAGAATTGAATAGGTTATAAAGCATGATTGAACTGAACTGATATGTGTCACTTCTGATGCAGTTGTAATGACCAGAGTATATGAGTATGAGTCAAAGCGTGTGAGAATATCAGAGTATAGATTCACAATGGTCATATGTATCAGAGTATAAATAGCAAAGATTCATAATGGATATGTGTATCAGAGTATACATCACTGGTCATGTGTATAAGGGTACCAATAGGCATGTGTATCAGAGCATGAGCCAGTAGACATATGTATCAGAGTATAATTCTTAACATGATTGTATGAATCAGAGCATAAGTAGATACAAAGCTTCATTCAAAAAGATATATGTATCATAGCAACAACATTAAGAAGACATGTGCATCAGAGCAACAAAATTTAGCATAAACTACTTTATCAGAGCATTACTGAAGTATTACTGCATCAGAGCAAAATAGATGACTTAGTAGTAACTTGCTAAATCAGATCAAAAGATTAGTTAATTGTAATCAAGACAAAAGAATCAGAAATAAAACAAGTCTTGACTACACCAAAAAATATAATTTTCTCTCCCCCTGTATCCAAAATACTCTACCCCTATCTCTGTAATCTCCCCCCTTACACACAACTCTCCCCCTTTGACACTAAAACACCAAAAAGAAAGGTTGAGGAGAAGAAACATTCAGAGCTTGGTCTTCAACAGCTGGAGAACTTCTAATAGCTGAGCCTGCAGCAGATCGACTTTGGAGTGCAGACTGTTGACTTCTGTTCGAAGCTGAAGGTTCTCTTGGCGCAGAGCTGCAAACTGAGTTGGCATCACTTTGTTCTGATAGGCTCTGGCTGCTGCTTGAGACAAAAGAGAGGACGAGAGGGTGCCATCTTCAGCCACCTGTGTCACAGATACTAACTCAGCTGGGTCAGCTGCAGGAGTATCAGCGGTGACACCGGTAGGCACTTGGACCTGAGGCACAGGCACTGGGGAATAGGCGCTTGAGGAGCTGTGGGAGCAGCGGTGTCACCGGGAGCTGACACAGCTGGTTCTGGAGAATCTCCAAACAGGGCTGGAACAGCAACCTCATCAGGAGGATCATCAACTTGAGGCCTGAGCTGGGTCTTGATGGTCTTCACTAAAATGTCAAAGGTTGATTCTGGAAGACCTGTTCTCTGAAGGATCATAAACATGATATAGGACCCATATTTGAGCTTGGCTTTCTTGTCCTTTTGGACAGCATCAATTTTATGGAAAATGTATCTGGCCACATCAAAATGTACATTCTTAGCTATGTGCACCAGTACTTGCCAAACTGAGTTGTAAACAGCATCTGTATTGCCTCCCTTGGGCTGAAGAGTGACATTGAGAATTTTGACCAGATGCTTGGCTGTGATTGTAATGCCCTTGAAGTACACATGATCTGATGGGGCATTTGCAGGGAATGTAATTTTTTTTGGATAAAATCTTCTTTTGTCAGTATTGGAGACAGGCTCAAGCTTGAATAGATTTGGCATCCCAGGCTCCAATGGTGCATGAAACAGATTGTTGAACTCTGGAGCTCTGATGGAAAGCAGCTGGCCTCTTGTCTTCCATAACATGACATCTTGATTCTCTTGTTTTATCCAGACTGTGGCATAAAACTCCTTAATGACCTCTGGGTCATAATCTTGTTGAAGATTGCATATGAACTCCAGACCTGAGGCTTGGATGAGAGATTGAAGACTCTGCAATCTGGTGTCAGTCAGGGCAGACCAATCGATGGCCTTGGAATCAACAAATCCCTTGGAAGCAAGGATTTCATGGTAGACACCCCTTTGAAGATTAGTGTGAAATCTGAGGTCTAAGCAAGATGCATCCTGAAATTCCTTGTCTTCACTAAAATAGGGGCAAGCTGACCTCATTCTTATGAAAGCACTTGTGCTCATGGAGGCAACTTTGCTTCTTGATTTCTGGGGATCACTTTTGGGAAGCTTCTTGGCCACAGCTCGGGAGATGAACTGCATTTGGTTTGCCTCAGTCCTCAAGGCATGGGAGAAGATGTAATAATACTTAGTTTCCAGGTCTTCTTCTCCAACTGAGAGACTGGGAGAGCTATCTGCTTGTTCAGCCTCTTCTTTCTCTTCCTCTGCAGCTGCTTCAGCACTGGGAGATGAACTATCTGCTTGGTAATCTTCATCAGAATCAGCTCTAGTTGCATGGGGCCTTGGTGGAGTTACAGACACTCCTCTACCATCATCTGATGAGCTCTCGGAGCTTTCTTCTTACTCAGCTGACTTACTTGCCTGTGCCACAGGTGAGAACACAGGTGCTTGAACTGAAGGAGCTGGGTCAGCTGGCGGTGGCACAGGTGATGGAGATCGGTGCTGTTCTAGAGCTTGAACTTCTTGTGCCTGTGACATAGCTGGCTGAGGCAGCTGTGGACTTAAAGGTTTGGCAGCTTCAGAAGATTTTGCTGATGCAGACTTGGAAGATGAGGGCTCTTGGGCCTCTTTGACAACTTGTTCTTCTGCCTTCGACACCAAGAATTGTGAAGGAGACATCTGCTTCTGAACGTCCAGCGAGGAGAGAGATTCTACACTTGTAGAGCTTTGAGTTCTTCTACTCCTCCTTTGATAAGTCTGAAGATCTGACTTAACTGGGCTGGTGACCTGTGACACAGGTGGTGGCACCTCCTTCTTAAGCTCTTTAATGGCAGATGTCTGTTGTTCAAATTGAACTTTTAAGGAAGGCTTGGAGCTCTAAGTTGTCTCTGAAATGATTTCAACCTCTGCCTCTGACTGCCTCTTGGCTTGAGGTTCATCACTGATCACAACAGTTTCTGATCTTTTCCTCTTTGGAGCTTGAGCAGGTGCAGTAGCAGGAGGTGATGTAGGCTTGGAAACCTTTGGAAGCATAGCCTTTTTAAGCTTGAGCTCAGCTCTCAGAGCAATTTTCTCAGGACCATTTGGCATGTCTCTGAGCCTTCCGAGAATATCATGTATCTCCAATATAAGAAGGTCATCTGCAGCTATGGGAGGAACCCTTGATCCTGAACTGGCAATAGGAGGAGCTGCTCTTTGAGATTTGAACTCAGGAGACAGCAGACCTCGCTTGAGTTTGATTTCAGCTTGAATGGAAGTCCTCTCAAGGCCTCTTGGCAGAGTATTAGCCTTCTTGGTTAACTCACTAATTTGAAGAATGAGATGCCTATCTCTAGCATCAGTATGCTGAAGTTACAGAGGTTTGTGTGACCCTTCTGCCAAGCATTTTGTTGAAAGTTGATCCTGCTTCTCAAGAATCTTCTTTCTCAACTCTGCTTCTTCTGAATAAGATTGACCTGACCGCATCTGCTTGTGCAAATCTACAATCTCCCTCAAGATAGCCTTATCTGCTTCTGATGGTTCTGGAATTGCCATAGATACAGGCCTTGACATCTCTGAAAGCTCAAAGCTTTTGGCTGTGTATGTGGTGGATAACTGCTTCTTTACTATTTCATCAGTTGTTTCTCTCATCTGAGCTGCCAGCCTATCCAACTCCTCCAGAATCAGCTTATCATTCTTGAAATCTTCTTGAGATATTTAGGATTCTAGAACAGGTTCTCTAATGGTGAGTGTGCCTCTTGGCAGCACCATATTTGCAATGGAAGACTTTGAACCTCTCCTAGCTGGTTGCTTTTGCGTCTTAGCTGCTTCCTTTCCCGAGAATGTATGCTCAACAGTAGTTGAGGATCTTGTCCTCTTGGGTAGAGCACGCTGAGCTGAACTGGATTTACCAGCTTGAGAAGCTGATCTCTTAGCAACTATTTTCCTCTGCCTGTAAGCCCTTTGGCTTGCCTTTCTTCTCTCAGCAACCTCTGCTTTCTGTCTCAGCCTTTCTCTTTCTTGGTCTGAATCTGAAATATTGATTTCAAAGCTGGACTGCTCTGGACTTGATAGTTCATGCTTGATTCCATGCTTGTCCAGGATGCTTCCACCTTGGAGTTCTTGAACTCAGTCCCGTTGTCACTCCTGACCTTGACAAGGTTTACCTTTTATTCATTTTGTACTCTTACAATGAGATGTTTGAATTTCTTGTAAACCTGTGTCTTCTCCTTCAAAAAGAACACCCAAGTATATCGAGAAAAATCATCTACAATGACAAATCCATACTTGTTACCTCCCAAGCTCTCATATGTAGTAGGACCGAACAGGTCAATGTGTATGAGCTCAAAAGGTTTGGTGGTGGTCATGACATTCTTGGGACGATGGGCAGCTCCAACTTGTTTGCCGGCTTGACATGAACTGCAGGGCTTGTCCTTCTCAAACTTCACCTTTTCTAAGCCAATGACATAGTCATGTTTGCTCAGTTTATTGAGAAGCTTCATCCCAGCATGTCCTAGCCGCCTGTGCCACATCTAGCCAACACTGGTCTTGGCCATTAGACACCATGGAGCTGCAGCAGGCTGTTCATTGAAGTTTACTGTTATAGCTTTCCAGACCTGCATCCTTTGAACACTTGAGAATCATCAGATAGTTTAGAAGCTATAACCTCACACTACCTCAGAAATAATCTCTGCTACAAGACAATCGCTGACGGGCACTCTGAGGCCCGTCGCTGATTAGACGAATCGCTGACGGGCGCATACTGGCCCGTCAGCGCTGGTCATGCACTGGAGGAGACGGCCAACTTCTACTGACGGGCACAAAAAATGCCCGTCAGTAGAAGCGGGAGCGGAGGGCAAACTTGGCTTCTTCACTGACACATACAATCACTGACGGGCATACAATCACTGACGGGCCACATTTAACCCGCCCGTCAGCGTTGGTTTGCTTTTCACTGACGGTTGCTCTTTTGCCCGTCAGTAGAAGCGGGAACGGAGGGCCACCCTGGCTGCTCCACTGACACATACCTTCACTGACGGGCACGTTAAAGATGCCCGTCAATGATGGTTTGCTTTACACTGACAGGTCACGTGGTGCCCATCAGTGAAAGTGTGCTCCAGGAATGCCTCCGGGCCATGCTTATCACTGACGGGTGGCTTACGTATTGCCTGTCGGTGATGTGTCTGCGACTATAAATTGTGCTTGGCGGCGCCTGCAGCTGGCTGTTGAGCTCGCGCGCCTCAAACGGCCAGCTGCAAGCTCCGGCCAGTTGCTGTCTCCTTCCTCCCCTTTTTTCCCAATTTTTCCCTTAGCCTCCTCCCAATTCTCCCCCTTTGGCCTCCTCCCCCTCCTCTCTCCCTCCTCCTCTAGATCTAGATCTAGATCTAGATCAATCTTGTCCCTCCTCCTTAATTTGCACCCCTTTTTCCCTCTCTCTCCCCTCCCCTCCTCCCTCCCTCCCTCCTCAATCTATATCTAGATTTCTTTTAACCCCCTACTCCTCTCCACCCATTTTCCCATCGATCTCTTAATTTCCTCCCCTCCTCTCCCCTCCCCTCCTCTCTCTCGAGTCCGCTCCTTGAGGGCCCTAGCTAGCGAGCTGATGCGGACATCTCCTGCACCAAGGGTATTTCCATCCCTCCAAATTCACTTCCTCCAAGTCCACCCCGTGGTCCAATGACTAGAACTCGCGCTAAAGCTATCCAACACGAGGTGACTCTAGTCCTTCACGCGTCTCCACTTGATTCGCATGTGAATGGCTTACTACCTAATGCGTTGACCCTATGTTTGCTCAGGTATGAAGGATTAACCACGTGGGACGACGCCGAGGGGAGGAAGGAACCAGCCAAGGGGGGGGGGAGAACCCAGCTGCTGCAACACACCCGGAGTGTCTGGGAATTCTACCCCGGATACTCCGGGCGCCTCAGCCAGAAGCCGCTGCAACACACCCGGAGTGTCCGGGAACTCTACCCCGGATACTCCGGGCGACCCCGTCCAGAAGCGCCCCTCGGGCAGGTGCCCGGACATTCCGGCCCCTGCCCCGGAGACTCCGGAGGGGTGGCCGAAGCACCCCTCGGGCAGGTACCTGGAGACTCCGGCTCCAGGCCCGGAGACTCCGGATGGGTGGCCGAGAGAAGCGCAGCCCAGCTCCACGCCCGGACACTCCGGACAGGCCCGGAGACTCCGGACGACTGCTGCCCGGAGTGTCAGCTCCGACCCTCCGGACGTCCATTGAATATGACGTCCGGACATTCCGGGCAACTTACCCCGGAATGTCCGGGCCCTACGGCCGGACATTCCGGACAAGTTACCCCGGAATGTCCGGGTGTACTGTCTGCGCACAGTAACGGGCCGAGGCCCATGTACCCTTTTGGATTAGTGCCCTAGGGTTACGGGGTTAGCCCTATAAATACCCGTCTTAAAACCCTAAGTAAGATTAGACCTATTGTTAAGACTAAAAGTAGAGCTTTGCTCCTTAATCCAGGGTTTCATCCCTCTAGATTTGGGAGTTCCACCCTAGGCCTTGCTTTCTCTTGTGGATTGTAAGGATCGGCGCGTGCCTCCGAGTGGTAAACGTGGCATTCAATTGAGAGTAAGGTTGATTTGGTTCCTAGTTCCCCAAAGGCTTTCTCGTTGGAGTTTGTTGTTGGGGTGGGTTTCCATCTAGGCTTTGCTAGTTATCTTGGTCTAAATCGTGAAGATCGGGAGCCCTCCGTATCACGAGCTCTCTTTGGTACGATGTAGTACATGAAAGAAAAGAATAAATTTTGTGTTTGTTCTGTTAATTTGGACTATAATCAATCAGTTTGTTGTTGTAGGGATCGATGGATCGAAGTTGGATGTACGGCGAAAGGGCAACACGGAGTTTCATCGATAGTCTGAATGGGTTTCTAGATGTAGCCGAGGAAGATAGGGAGAAAAAGGGTGCGAACAAGATGTGTTGTCCGTGTTCTGTATGCAAGAACACGATAATGTTTAGGGAAGAGGCATGTTGCAGCTACACTTGTTGACTAAAGGTTTCATGGAAGGTTATACACGTTGGACAAGTCACGGTGAGGAGGAAATAGAAATTTTAGCTACTCGTGAATGTTTAGAAGCAGAGGCCATACATGGAGACGCAGAAGAAGATGAAGACCATATTTCGGAATGTAGGGATGACTTGACAGGGGAGGCGGGGAACAATTTGGCTGAAATGTTGAGGGACAGTCACATGGCGGACCAGGTGGTCGAAGACCCCGAGGATGAAAGAGATGTCGCAAAGTTTGCGAAACTGATGGAAGACTCGACAAAACCGCTGTATCCCACCTGCGATCCTGAGCACATGCGTCAGTCAGTCACGCTAGAACTTCTAAGGATCAAGGCAGCCCACAACTGTCCGGACGCAAGCTTCGATGAGATGCTAGCTTACCTTGCGACAATTTTTCCAAAGGAGAACGTGTTGCGTACGAGCACCGAGGAAGCCAAGAAGGTGGTCTGCCACTTGGATTGGATGTAGAGAGACTCCACGCTTGTCGAAACGACTGCATTATTTATCACAGGGAGTATAGAGAGCTGCACAAATGTCCAGTGTGCAACACATCTCGATATAAGCGGGGCAGAAACCAAGACGATGATGAGGAAGAAGTGACGAGTGGTGCCCCTGCAAAGGTTGTATGGTACCTTCCAGTCCTCCCCCGTCTGAAGTGTTTATTCGGTAACAAGAAGGAGGCAAAGCTGATGCGTTGGCACGAAGAGGGGAGAAGAAAGGATGGGGTGTTGAGACACCCAGCCGATGCTTGTCAGTGGAGGGCAATCGACGCCGAATACCCAGATTTCGGTAGTGATCCGAGGAATATCAGGTTCGGTATGAGTACGGACGGAATAAATCCATTGGGCAACATGAGCAGCAGACACAGCACATGGCCCGTTATTCTTTGGATCTATAACCTTCCTCCATGATTGTGCATGAAGCGGAAGTACATGCACCTGTCTATTCTCATCCAAGGGCCAAAACAACCTGGAATGGATCTTAACGTGTATCAACAGCTACTGAAGGACGAACTAGCTACGCTGTGGGAAGAAGGGGCCTAGGTCTGGGACGCGGACAGAGAAGAGTTCTTCACTCTAAAAGGCCTGTTGTTCACAACGGTGCAAGATTATCCCATGTACGGGAACAACGCGTGTCAGTGCACCAAAGGATACGAAGCATGTGTTAAGTGCATGGAAGAAACGACGAGTGTTTTCTTAGAGGGCTCTAGAAAAATCATGTTCATGGGACACCGAAGGTGGCTGACCATGAATGACCCATGGAGAGAGGACACGGAAAGGTTCGACGGAACAAAAGAAATCCGTCCAAAGCCTCGCGAGAAGACCGGACAAGAAATCTATGATCTCCTGAATGAAATGAACGAAGTTGAGCCAGGAAAAGGAAAGAAACAACCGCCGGTAAAGGGCGTCTGGAAAAGGAAATCCATTTTCTGAGAATTGCCTTACTAGTCTCACCTAGACACACGTCACAGCATTGATGTAATGCATGTCGAGAAAAATGTCTGCGACAACTTGCTTGGTCTCTTGCTCAATATTCCGGACAAGACAAAAGATGGGCCGAAGGCACGAGCAGACATGCAATACATTAATATAAGACCTGAGCTGTGGGCAACCAGAGAAACGACCAAGACGGGGAAGAATGGTATCAGAGTCAAGACCAGCTGTCCTGCTGCTTGCTACACTCTGAGTAGAGAAGAGCTCCATAGCCTCTGCGAATGCCTCTATGGTGTCAAAGTTTCTTCGGGTTACTCCGCAAACATCCGAAAACTTGTTGACATGAAGACTCATCGACTGATTGGCATGAAGTCTCATGACTGCCACGTGATGATCACACAGATACTGCCTGTCGCAATTAGAGGTATCATGGAGCCAGGTGTCCGCAAGACGATCACGGATCTTTGTAACTTCTTCAACACTATCTGTCAGAAGTCAATCACGGTGCAATGCTGCCTGAAACTGAAGGCCGAGATCACTGTCATACTATGCGAACTTGAGATGTATTTCCCTCCAGCATTCTTCGATGTCATGGTACATCTCATGATCCATATCGTCCCGGAGATACTGGACCTTGGTCCCGTGTTTTTGCACAACATGTACCCGTTTGAAAGGTACAATGGGGTTATCAAGCGCTACGTTCGTAACAGAGCGCATCCGGAAGGTAGCATCATCCAAGGCTATGTTATCGAAGAGGGCGTCGAGTTTTGCACGGATTACATGCGTGATCAAAAACCTATAGGTGTTCCAGTTTCACGTCACACAGGCAGGCTCGACGGTAAAGGTGCGATCGGGCATAAAAATTTACATGTGTATCGATCGGAAAGATCAGATGACTACAACAGAGCACATTTCATGGTGCTGCAACACTTGGCTGTGGTACGACCTTATATTTAGATCCACATGAAACAGTTGCGCGAAGCGAATCCGAAAAAAGGCACAGTTGTGCTCATGAAAGAACATAACGCAAAGTTCTCCGGGTGGCTAAAGGACTACTGGTACGAAAGGGAGCCGACAAATGGAGAAGAAGAAACCGTCCGAATGTTGTCACAAGAACCCGATAGCAAAGTCGTGATGTGGCAATCGTATGATATCAACGGATACACATTCTACACCGAGGCTCAAGACCGGCGCAGTATGTACCAGAACTGCGGTGTAACACAGGAGTCTAGAACTGGTCATCATGGCAAGAAGTGCAGGTACTACGGCGTGATCGAAGAGATCTGAGAACTTGACTACACCGTGACCAAGATCCCCATGTTTCGTGTCAGATGGGCGAAAGACGTCAGAATCGAAGATATGAACACCAGTACCATGGTGATACCTCCACCGATCCCTATGGAGTCACGACAAGTCAAATCAATCAGTCCCAAAGATGAGCCATGGGTATTAGCCAAACAACTCGCACAAGTCTTCTACATAACCGACCCAAATAATAAGAAGCGCGTTGTCGTGAGGAAAGGGAAAAGGAGTATTGTCGGAGTCGATGGTGTAGTTGACGAAGAGGACTACGACCAGTTCGACGATCCGGACACAGAAGAAGAAGATGCTGATGATCGAACAAGTAAGAGGCGCAAAGGTTCTCAGGATGCGTGCCCCTACATAAGACGCAGTCACGTCGAAGGCCTGACGTATACCAGCAAGAAGATTAGAAGTACTATTGAGAAGCGTGTCGAAGACGATAAAATCTAGGTTTCCGATCAATTCAGAATTAAGGAATCTCAATATGTTCGGAACTTCGTGAAATAGCTATGTCAATATGTAATAATATCATTTTATCAAATTGAATGGTTAATATATCATATATGTTTAGAATTTCCTGAAATAGCTAGGCACGTGTTGCATCTATGGTCTAAGTCCACGCCGCAAACCCAAAAATTAGCCCATAAGTCCACTGTGCAAACCATAAAATCAGCCCTTATTTTCACTCTCTAAATCTCCGCAAACATGGAAATAAGGATGACAAGCAACAAACCCTAATATACTTCCACTGACGGGCACACTTCAACAGACCGTCAGTAGAAGTCTTCCACTGACGGGTTTTATTACTGTGCCCGTCAGTGGTGCCGAGGACCTCAGAAGTACAGATAATGTACTTCTACTGACGAGCGATTCAAGTAGCCCGTCAGTAGAAGTACATTATCTGTACTTCTGAGGTCCTCGGCACCACTGACGGGCACAGTAATAAAACCCGTCAGTGGAAGACTACCCATCAGTGGAAGGCTTCTACTGATGAGCGATTCAAGTAGCCCGTCAGTAGAAGTACATTATCTGTACTTCTGAGGTCCTCGGCACCACTGACGGGCATAGTAATAAAACCTGTCAGTGGAAGACTTCTACTGACGGTCTATTGAAGTGTGCTCGTCAGTGGAAGTATATTAGGGTTTGTTGCACTGTGCCCGTCAGTGGTGCCGAGGACCTCAGAAGTACAGATCAAGGCTAGTTCTACTGACGGTCTCCTTGGATCGCCTGTCAGTAGAAGTCTTCCACTGACGGGTCTTATTACGGTGCCCGTCAGTGGTGCCAACCCGGGACTATATAAGATGGGACTTGGCGAAATTTTTGGCGTCCTCGTGCGTTCTGTTTTTGAACCAGCCGCGAAGCCCTAGTCCACCGCCAGGCTGCCGCGCGCCGCTCCGAGCCCCGCGTCAATCCGACTCCCCCGCGTCGCCGCCCCGAGCCCCCGCGCCGCCGCCCCGAGCCCCCGCGCCGCCGCCCCGAGCCCCCACGCCGCCTCCCCGACTCCCCGCACCACGGCCCCGAGCCGCGCGCACCGCCGTCGTCCAAGCCTGAAGAGGAGAAGAGCCGCCGTCGTCCAAGCTCGAAGAAGAGAAGCGCCGCCGCCGTGGTTCAAGCCCAAAGAAGGAGAAGCACCGCCGCCGTGGTTCAAGCCCGAAGAAGGAGAAGCCGTGGTCCTCTCTCTCTCTCCCTCTACCTCTCTCTCTCTCCCTCTCTCTTGTGAACCCACTTGCCGCCCCACGAAAAGCTCTCCAAGCATCGCCCTGACCTGAGCACAGCGGAAAAGAAGGTCTTATCTCCAAGCACGCTCAATGCCGCAGTGGGCGAAGCGTTGACGGGAGGTAAGAGGGCCTCCTCTCCGGAGCCGGAGAGGAAAAGAAAAAGACCACACAGGCGGGGCGGCTGTAATACCCAGGTTCGACAATTAGGGTTTGCCTCGCATTCATGCATACATGTCATCATATTCATGCATGTAAATCCCACATTACACACACCGTATTTAAACTAAAATACGATAAGAAGAAACTTTATAGAATATGTGCATATCTCATCCCCGGTGCGAGATTGTTGCAAACACCAATCAATTTATTTGAAGTATCACGTGACATCGACGATAACACTAGCAGGTGGAAGGATTAGTGGTTTCCCCCCCCTTTCGATGAATCACCAGGCTAACCTCCCTCTCTTCTCCCCGGAGTTCTCCTCCCGAGCCCCCTTACATTGTCATTCAAACTTAGGGCTAGAAAACAATGGGAGAAGGAGGATCAACTCGTAATATGCCGATTAGGTCAAGCCCCTGTGAATGAAAAGTTGCCACACAATATTGTTTGGCACCGATCATGCAAACCCTAGTCCCACTTAGATATTCGAGGTTCCGGAAGGGTTGAGGACTCGACTGCATTTCAGATCCACTTCGAAGTCCTAGTAAAAGCTTGAATTGAAATGGGGTCGACCCTACTCCTAAAAGACCTAAAAACTTCACAGTGGGCCCCATAACCCATTTCGAACATACTGGTGAAATTTGGAAAAATTTTGAAGGACCACAAGACCAAGTTGCATCGCAAACTTAAATTAGGTCAGGAATTGGGATTGCACTGGAACCTATGGCAAATTAGCCCCAAATCACCTCAAATCCCTACAGTAGGTCTCTTGTAATGCTTTAAACCTCCCCTAAAAATTTCATAATTTTTGAAGCCATATTTGCACATAAAATGACGCAAACAGTGTGCTGTTGATAAGAAATTAAAAAGAAAATTAACAGAAAGGGGCCAGCGTATGGGCCGAGGCCCATACCGCCCGAGCGGGCCAGCCCACCTAGCCCCGCAGCCCCCCAAAATCCGCCTCCCCAATCCCCCTTTCCGCCTCCACCTCCCAGGAAACGCCTCCAGACTTTGCCGCCTCCCCCCACCTCTTTCCCGCAGTGTGGGGCCCCGCCTGTTGGCACCCCACGGCCACGTCGCCGCCGCCTATTCGCCAGGGTGGGCGGTGCCCCGCTCCGACCGCTCTCCCGACCAGTGCGCCACCCCATTTAAAGCCTCTTCCGACAGCCCTTGCTCCCCCTCTGCCCGAAAACCCTAGCCCCCTTCCTTTGCTTCTCACGTGCCGGAGCCCTCTGCGCCACCGTCGTCCTCGTCTCCGGCCGCACTCCGGCGAGCCCCGGCTGCTTCCTCAGTGCCCGGTAGCTCCCTCTCCCTAGCCCTTGAGCATCCCCACTCCTCCCTGATCCTCCCCCTCCTCTTTTCTTGCAGGACCGTTCCCGAGCAAACCTCGCCGCCCTTTTCTTCTCTGGCTCCGGTAGCAACTCCGGCGAGATCTCTCGGCTACTCCGGTGCCTCCCGAGCTCGATCTCCGCTCCCCCGAGCTTCTTCTCCCTTCCCCTAATCACCCCGTCTCCTCCTCACCGCAGATCCAAGCCCCAAGGACCTCCACCGCCGGTGACCGAGCTCCAGCGCCATTCCTGTCACGGACCCGGAATAGCATATGATTAGGGGAACGCGAAGTCGCCAAGGACCGAAGGACTCGCCAACCCGGTGGCACGGTACCTGCGCCGTACGCACCAAGGTAGAGCGATCCGACACCCACCACGTGCGAGCCGGCCGGAAGCGACCACTCTTCCCAAAACCACATACGATTCCGTAATCCGGTGAAGAGTCAGAGTCGTTCCCGAATCCTACTACAACAAACAAGGTCGGAGGAGCCCGGCGGTTCTACCCACACCCTAACCTAGCTCGGAAGCTAGTGGGTCACTCGAAAGCCCGGTAGAACACGCCCACACCCTGCCTGGCCGGCACAGCATCTCAGCCAGCGGGTCACTCAACC
>JAGXJF010004883.1:0-222249 GCA_019208055.1 Stipa capillata
ATGGTTGTGATTGGGTATCACTAGTCACATGAAATGTGCATGCAACCTAGGGTTAGGGTTTTTGGTTTATGATGTATTTGTAGTATCGAACTACGCAACATGTGTGCAAGCACCTATACATGCAAGAGCTTTAGGTCCTAATCATGATGGTGCTTATACTAAGAAGAACAAAAATGCATGAAATGCCGATTAGGGTTTCTGGGGTTTTGTTGGTAAGTACTTGCTTTCTTGGACTCATGCATCACATGATCAACTATAGCTCACTGGATATATGAAGGGCTGGATTTAAACCTATTTGGTCACTTTACATGACGGTGGTAACTTTGGACGGTCAAATAACTATATACATGCACTAAGCTGGCACTAGGGTTTCTAGGCCTTAACATGCGTTCCCAAACTCTCGGAGTATGCAACATGAGGACCAATGGACTACTAAGATGTAGGACCATAGGACAACATTTGGCTTGATATCTACTGGACATTTGGAATGGTTTGCCTAATCGAACCAAAATCGAAATGGGTTTAGGAATTACTTATGTGTGCATGCGACTTAGGGTTTCACCGCTAAATCATCCTCTTCTAATCTCTAAAACTAGGCATCATGAGTATGCAATGAACCTTAGTGCAAAAACTCCTAAAATGCTCATGATCTCATACTGGAACTTCCTAGAATTGAACTCAATTCAAAAGGGGATTTAAAAACAGATTTTGAATTCAAAGAGGCTACTGGACTGGGCTGTATAGAGAGATACATTGAGATTCTCGGAAAATGTCCTATATAGAAAAGATGGGAAATTTAATTCTGAGCAACTTTTATTTGGGGAGTTTTTGGAGAATCGGTCTAGAATTGGGTGTATCGGCCGAACCAGCGAAGAACCGCACTGGACAGAGAGGAAAACCAGCCGGTTTTTAAATAAACAGGAGGGGGGTGACGTGGGGGCAAAGCCGGCGCCGGCTTCCATAGACCTGACAGCGGGCCCGGCGGGGAGAGCTGGCCCACTGGCGGTGACTAAGGGGCACACCGTTTCGGTAGAGTGGGTCCTATCGGTCAGAACAGAGAAGGGCGATGGCGCGCACGGGAAAGGATTTCCGGCGAGAAATTAGGGTCCCGGCGAGTCCTCGGCGAGAACAACGGCGAGAAAATCGCGGCGGCTTCAGGGGGATTCGGAGCAATCGGTCGCCACCTTTGGGTTCGGGCGATTACAGGGGTTCCATTTTTGCTACTGGGGAGCTTGCGCGTTTGCTAGAGGAGAATGGCAGTGAGCTCCAGCGGCGCTCGACGACGGGGGTCGGCACTGGAGGAGGAGAAGTGGAGTTGGATCAACTTGGGGAGGTGCGGGGGCTTCTGAGGAACGGAGGGAGGGAGTGGGTGATGAGGAGGAACGAACTCGGGTGCTTCTCTTATAGCAGCGGGCGGGGACCGAGCACTGGTATCTGGCCCCGGGCACGTACCTCGCCGGCGACCATGTCGGGCGGCGTGGCAGCTTCCGAGCGGCGTGCAGGGTGCTGAAGAGTAGACTCGGCTCAGGTGTGGCAGGGGCTATGCGGCGCCGCAGAGGGGAGGTGACCCGGTGGTTGGCACAGGGTGGCACTGCTGAGCGGCATGGGCGCGTGCCTGGGCGCGTCCAGCGCGATGTCAGCGCGGTCTGGACCGGCAAGGGCGTGCTCTTATGCGCCCTATCATATTGAGGCAATGCCCGACATGTCAACGAGGTTGAGGCTGACAATGGAAAGAAAATGGGGAGGCTCTGAGCTCGGTTTGTGCAGTGAGGATTGGCCAAGGCTTGTAACTGCTGGCATGAGGAGATGGGGGTTGAACACTATAGCTAGGGTATGCTGCTGAGGTGAAAGGAATAGATGAGTGTCTAAGCTGGTTTAAGAATTGAGAGCACGAAAACATGGCTTGGGTATTAAGGGTACAACGTCATTGGGTCTTTGCCTTTGGAGACATGAGATGACCAGAGAGTTGAAACCCTAAGGTTTTTCTGAGGGCTTCAGCTGTTGGAGACAAGTGCCTGCAGATGACAATGACATTGGTCGGCAGTTGGGAGCAAGTAGTTGGAGGTTGAACTCAATTCAAGGAAAAAGGAGAGAAGTGCATCAAGTGTTCGATGGCTGTTCTGGCCAACTTTTGTACTGGGGGTGACAATGTTTTTACAGAATTGGAATAAGGTTACTGAGATGAGCTATGTGGAATTTTTCCTGGAATTTTCTGGGCAAGCATCAAAGGGGGTTGCAGTTCAAAAGGGGAATTTGATCAATTTGGAATTTTGGATGCAACTCAAAAGTTTTGAACTGGACTCCCCAGTTTTATTTTATAATTTGATGAGGAATGGTCCCAAGAAGCTACTGGAGTTTTTCTGGGAATTTTGGAGAATTTAAAGCACATGAGATGACACTTTTTCAATTTCTGGGTGTAAGAAAACCTAATTAGGGTTTTGAGCGACAAAGGGGGTTTTTAGGGTTTTTGACGACGGCAAGGCCGTGGTAGGGTACGGGGGTAGCTAGGGTTTGACTCGGGAGTGCCGGGAACAAGCATCGACGGCTTGCCACCTAGGGTTAGGGTTTGGGGCGACGACGAGTATATAAAGTGTAGGTGGACTGATTAGGGTTTAGATTGTATCGGGGGTCGGGGCATAGGATGAGCGTGCCAGTTAGGGTTTGGGGTTTTATATGCCCCTGCGATTGTCCTTCATATAATGGAGATTGCCAAACGGATTAGGGGGTTCTGGAGATTTATTTTGAGGAGAGAGAAAAGGTGGCAAGGGGTATACACATACACAGATTCGGGATTTATAGCGTATGTGTGGACATTCGAAAAGATATCAGGGGGAAACAACACGAGAGATTACGGTGTGGGCTAACGCGGTAGATGGTAAAGATGGATTGGTTATTTGATAGGACGGCAAAGATATTTTGAGTTACGGTAACATGGTAGAAGGGTAGAAAGTTAGTTTGTAACTCGGTGATTCGGTAGAGGGGTAAATAGGAAATAGATATTTTCGTGGCATGGTAACACGGTGAAACGGATTATAATCATGGTAAAGTAATATTTAGGGTTTTACCGTGCAGATGGTAAAAGGTGACAGGGTGAAGATAAGTGGTAATGGTGTAGAAATGGGTGCGGGTGTATATATACATATACATGGATTCATATCTACTCCGATGAGGGAAATGGTAAGGTCACCGAAGATATCTTCTTGATCACGCGGTAGGAAGGACTAGTCGCGGCAGGGATTGGTTTGCCGTGGCAAGGGTTCTCTTGCCGTGGCAAGGCTTTTGGGAGGAAGAGGGGAATAGACGAGGGTGTCTTGCAGGGTTTCGTATCCCTTGCCGGATGGATTCTGACAAGTTCGAGACCAAGGGGGGACAGAGGTGGAGATGAAGGACTCTGGTTGGTTCACACTAGGCTTTTGGTAGAATAGGTTCCGACTCGATGCACTGCTAATCGGCATTACCGGCAAAAAAGTTTTTGTTGACCCTGATTTTCAGGTTTTGGAAAATTGGGGTGTTACAGTAAGCATCGTCACCTTCTTGAGACTGCTCGTGCGCTCATGATCGCCGCTTCTATTCCACCTCATTTTTGGGCTGAGGCTGTCTCTACTGCCACATATCTTGTTAATATTCAGCCCTCCTCTACCCTTCAGGGTGGGATTCCTGTTGAGCGCCTTTCTGGTTCTCTTCCTGACTACTCTACTCTTCGTCTGTTTGGCTGCGTTTGCTATGTTCTTTTAGCTCCCTGTGAACGCATCAAACTGACTGCTCAGTCTGTTGAGTGTATCTTTCTAGGCTATAGTCCAGAGCATAAGGGCTATCGCTGTTGGGATCCCACTGCTCATCGTATGCGGGTTTCTCGGGATGTGACCTTCGATGAGTCCCGTCCTTTCTTTCCGCGTCCAGCTTCTCCTTCGCCTTCCCCTGTTGAGCCTCTGTCTTTTTTGACCTTTCCTGATACACCGATCACTGTTGTGCCCTCTTCCACTCGTCCTATCGAGTCTCCACCTCCCCCTGAGTCTCCACCTACTCCTGTTGTCGACTCTTCTCCACTATCATCTCCTACAGCTCCACCTGCACCTTCTCCTCTTTCGTCCTATCCTTTCGTCTACACACGTCGACCTCGTGTTGAGCCTCCTTCTGATGTGCCTTCTCCTTCTTCTGGGCCATCTCCGTCTGATGAGTCACCTTCTCTGGGTGCCTCATCTTCTCCGGATCTGCCACCCCCTCCTAGGTATGGTCTCCGCGCTCGTTCGCTTCCGCCTCCAGACCGCTTTGGATTTGTTGGTGCTACTCTTGCTGAGCCTACTTCTTACCGCGATGCTGTTGTTCATCCCGAATGGCAACATGCGATGGCCGAGGAGCTTGCTGCTCTTGAGCGCACCGGCACGTGGGATCTTGTCTCTCTTCCTCCACGTGTTCGTCCCATCACCTGTAAGTGGATCTATAAAATTAAGACCCGCTCCGATGGTTCTTTTAAGCGCTACAAGGCTCGTCTTGTGGCGCGTGGCTTTCAGCAGGAGCATGGCCGTGACTATGACGAGACATTTGCTCCTGTCGCGCATATGACCACTGTTCGCACTCTTCTTGCCGTGGCCTCTGCTCGCCACTGGTCTATTTCTCAGCTTGATGTCAAGAATGCCTTTCTTAATGGTGAGTTGCGTGAGGAGGTCTACATGCATCCCCCGCTTGGGTATTCTGTTCCTGAGGGCATGGTTTGTCGCCTTCGTCGCTCTCTTTATGGCCTTAAGCAAGCCCCTCGTGCTTGGTTCGAGCGCTTCGCCTCTATGGTCACTCTGCTGGTTTCTTAGCTAGTGCTCATGATCCTGCGCTGTTTGTCCACACTTCGTCTCGTGGTTGGACTCTTCTTCTTTTGTATGTGGATGATATGATCATCACCGGAGATGATTCTGAGTACATTGCCTTTGTCAAGACTCGTCTTAGTGATCAGTTTCTTATGTCTGATCTTGGTCCTCTTTGCTATTTCCTTGAGATTGAGGTTACATCTACTTCTGATGGTTTCTATATATCCCAAGAGAAATATATCCACGATCTTCTTGATTGGGCTTCCCTTACTGATCAGCGCACCATTGAGACTCCGATGGAGCTCAATGTTCATCTTCGTGCCTCTGATGGTGAGCCTCTTTCTGATCCGACTCGCTATCGTCACCTTGTCGGGAGTCTTGTCTATCTTGCTGTCACTCGTCCAGATATATCCTATCCAGTTCACATTCTGAGTCAGTTCGTCTCTTCTCCTACTCAGGTTCACTACAGTCACCTTATTCGGGTTCTACGATATCTTCGTGGGACTATCTCCCGCCGTCTCTTCTTTCCACGCTCCAGTTCGTTACAGCTTCAGGCATATTCGGATGCTACTTGGGCTAGCGATCCCTCTGATCGTCGCTCTCTTTCTGCTTACTGTGTTTTCCTTGGTGGTTCTCTTATTGCTTGGAAGACGAAGAAACAGACTGCAGTTTCCCATTCGAGTGCAGAGGCTGAGTTGCGAGCTATGGCATTTTTGACAGCGGAGGTTACGTGGTTACGGTGGCTACTTGAGGATTTTAGTGTTTCTCTCACTACACCGACTCCTCTGTTGTCTGACAGTACTGGTGCCATCAGTATTGCTAGAGACCCAGTGAAGCACGAGCTCACCAAGCATATTGGTGTTGATGCTTCTTATATGAGGTCTCAGGTCTAGGATCAGGTTGTTGCTCTTCAGTATGTGCCTTCCGAGCTTCAGTTGGCTGATTTCTTCACGAAGGCACAGACTCGTGTTCAGCATGGCTTCTACCTCTCCAAACTCAGTGTTGTTGATCCACCATGAGTTTGAGGGGGGGTGTTAGAGATATAGTACTGTTGTATTCGTATTGGTATAGGAGTCTATATTTCCTTGTACTCCAAGTCACCTGGTACTATATATATGCCTATTGGGCTGTGCAATAGATCTAAGTTGCATATCTCCTAACAAACTCATCCCTGTGTTTGGTTGAAGGGATGACATGAATAGAGCTGTTAATTTTGAGAAATATTTCTCAAATATGCTAGACAAAGTGAGCCGTCTATTTTGGCTGGATGAAGCCGCCGCCCTTGTTTAACCATAGTCATTAGCAACTGATTAGTGATAATTAGCATGTTTTTACAAGATTAGCATTGATAAGTGTTAGCGTGTTGATTGGTATATTTTTAATATGTTAATTAGTGTTTGTTTAGTGATAATTAGCATGTTTTATGGTTAATTAGTATTGTTATGTCAAGATTAATGTTGATAAATATTAGTGCATATTGATTAGAATATGATTAATTATTATTAATAGATACTAAGAGCTATAATTAGTTAATTAATATTATGGCATCCATTCTCATCTTTACAACTAAACACAAAATTGACTCACTCTGTCCACTCAACCAAACAGGTAATTTGAATGGTCCTATCCCTACTAACTTGGATGGCTCTAACCCATCTATACTCATCCCTGCAACCAAATGGACACTAAGGTATTCTCTCAGCTCCTCACTTTCCTGGGCCATACGCATCCAAGGGTAATATTTGCCATTTCTTGCCTGAGAAGTGCAGAACGGCATGCGATGATAAATTGAGCGCGAAATATTATCTGCCAACTTACAGACCAGAAGACGCAGCTGATCAGGTGTACCCTTGTACTGCTGCAAAATAATAATTTGATCTCAGCGGGAAATATGGATAAATCCCATGAAGTACGCGGCAGAGATATGCTAAGAAGGAGATGTGGAGGAAGTAGCAGCGGCACGGCGACGGCCTCTAGACCAAGAGGTGTTGGCATGAATGTCATGGCGGCCGTTGTTGAGGTGCATGGCAAGATTCAAGTCAGGCCTTGATTTATTCTGAGTGTTTGTTCTTGCTGCTATTGATTTGGTTCTCGTTTTTATGGGCCAAGTATTTGGTCTTGTGGCAGATCCCTTTTATGCGCCATTTCGTGGTGGAAGCGCTATCTCTTCAATATCCTTCCACTGCTTCTTGAGCTTCTGCTTCTTGAGCTTTGATGGTCAGTATCCTTCCACTGCTTCTTGTGGTTTGATGATGCTTAGGTGGTTGGTTTGCTTAATCTGAGAAAAAGCCATGCAGGGGCAGTCAATTCTATAATTTATGGAATTTAGGTGTCTTTGTAAAAGGAATAATATTTCCTGTTTCTACTGGGAGTGGGGTGATTTCGCATTGTTATATAATCTGGTAGCATAACTTTTAGTGTTTTCTTGTTCTTTGTTTTGAATGGAATGAGTTCTTGTTCCCAATGGAGTTCTTGTTCCGAATGGAATGATCCCATTTGAGGAACTGTTGCAATTTCCATAGCTCAAATTTGAAATATCTTATTTCTCACCATTTTTTCTAGATCAAGTGGTCAGCAATCCCCATTTCAACTCCAAAAATCAAGAGATCTGTTCTATTGGGACACTTCTCAATTTAGTACATTTGAGGCTGATGGTGCATCCTGTTGTCAATCGGATGATTTGATCAATGCAGGGGTGGTGAATTCTATAATTCATGGAGTTTTAGGTGCCTTCTGTGTAGAAGGAATTTTCTCTTCCTGCTTTTACTGGGATGTCTTGGCACTGTTAGGTAGATAGCACAACTTTTAGTGTTTGCTTGGTCTTTATTCTGAATGTAAGGATAGTTTAGTCATACTTCGCCATACTAGAGTTAGCAAGTTTGATATTTTCAGGCCATTATTTTCTTAATGCAATACTTGTGGCACACCACACTCTAACATTATACCCTATTTGTCATACATAACCCTTGCCAAATTTTATTTGGACGGGCAAGAAAACTTTGGTAAGTTCTGGTGTTAATCCAAACTGGCCGTAAGATCTCTTGTGCTCTGCAAGTGCAACATTGACAAATGGCCATTTCATGGTTCAATCAGGCCCTAATGTTTAAGGCCCATCGTGGCCCATCTAGTCCAGTTCTCAATTTGCGCATACTTGTGAGTTGATTTTCCCTAGCTTAAGATTTGGCTTCAGATTTGGCCGATGGTTGCATATGATATTTCTCAAAACCCATTGTGTGAGTAGATGTTCCCAGCCAACGGGTTTCATTTTAGTTCTTTCAACGATGTCAGCATGCTGAAGTTATGCCCCAGCTAAGTGTGTTTGGAACGCAAGAATTTTACATGAAACAGAACTAAGTCCTCCAAAATTCGCCTGCAAATCCTCCAATCGAAAAATACATCCTCTTTAATGAATAGGCTGAGTTCATGCCATCCTTTCCAGAAGAACATCTGCAACTAGTTTTGCTGCTACATCATTTACGTGATGTAGGCGCCTGACAAGCTATTCGATACAGAGCAAAACAGAACCAGAAATCTGGATCAAGGACCACACAAGAGTTTCAGTGTAAAAAATTCCTTCTATTTCTCCCGGGGACTTGCAGCCTGTCACCTGTTTTGTGGTGGGCAGCCAGGCTATGATGCTTTGTCAATTCTCTACCTAACTACTACTTTCTCAATCATCTCCAACTCCTCTTCCTCCTGCTTTTTTGCCCCAGGAGGTAACAGTTTCCAATGTAAAAAGATGACGCTCTTCGTTTGCGTGCACCCGGGGAGCAGTGATGTTACTGTCCACCATAGCGACGCCAAGTAGAATTTAGTTTGACATGTACGGCACGCATCCTAAAGCATGTTTGAAACGCAGGGACCCTTTTTAGAGAGAAGGACCTTTTTTAGGGGATTTTTTTTCTTTTTTGAACGAATGAACATTGGGATTTTTATAGAAAACAGTTTGATACTTCCAAGTTTTGAAGTCCACAATCCTATGTTTACACCCTGAACCTGATAGTAATCTACGGAGCAGTGTAGGCTGGTGGCGCCTAGTGAGCTACAACAGAAACATGTTTTGTGTGAAGACAAGGCAGTTGGAACTTGCAACTAACATAGCTGGCGAAGGGGAGATGAAAAGATGATGCGTACCACAAATGAAAAGCTTGGCTTCGTTTCGTATCATATCATCCATGCGTCCCGTAGATAACGTAAGATGGAATCGCCGAGCAGGTGGTAGTCGTGGTCCTGCCGGATATTGGTGCCATGCGTGAAACAATCGTTTTGGAATATGAGAAAGTTTTCTCGTTATTTCATGATGATCGGACTA
This sequence comes from Stipa capillata, assembly GCA_019208055.1. Lineage (NCBI taxonomy): Eukaryota > Viridiplantae > Streptophyta > Magnoliopsida > Poales > Poaceae > Stipa > Stipa capillata. Next base: position 9,112 of record JAGXJF010004883.1, read on the forward strand.
TTATTTGCCCAAAAAAAGTTGGTATGTATTCCCTCGTTAGTTGAACGTTCACTATACTCATTGATCTCAGGATTAGTTGACCATATAGCAAATCCAGCGAAAGCAATTGTCACAGATTATTAGAAGAGTGTTAAAAATTAAATTTGGAGTCGCTGAAACCTTAAACCCTTCGTAACGGGGAAGACCTTGGCACTCTGCTGAGGCGAGAAGCCAAACTTACGCGTAACACGAGCTACCTGTGGTGGCCGTGTTGGTGTGCAGCTCTGTTGCCTCTCCTATTGCACGAAGTAACTCTCGATTTGGTGCGCTCAAAAGGCATCTGTGGATCTGGAATTACTTCCAAAATCCGTCAGAGTTGCCGGTTTGAATGTCAAACCTGACACTTCTCGTTGTAAGTCATTCGTGCATGACGTATACAGTATACAGTCCTATCGTTGTGGGCATTGTGGGGGAACAGGTCACATGTTCGTCGAGTCATTGAAGTGTCATGGCAGATGCTTGCAGCGAGTCATTCCTGGACGCTGTCGAAATGTTCCCTTTCATCTGTTTCGACATTTTCTAGGGCGTGTTTGGTTGGGCTTTTGCTGTGACTTTCTCTGTTTATAAGCCAAAAGCCTAACCAAACACTAAATATCTAAAAACTGCTTTCCTTACTTATAAGCCAAAACTAGTGTACAAAACAAAAGCACCTTTTAAGGTGCTTTCTTAGCTTTTGGGGAATGCTGTGCTGAGATTGCTCTTATAGTTGACAACTAATTATCAATATTTTTCACTCAAACAAAACAACCGAAACTCAACATTCCCATAACAGACAGCCGGCAGCAGTTTTCTCACAGCAGACAGCCGACAACTGCTTTTACATAAGCCACAGCCCAACCAAACACCCTCTAAGTCTTAGACCAATTGGCTAGCTTATACCTACGCCGCTACACGCACATATCATATTTTCCTTCTGCTTCAGTTTCTACACATTATATATACAGCTCTCATATCACAGATAGATAACTACTGCTATTGGTGGTTTCAGAGGACATTAGACACATACATATAGTAATTTCATAACACGGATTCAGCACGCAAAGTGTCTCATTTGTACAGCGTAGCGTATTGACCAATCCAAAACGTGCACCTGAAGATCTGGAATTAAACCACCTACACGGCTACTCCTTAAACCTTTCTTCCACGAGTCCTGCAGTACTTACCACGAGGTCATTTATTAGTTAGCATAATCACCAAACATGCCGGCCGCGGCAGTTCGTCTTTGACTCTGAACTATATTCCAACTCCACACACGTCAAAAACAACTCGCAGTCAAAAGTAAACAATAATGCTACTCCAGATCGAGCTGGCCACCATACTTGCGTGAAGAATCGAACATTTCACGCGGATCGACCTGAGATTTCCGGGTACTGATCCCCTCTCTGAAACGTACCTGCAAAAGGGCGAGCTAGCCAGAGCCGCATTTTCCTGATAGCTGCGGCCACCACGGACAGTTACCGATGGTTACGTGTAAGCGCCGCCGCCGCACCGGTGCCGAGCGGATGTCCTTTTCTTGGCAGTTAATACCAGCCGCGATATTAGAAACGAACAGATCAAGTGCAGTGCAGTGCTGGCTGTCTCTAACTAACTGAACTTACCTCGCACGTGACTCGCAGACTTGCAGTTGCAGTACCGTCTCTCGTCCGAACATTACAACAGGTTCAAGTTCTGAACAATGAAGTCTCTAAAGCTCGAAGATTGCATGTTAAATGTGGCTTGGAGTCCGGCTCAGCTGCAGGGTTTTCAGGGCCGCACCATGGACTGTGGAGTGAAGGTTTGGGCTTCACAATCTGACGCGCTGCTATTCTGAAATTGACAATCTGTGTCTCTGTAATCAGGTGCCGGACAGCCCAGGCCAGTCAGTGTCTGAAGTTCCTGTGTCTGAAATGCTCTGGCAGAGCTCTCACTCTCAACCTCAGTCTCCTACTATCCTTCACCTCTCTCTCTGCTTCCACGTGAGAAACGAAAAGGGCTTCGTTTCTGAGGCTCGAAAGTTCCCGGCAGCTAGCAGTCCGTCTCTTTCGCTCGGAGCCTGCGTGGGTGTGACCTGACGGCCGGGAGGTGCCGTTCACTTCCTCCTTTTAATCCGTCTCCGGCGTTCTCCACGAGAGGGAGATGCGGTAAAAGTTGCTTTGTCGCGCGTGCGTAACCGCGTGATGGATGCTTGGCCCGGAGATAGCCACATGTGTGGCGGCTAATCAAGGCCGAGCTGAGCTATCCATGCTGCTGTGAGGGTGGCAAACGTACAGGGCGTGTTCGGCTGTCTGTACATATTTTTTGTCCTGGCTCAGTTAGGCCAGTTCAGGACAGGCCCACACAGGCTAACAAAGATTGTTTGGTTGCTGCATCAGTTTAAACTGACTCGATTAAAGAGAATGTTTGATTACCTGTACTAGGTGTTGGCTGGACCTGCTAGGTGCAGGTATTTGGCTGTCTGCATTCAAGTTCTTGTGTTCATCTTGTATTATGACCTCTTTAGGGATAGCTTGAATCTATGTATAGATCAGTTATCTAGATAAATTGTCTATAAGCTCCAGCAAAAATAAGAAGCTATGTTTGTTAAAAACAGCTTATAGATTTGAGTTTATTGTATATGATAAAGAATGAAATCGTTTATTTACTGTTTAATATATAGATAAAATCGTTGATTTGAAGAGTTTATTTGCACGAGTAGTTAGAAAAAGTAATTTGAAAGGTGAAAATGATAATAATATGGCAGTTTTAAGCACTATATAAACTACGGACAATTTCACATGTTTCCTTGCCATCAAAATAGGTTGTAAGTTCTACAAGTTTTTTTTAACAAAATAATAATAACTAGATTATACATAACAATTCATCCCGCTACAAACAAACTCGCTGCAATATCATCTCGAACTACGCTCATAGTACCATTATCATAACTAGATGCAGCAATGTCCATTCTGTTACCTGCCGCTTCATCTTGAATATACTCTTATCCCTGAAACATATCAAACTGTTCATCACGTAGAGCACTATCACGAATAAAGTTATGCAAAATTATGCATGCAGAAACTATCTTCTTTGGTTTGTCAACATGGTAGCTAGGTATGCCACGAAGTATATGACAATTCATTTTAAGATAACTGAATGATCGTTCAATAACATTTCGAAGAGATGAATAGCCATCGTTGAAGATCTCCTTCATGCCAACTAGTTTAGATACTTGAAATTGCAATACATGGTAGCGATGTCCCTTGAAAGGGGCTAGGTAACCGGTTTGATTTGGATAACCAGAGCTAACAAGATAGTATTTACCTATATTTATGAAATAAACATTACATATTGCACGGCTAATAGATAAAATAAGGCATAAGGCACAAATGAGTTACTTTCAGGCATGTGTGGATAATGTTGATATTGCACCAAAGCATCGAGGAATACATGTGTGTCATGAACAGACTCAGGTCATCCAGCAACCACAAAAGTGAACCTGATATCAAAGTCATATATTGCCATGACATTTTGATTCGTGTAACCATGTATATTCATGTACATAAATTTTGAGGCGTGCGGGCACCGTAACATGAATGTGTGTTCCATTTATTGCTCTAATGGCATCCTTAAAGTGAGGCCAAAATCTGGGTTTTGTAAGCCTTTGATGAACTTTACTAAAAGTAGGGTCTTTAGGTTTAATAATATCACCTGCCATTTTGTTGATAGACTCCAAAACCTCACCAAATTTTGTACTAATAATTCACATTAAATGCTCCAAATGGTCAGCACCATTCATATTAGACTGAGGTGATCCACATGTCCATAAAAAAGAGCTAATGATTCTTTAGAACTCATAGAAGGAGTTGACTTTAGCCCTTAATTGTTCACAAGTGTTTCGTGCAACATGACAAAAACTGATCTTCTCATTCTGAACATGTCATAAAACTTTTTTGGATTACGCATTTTTGCCTCAACCCATTGGATTCCTGTCATGAAAGGAATTCCTCTTGTCCTTCTTGGAGCCCTTTCATTATCTTCATACAGTATAGCAGCAACTGCAACAAAATGTAAATTTAACTCTTCTTCTGGATTCTCAGACTCAAGTATCTCTTCATCATTTGATCCACTAGTACTTGGTGATAAAAATATATGTCATTGCATAAATCACGAGAAACATATGAGAACATAAATCAACATGAGGACATAAATTAGAAATATATGTTCTAGTGCCATCTCAAGCTCACAACATACAGCCTAACGCTTCTTTTTCTCCTTTCATGTCCTCTTAATCCATCCAAGTCTTCCATTTGGTGTCTTCAAAGTGATGAAGACATCACGACATCCTTTTTTCATTGACAGTTGTGATGCATAGAAATGCTCATCGCTCCCTTCCTCGGCACTAGCCTCAATCACCTGGGCCGTCATCTCTTCAATCTCAGGCCTCATATGATTAACAGATGTAGATGTCACAAATTGTTTCTTCTAAATCAACTCTTGTCAATTTTATCTTTGCTTGTTTCTTCTAAATCAACTATTGTCAGTTTTAGCTTTGCTTGTTTGAATTTCTGGCAAACTGACATTGAGGAGATTTCCTAATGACCCTCTGATAGTGCTCAAGTGCTTTCTCTCTTATCAAATTCTCTCTATCTTGGTGTTCTAGATGAAAAACTTGTCACCTGAGTCATCCAACTGTGTCTCAGGTGAATTCTTTTGAACTCCGTAGGTCATAAGGACTCTTTTTACTCACCTGTGTTATAGGTCATCCACCCAGCTATGACACAGCTATGTTATAACCCTTCGGCCTATATAAAGCAACATCGCGTTTTCACTGAAACTCTATTCGAGCGCAAAAACCCCAAACTTCCGCTGAGCGCTAATTTTTCGCGTTTTCATCGAGATCGTATATTTCGCCCCTCGAAAGTTTTCCAACTAGTCAGAGAAGCTTTCCAAGGCACTTCGGCACCGATTCATCCACACTTTGTCGAGTTTTCGATCAAAATAAGCTTCAGCCAACCCTTCTTGCGTTCAACCTAGTTTCTTGTCAATGCAATCGCTCGTGAGTGAGCTTATTTCAGTAGTGCGTTGTCTTTATTTAGGGTTGGTTTAGCCTTTGTTTAGATTCTTAGATTCATCTAGCTCGAAACCTAGCGGCAAAACTTCGTTAAAATCTAGTTTTCATGAATCTGCCGTCCGCCTCTGCGTGTAGCTGTGTCACCGCTAGGGTCTCACTTGTCACACAGGCACGCCTATTCCAAGGGCAGAGACTTTAGTTTGGTTCCAAGTCCTCACCTTTGTCGCTTTGACCTCACACAGGTGACCCACACGGCTACTATCTTCTGCATTTAGGAACACCCCTTTCCTTTATTCTTCCTTATCTATCTTGTTTTCTCAGATGTCTTCAGGATCTGACAGAGAAGACAGTGGTCTCAAGTGGTCTGATCCAGAGGAATCTAGCAGAGAGATCATCATATCTGATTCGAATCAAGAAAGGGAAAGACTCAGGCAGAAAGAGGAAGCTCTTCAGAGAAGAAGAGCACAACAAAAAGCATACAGGTAAAGGAAAGCTGCAGAAAAGAAAGCTGCTGCTGCAGCATCCAAAGCTGGACAGTCAAGTTCAGTGTAGCTTGTCCCATCCAAGAGGACAAGGTCTTCATCCGTTGCTGAACATATTTCTTTGGGCAAAGAAGCTGCTAAGAAGCCAAAGCAAGCAATTAGGAAGGTCAAGAAGACCTCAATTGCAGAAGTAGTGCTGCTAAGAGGCACACTAACCATCAAATAGACTCAGGCTGAGCAAGCTGATCCATCTAGTCAAGAAGTAATCATTGCAAATGACAAGCTCATATTAGAGGAGATGGACAAACTCTCAGATCAGATTTATGCAATAACAGATGAGAAGGTGAAGAAGCAACTTCTGGAGCTGTACACTGCCAAGAACCTTCAAATCTCAGTGCAGGCCAGACCAATCTCATTTGCTATCCCAGAGCCTACAACTGCAGATAAGGTTCTCCTGAGTGAAATAGTAGATTTGCACTTTCAAATGCAGGCAGCCACCTCAAAGTTTGCCAAAGATGATTTGAGACAGCAAATCCTTGAGAAGCAGACAATGTTCTCATCCAGCTCTCAATCAGCTTTAGCATCACAACCTATTGCGGTTCGATGTTCAGATGTCAGGGATCATCACCTTCTTCAACATATCACTGAGTTGTTCGCCAGAATGAAGAACACTCCAAAAGGAGCCGCTAGGAAAGCTTTGCTAGAGGAAATCAAAGTCAAGCAAAAATTGCTGTCACCTGACCTCAGAGAAGAATCTGTAGCCATTCCCATACCAAGTTTCAAATGGAAGAGGTCTAAAACTGTAGTAATTGAAGATGAGCCTCAAGCCAAGAAGCAGTCTGATGATGTCACTATCATCTCTGAGACCTCATAAAGCTCCAAACCATCTTTGAAAGATCAGCTGGTTCAACAACAGGAGGCTCTGAAGGCCTCGAAGAAGGAGATGTCACCACCTGTGTCACGGGCGGCTGACTCAGCTAAAGCAAGTGTGCAAACATATCAGAGAAGGAGCAGAAGAACCGCAAGCTCTACTAGTGTAGATACCCTCTCCTCTCTAGATGTTCAGAAACCAATATCTCCTTCACAGTTCCTTGTGTCTGAGACAAAGGAACAGGTTGTAGAAAAGGCCCAAGCGCCCACATCATCACGTAAGGCTAGGATAGATAAGCCTTCAGGATTTGCTCAGATTGCAAGTTCACAGCTGTCTCAACTAGTTGTGTCACAGGCAGCAGATGCCCCAGTGCAAGCACCACAGCTGCCCCTGTCACCAGTGTCACAACCAGTTGACACAGGAGTCACTTCACTTGCTGCTCAATCCCCAAAATCCCCACCTGTGGCACAGGCAAGTGACTCAACAGAAGAAGAAGAAAGCTCTGAGAGCATATCTGATGATGGCAGGGGTGTCTCATTGACCCCTCCAAGAGCTAGAGAGCCTCAATCTGATTCTGACAAAGAGTATGTAGCTGAAGACACTTCTTCCAGCTCAGAATCAGAGCAAGAGGCAGAAGAAGAGACAGAACAAGAAGACAGTTTCTCCAAGAATTTCTGATGATGAGGATGATTTGGAATCTAAGTACAGCTATGTGTTATCCTCTGCTCTCAGGACTGAACAAGGACAGATGGAGTTCCTGTCCAGAGCTGCCTTGAAGAAGCTACCAAAGAGTGACCCCAAGAAGTCCAAGAGCAAGGTTGCATCTCTAAGCTCCAGTGCTTAGATTAAGATGAGATCAACATGTCCATACTTCACAGTTGACAAGGAATATATTGAGCTAGTTTACTCTGACCCTAGGTTTCACAATGTTAACAGCAGGGGGTCTATCATGAGATCTTGTCAACTAAAGGGTTTGTAGATTGCAAGGCTATTGATTGGGATGCTCTCACAGACTCTAGGCTGCGTGCTCTTCCATCTTTGATACAAGCAGTAGATCTTGAGTTCATATGCAATCTTCAACAAGGCTATGATCCAGAAGTGATCAAGGAGTTCTATGCCACTGTGTGGGTAGAACAAGAAAATCAGGACATAATGATCTAGAAGACTAGAGGCCAGCTCCTATCCATTACAGCTCCAGAATTTAACAGCTTGTTTGGAGCACTAGTGGAGCCAAATATGCCAAACCTCTTCAAGTTGGAGTCAATTCCAAATGAGATCAGAAGAAAATTCTACCCAAGGAACTTCTCCTTCCCAGCCAATGCTCCAACTGATCATGTCTACTTCAAAGGCATCACAATCACTGTAAAGCATCTTGTGAAGATCCTCAATGTCACCATTCAGCCTAAAGGAGGAAAAACAGATGCTGTGTATTCACCTGTCTGGCAAGTGCTGGTACACATTGCAAAGAATCAACACTTTGATATTGCCAGATTTATCTTTCATGAGATTGATGCAGTGCAGAAAGATAAGAAAGCCAAGTTGAGGTATGGCTCGTATATCATGCATATGATTCTTCAGAGGACAGGTCTACCTGAGTCAGAGTTCGATATCTCTGTTAAGACATCCAAGACTCAGCTTAGACCTCAAGCTGATGATCATTCCGATGAAGTTGTTGTGCCTGCTCTTTTTGGAGATCTCTCAGACATAGCTGTGCCAATCCCCAGTGACACAGCTGCTCCCACAGCAACTCAGGTGCCACCTCCTCAAGACCCTGGCTCCCACTGCCAAGTGCCCACTGGTGTCACAACTGGTGATCCTGCAGCTGACCCAGCTGAGCTAGTGTCTGTGACACAGGTGCTTGATGATGGCACCCTCTCCTCCTCCCTGATGACTCAAGAAGCTACCAGAGTCTATCAGAACAAATTCATATCTATTCAGTTTGCTGCTCTGCACAGAGAAGTGAAAGGTCTGCATTCCAAAGTAGAATCCTTGCAGCAGCAGCTCATAGAAGTTCTCTAGCTCTTGAAGTCCAAGCCAACATGAAGTTTCTTCTTCCCTTACCCCTTTCTGGTGTTTTAGTGTCAAAGGGGGAGAAAAGCTTAGCTGTAAGGGGGAGAAGTGCTTAGCTATAGGGGGAGTGAGTGGCTTTAGGGGGAGCAGAGTTTTGTGTTGTGTATCAAGACTTATTTTTCATATTTCAATTTCTTATGTCTTGATCACATTAAGTTTTTCTATATTGATGCAGTTTACTTGATGTTCTGAGCTATGTTATTCTATCATGATCAGGTGTTGATATGTGCGATTGGTTTTTGCTCTGATCTGATTTATGCTCTGAACCTTCACACATTTTATGCATATTTAACTTGACTAGAGAAAGGATGCTTCTTTCAGGTGAATACACTACAGGCACAAGCACTAAATCACAGAACTCTAAAGCATCACAGGATGCTTCTTTCTTCAGGTGAATACACTGCAGGCGCATAAATGTTCAGAGTGCAACACGGTATGTTTATCAAGAAAATAGAACTCTGAAGAACACGATAGTATGAAACTTAGCCAAGTCATATCATTGCTACTTAGTTATAATCATGACAAACATCAAGACAATAAAAAGGCTTTGATAAGGTTATCTCCTGTGTCTAATAGTTCAACCTTCACACATACAACTTTCATGCTACTTTCTTTTGCATCAAGTAGGTGAAAGAGCATCTAGGCCCCTAAATGGTTTTGATGGTTAATGGCAACTCAACTGGGATCTAACAGTTACCTTGAGTGTTAACAGAAAAGTTAGGTTTCAGGAAGAATGATTCATCCAGGAAGGATGACCAAAAAAAATACAACGATGGTTACTCAGATCAAGGAGATAGCAGTGCTAGGTAGCTGTGCCACAGCTGTGATGAAGCCGGTGCTGAGCAAGGAGTTGCTAGCAAGGTGATGGTTGCTTGAAGATGTCAAGAACCCTGACTACAGTTGGTGGAAGCTGAAGCCTAGATTTGCCAGTTTCCTTGAGTCCTTAGGTAACACCTATACTATCAAGAGGGATGAAGCTGCAAGCTCATTTGGAAGTTCTTATACTCAATGCTCAGAGTGTTGGACAATGGCACTGATGCCTTGAGGTCAGTGGCCCTGTAACAATAGTTTTGCATAAGTATGAAACTGGGTTGTACTAGTACACTGTTGTGCTAGTGTCATAAACCCTAGAGCCATAGTTACCTGTGTGGCACAGCTGTGTCACAGGTGAACAACCGCTCTATGGCTCAGATACATCTCTGTGCTAGGGGAGAGCTTGAAAATGCTAAGGGAACTACACTGCAATGGTTTGTCTGCTGAGTCAGAAAATTGTTAGAAGTTCTCTCCTTATTAGGCATCAGAGTTTGTTGTGTGCACTGAGTGCATGTAATGTGCCAAGGCCGGGCTGAGTAGGGAGTCTATGTTAGTTAGGGTTTCACCTGTGTCAGCCACCGGTGACACAGGTGTCGGTCTGCTTGAAGCCTTGTTACCGTTGTGCGTTGTGGTTAGCTGTGTCACCGGTGCCTGTCACAGGTGATTTACTTAATCCTATGTGGCATGAGTGTAACGGTCAGGTGTCTATGGACCCTATATATAAGGGACCAGAGGAGGTCTTGGACCTCAACTTTTGCTCAACCTTTGCAAACCATTGTTTGTCTTCAACCTTAGCGAACCTCTCCTCCAGAACAGAACCAAACCTTCATGTGAGTGTGTCCAAGTTTCTGTCCTGGAGAGTTAGAGCTTTGAGCAAGAGCAATTGGTTCCTCCAAGTGATTGTTGCAACAGATTCTGTTACTCTTGGAATGTCTACTCCTAGACAAGTGTAGGAGTCGTCGGTGATCACCCAAACTTGTGTGGGTTGGCCCGGACGTTTGCGAAGGTGATCTGAAGTCTACCTGCCGCAAGTAAAAGGACTTCCACAAGCAAAAGAAGAGACCTGAAGATTCAGGTACTTAGAGAACAAGCACATTTCAGTGCTGGCTATCTCTTAGGAGTAGCTTCTCTAATGGAGACGTACCTCTCTGAAAAGAGTGGGAACTTCGGTGAAAAATCTCTTATCTCTGTGTGTGTTTGCATTATGCACTTACTTGCTTGCATGCTTGTGTAGTTCTCTGATATATATATCTGATATAGTTATAATCTTTACTCTATACCTGTGTTATCTAGCTGTGTCACAGTTCCTCTTTAGCTTATTTGCCATCTGTGCTAGCTATCTGTTTCACAGTCATATCTTATATCAGCCTGTTTAGAGTTTTCTTTCACCTGTGTTAGCTACCTGTGTGACAACTACGTGTTAATCTTCGTATCATTTACTGTCTGAGTAGTCTGTCTGTTACACAGCTAGCTGAACCTCTTTACCTGTTAAGACTTATACTTGTTTAAAATGAATAGTTAATTTAAATTTGGCTAGCCTCCTATTTACCCCCCTCTAGTCGGCTCCTGCGATCCTTTCAGTAGGATCCCCATACGTACTTTCTCATGCATGTACGAATCAAGCATGGTGCATTTTATTAGCAATTACTAACTAAATTTGGCACATGAAATGCATGTACGAAGAAAACATGCATCCATGCATTATGCTCCTGGTGTAACCGGCTACTAGAACCGGGAAACAATTGAAATTGACCAAGCTATCAAGGAATTGAATGGAAATTTGAAAAAAAAGAGAAAAAGGGACCTCGGACGGCTCGGTCCTGTTGGCTGGCGTTGGGACGGGGATTGCCGTCGAGGAGGACCGTCGAGGGGAGACCGGCGCGGGGCGGCGTCCTGCTCTGGGAGGACGCGGCGGAGGCAACCACCTTCTAGAGGACTCGGTGGCAGCGACTTGCTCAGGCCTGACTCCGCAGCAGTCAGGGAGGGCAGCACCGGTTAGACTAGAGTGGGGAGGTCAGTGCGGGGATGGCAACCAGGTCAGCGGCTACAGCAAGGTTCTTGGGTAGGAGGCGATAGCGGCATGGGGAGGGAGGGCAGCGCGGGAGGGAGAGCGGCGTGGGAGGGAGGATAGCATGGTAGTGGGCTCGGATGGAGTGCCGACAGTCCAGGAGGGGACGACCACGAGGGGAGGATGGCCAACATGGGAGGGTGGCGGCAGCCACAGGAGGAGGGCGGCAGATGCGAGGATCCGAGAGGAGAGGGGATGCGGGGTGGGGGATGGGAGGAGAGAAATTCTATTAGAGTTTTGAGTGGCGGTTTTTTGTAATTATAGTAGACTTTAAGGGTAATGTTCGAGATAGGGTAAGTGAGGGAGAGAAGAAGCTCAAGAAGCCTCAAATTTGAGGATTCTTGGTACCAATAGGAATCCGAACAAGCTTATAAATTAAGCCTTAGGTTTAGCTTTTAGCTTATTTTCATCTATAAGCCCTCCATAAGCTATGCCTAAGGGAGCCTACATGTGGTGAAGTTACCCACCAGTTATAGCATTCAAATGTTAGTTGTCTCTCCTTTTTTTCATCTGTGACCACAACGCAAGTATATTAAATAGCTAGCTTACAATAAAGCAACATGAATTGTATTATGATTACACAATCATTAATCCACCTAGTGAACTAGTCTCGTCACCTTTAATCTCTCTTTGATCAACTTTGATGACAATTAGAGGTGAAATAAACTTGAAGTAATCCTCTTCAGCTTACCATCTAGTTGTAAATCCTTTGTAGCAAGGATTTTGAAGCTAGTGATTTTTTCAAGGCACAATTGTCATGAACCATACCTTCCCTCTTTAGAAAAAATACAATGTCATGTAAATCCAAAAAAAGCAGCAAGATGAAATGTATGAAAGATTGAGCTCATATTTTTTGAGAACTTCACTTGCATCGTCTCTGCCAAGAGGCAATTAACACAATACAAAAGAGAATACAAGAGGCAATTGTTCTTATCAGACTGTCCAAAGAGACCCAACAAACACAGACAACTATTCTCGTCAGATTTTCTAGAAAAACCAGCAAATAGAAATGAAGTGGCAAGATGGCGCATCATCTCATCTTGTAGTTGTTCATCATTGGCCAACATGGTACATTAGATCATAATTTGAAACATGAGAGGGAAAAAGCAATGATCAAATCAACTTCATATCGCAACAGACAACATGAAAGCATCATAAGCATTGCATTAAAGGGTTGTTAGTAGCATTATCGTAATTTCATGTCTATCATTCTAAACACCATCAGATCATGGCACCACAACAAAAAATAAGGGTGTCAACCTACCACCACCAGGTCAACCTACACCACAAAAGCATCACAAATTCGCCATCAGAGGGGTTAGCCTATACTACCTCACAAAATACACAACCACTATCATCACAAGTTCATCAGCAGAGGGGTTATCACACCACCTCTCAAAATATACAACCATCTTAATCAGAACTAATAGAAGGGGAATCACTACACATAGTAGTGCTTGGACAGGAAGGTCCTAAGTTAGAGCACCCTATGAGACTCATTCATGGCAACAAAGTTGATGCCATGTGCTTTGTTGTCCAATAGGTGACATAAAGCCACAATTAGGGCTTCCTCTGGGAATCCACCCTGGCACATGACAGCCCCATAGAGCTCAGGATGCACCTCATCCACCTTGGTCTCCTTAATGGCAGTGGACACATTGTTCACATAATCAATCATGTTGTTAAGAACCTAGATCTCCTTCTCAACAAAGGTGCCTCTTTTTCTCTTGTGCCCACCACAGGTCTCAAGTGTAGTCTTGGCTTTAGAAGGGTCAAGGTTCATGATCTTAGGATTCATGGAGCCAAGTGGCTCAACAAAACCCATGACAAACCTCCCAATGGCCAAGCCTGAGCCAAAGATGGTCTCCATCTAAACATAATTCTCTAAAGGCTTATTCAGATACTCAGCATCCTTACGATGAGCCTAGGTTAGGATATGATTAGCAAAGAAAGATGTTAAGGAGGAAAATGTTACAGAAACAACATTTATGTGGCCATTGTAATGCTTATCCTCCAGCAGGATAGTGTGGCTGTCACCATCCCAGTTAGCTCCACTAAGGTCTTTAAGCTTGCACACCCTGATCCACATTTGCCTCCACTTGCGCAGGTGGTTGTAAATCTGGATGAAGGTAACATCATGACCACTAAACTCATGAAGAGTATGGGCCACTTAGTTCAGATGAACCTCTTTGAACCCCTTGTCAGTTCTAACCTCGGTGGTTATGAGTTGACACATCCTTGTCAGAATAAATCTAAAAGTGCCGAAGTCCACTTCATCACAAGCTTTTGCTGTGATTTGTGCTTGGACAGAACCCCTCCCCCCACCTCTCCTAGGTCAACAAACTCAAAGCACTTCCGAGAACCAATTGTTGCATCAACTTCAAGAGCAACAATGAAATCTTTCACACTCATGTTGTTATCCATCCCCTAAAGCACAACACAACAAAATTTTAGGCTTTTCATACAGAATAAGCACAAATCATCACTGTACATGTCTTATAGCCTCAGAAGTATTCACCCTATACCTAACATAATTATCATTGCAAGCTGTGTACCTAATTCATATAGTTTGAACCAACATGTGCATGTACAAGGGTAAAGATGGTAGAAGGTTAAGCACTAGGGTCTCTAGTACTGCACATCTTACCAATTATTGCCCTTATACATGAAATATTGAAAGTAATATGGATATCAATGAAATCCTAATTGTGGATGAGATAAGCTTCTCTCCTGCTTGGATAACATTTACATGGTCACCTCATTGTTATCTGAGCATGGGAGAAACCTATCTCTCCCACAAAAGGATAATTATCATACATATGTAATCATTAGATGGTGGACAACAAGCTCAGATTCATGGCATGTTTAAGAGTTGTGTCTAATCATAGTTACATATACAACATACTCAAGTTAATTCCAGGGCTGCATGCTTCAGACTGAAGTAGCCTCCAAGTGGAAGATGTTAATCTTTCATCATTGGCTAGTTCTACAAGCATTCTTAGACTAATAAGCCTCGTCAAGATCATTGGCTAAGTTCTACACAACTTGAGAACCCTAAGCATGCTTATTTGCCTCTTTGACATCATCGGCAAATACATATCCAAAACATTGGCTATACAAACATAAGCACAAACCACATATTTGCCTTATTTACATCATCGACGAACATATGTAAGAAACATAAGCACAAATCACACATTTGTCTCATCTACATTATCGGCAAATATATGTATCAAATATAAGAATCATCAGTAAATAGATGTAACAAACATATGCATCAATCCAAACCCTACAACATGCATCTTCGCATCATAAACATCATCGGCCCACAGATCAACTCTAAAGCATGCATCTTTGTCTCATAAACATAATTGGCCCATAGATCAAACACTTAGTATGCGTCTTTGCTTCATAAAACATCATTGGTCTATATATCTAAGTCTAAAGCATATATCTTCTTCCAAGAAGGCAAAGATCAGAAGAGGAAGGTGACTGACCATGGAGCTTGGTTCACCTTAATTTGTCTGGTTAGCTACATTTGATTCCGAATTTATGGTAGGGTTAAAAAATTGAACCGTCCCTGATGCGGTTAAAATTTTTGTGTGTCCCTTCTAACCGGGTAAGGATATCAACTATGTGGTGGATAAACTGACATGTATGCGAGCTAACTTCCTTTTTTCACTTTCATTCTCGCTTGGTCTTATTCTGGTTAGCTGAACAAGACGGTCTGCACATATGTAGTAACTGTACCACAAGAACTTAATCATGAACCAGGGTCTCAAAGCAGAATACAATTTGCCATCGAAGTTCTGCACGGGGCATCCAAATTTTCTTCCCCAAGCAAGCGGAGCAAAAGGTGCAGCAGTAGCACTGAACAGGAACAGGAACAGAGAGAGAGAGACAAGGAAAGGGAAATGCCTTAAAATGGGAAATGACAAAGCCCAGCCCGGTCAAAGCGACGAAACTTGGTCAGCGCCCCCGGAGAGAAAGCAGGACAGAGCGGGCTCCAGCTGTGCTGTCCCAGGCACGCACGAAACGTTCTTCTCTTCACCGCTCGACTCCACATTTCACAGCGGTCGATCACTAGCTAACGACATGTCGGCGTCGCCTGTGACAGTGATAATAACCGACAGCTGCGTGGTGCGAACTCGATTAGTTCTGGGAAAAGACCAGTTCTTGTTGCATACTTCCGCGTATAATAAAAGGACTTTTTTTGCGTGTGCAAAAGAAGGTGTGGTGAAAAGGTATCCATGTTGTTCTAACAACTTCCACTTGGACTTTAACAATGTTTCACTTAATGCCTCCTCTGTTCTTAAAACAGACTTTCGTGTCAGACAAGTCGCATGGTATGAGGTATCCAACGCACTTTTGGTACATGCTGACATTATTTCCCCGTGATTAATCTTAGTATTGTTGTTTAGAGTAAGTATGTCATGTCAATGATCATCTATTTTGGTAGTACGAGGAAGAAGCATTGTTGCCAACGGATGGATTTCGGTAATGTCACCAGCAGGCAGCAGCCAGTCTGCCAAACCGGCCAACTATAGGAGAAATACTAGCAGAACGCATCTACTTGATTAAAATCATCACAAATTCTCCAGCCGAGATCTCGTTCTCTCTGGCAGTACGTGCATATCTCCAAACGTATTCGAAATCTGACTTTCCTACCAAGGAGGAGGAATGAAAATTAAGAAAATGAGCCGAGAAGTTGGCGATCGATGCTACACCACAGTGGAAGTTTGGGACACGAGGCATCCGCGCCGCGGCCGCACGCACGCACGTAGGAGCCGCGCGTGCCGCAGTTTCTCTTTTCCCCACATGTGTGGTTGCGTTGGAGACGCCACGATCTTGGAGAGTTTTTCCTGCACGCAACAAAACGAGCGCAGAAATTGCAGAGCATTTTATCCACTCATTCACGTCTTCATCAGCAAACTCACATACGCAAACAAGTCCGAAGCACGAAAATACAGACATTTTCTGCGCATATCATATCTCTGTTGCTGTTGCTTTTGCTTGTGTCGGTTTGGATGATCCAATGAAGCTGGAGGTCAAAAAGTTCGTTGCGAAAGTGAACAGACCTGTACACACAATTATTGTGTGAAGTGTGACCGATGAAGAACACACAGGTCCATACACACGTTTGCTTGTTCAACACAAACATCTCTCTATGCATGCGTGAAATAAAAACACAGGCCGAACTTATCCATGTACTAGATAGATAGCAACGTTGCCATTTGTGATATCTTTATTTATCCGCTGAGTGCTCGGACAAGTTGCTACGTACAAAACGGCAGCGATGCAATGCTCTGCTTCCTGGTACTGAAACAAGGAACGAGCGAGTGGAAGCCGTCTTGAGGTGCTTACTTAATTTAGTTTAATTCATGCCAACTATCTCCAAATGTGAAAGGACTGGAAGACCGATAGGCGCATGTAAAATACTCCTAGCAAACAACCCTGAACTGTCGCACATTGAATTGATTAGATTTTACGTGTCCCCCTTTGATGAGAAATCTTATGCACCCTAATAGACGCACAGTGGTGCATGCCATTTGGCAGGAGTTCGGACAAGGACGTGGCCTGACCTACGAACGGATCAAACTCGACCCCCGACGGGAATGTACCCCCGATAACGGGTCCGGAGCATAAAGAATCGAAGCAAAATCGATATCAGGAACGTGCAGAACCGGATTTGGGCGTTTCGGGCGGTATCGTCTTTTCCCCCCCTGTGCAGGCCACGCGGTTCGGGCGTTTCAGGACGCGCTCCACTGGGCTTCCGCCCGGGCGCGCGTCAGGTTCGCTGCGGCCGCCGCAGCCTTCAGCGGATTTGGGAGCATTCCGGTGTCAGGTTCCGTTCCTCGCCGCGGAGCCCGACGATGCATGCGATGATGGGGTTTCCAGTGTGCCGCCAAAGCTGCGAAAAAGCCTTTAAAGGGCTCTGCCGTCTGCGTGTATGACGTCCCGGTTGCGCCCTCCTGCAGTCTGCTGCTGCTGCTGCTGCTGCTGCTGCTGCACTGCTAGTGCTAGCTAGCGTGTGGTTAATGGATGATGAAACCTTAGCCATTCCAAATAAAGAGTCGCCCTGGGCTCTGTTCCCCCTTTTCTTTGGGTAAGGTTGTTTATGGTCGAATTCAGTGGATCTGCTGTAAAGGTTGTTTACATGAACCATGCAAATACCTCCCATTTCCATCGAGTACAACGTGCTCATAGTGTGTGTGGAACAAACTGCAGAGACGGAAGCTTTACGCGCGAGAATAATTTGACTGTGATTTAGCATGCTTAATTGCATAGGCTACACGTTGAACAACTTAAACATAGCATCTCTCTGCTTCCTTTAAAAAGCGCATCCAAAATTGAAACCGACAAGACCGAGAAACTAATTAAATTGATCGAACCAGATACATCCATGGGCGAAATAAGGAAAATGAGAGAGCAGACGCGATGATAATTAAACAATATAAACAAGATGCGATGGTACTTAAAGAAAATAAAGAAAAAATGGGATGACGCAATGTGTGGGGCTATGGAAATTTTTTTTATCAGGGAGATATTTCAAGTGAATTACCTGCAGATCCGATCTAAGTGTACTTTACTACTGTCATTCACAATCTGTTGGGTCTGAGTGAGTTATTATGGTAAAACTGCCATTGACGTGCATGCATCGCATCAGAAAGTGACGCTGCATCACACTTAAGTGGATGAGTTAAAAGGAGGGTGAAGTAGCTAGAAGAACACCAATTAAAGTCACAACAGTTGTGGATTAAGACACCGCCAGTACGGTTAAAAAAACATCTACTTGCAGGTGTGTGGGTCCCACATGTGATTAGTGATAAATGGGATTAGGGGTGCATTACTAACGGGAGATGGTGCTCTGAGAATATTGAGGAGTGGATGTAAATTTACATACATACCCTACACTCTTGTTTGGCCAGATAAGGGATATAAATATATAATGCATGGTAGTATTACGTTAAGATCGACCGGGACATATCAGCACTCACCCTGTTACCGAATATTAGTTGTTTTGTTTAGGATTTTGCATAAGAATAAGGGCAAGTATAAAAATTACTACATATTACTCTCATTATGTCATTAGCTTATTCATTGCTAAACAAAGTCAGATCTCACATAACTAAGTAGTACATTTGTTCAGCCCGATATATAATTCTTATCATTACTATTAAGCACTGTTATTTACCTCGTGAGTTGTTCCTACGCAGCTAAAAAGGACTAAGAAATTCGAAGAACCTGTTACCAACTTCAACACGTCGATTATGTCGGCTGTGCTCACCTGCAAACTAAGGCCCCGCGACGACGAGCGCCAAAGTAATTAAATTAACATAGGAACCCTAACAAGTCTACGAACTTCTAATAGTAATTCGAGTACTTTATTGCAATAAGAATCATCAGTAGTTTAATTAATGTGGTGATTTGCGAGAGTTGCTTTTACAACCCTCAAGGCATCATCAATCATTATCCTCCCCGGCAGATCATGGGTGATACAGGTGGGATCGTGTGCCACCTGGAGGGAAAGATTCCTCTTTCTCTCTCACCTTAATTTCAGCATATTTCCAGTCCAGGATAAATACTACACGCACATGAATACGTTACCAGCATAAATACTACTCCCTCTATTCCTAAAAGGAGGGTGTATAACATTTCACCAGAAATTCCAAAAAAGAGGGCGCGCGAGCAGATTGGAAGAAAATCTCCCAAAATTATCCCTCTAAACCGCACTCCTCGTCCACGGTAATCATGCGTGAATTAATTGCATGGCTTCCAAAACACTCGTCTTTCACGTACAATTAACGTCTCGGGCATGCAAAGAGAGAGTACTTTTGTTAATGCATTTGTTGAAGGCACTGTAGTTTTGATCTTGCATGTTGGTCGGATTAGTACTTTTGTTAACACATTTGTTGAACACATTGTAGTTTCGATCATGCATGTTGGTGTTAATGGAATCAACGTTAATCGTCAAAACATGATTATAGGAGGATTACGAACTTTCATGTCAAAAATCTTGGCGCCGTGGATCAGATTACCCCTCCCTATCAATTCCAGAAATTTTCACTCCAAATTTCCCTCAGATTTAGGCTGTGATCCACGAGAGCTTCAACAGACCAATTGATGTAAGCATACCTGCGAATCCATTGGCCGTGCATGGCGCATGCACTCACGGATATGGGCGTGCGAGGAGAGCAGGCGCGCGTGCATGCGATCTTGCCTTTATGATGCGCGTGCATGTGATCGAGTTTCAACATCCATCCTAGCGATTAATTTGGGGTAACATGGGAAAAAATACAACAGCTCGGCCTTGCCTTGGTCTTAGCAACACAAGTTATGCGCCCTCCTTTTAGGAATGGAGGGAGTAGTATTCTTTGTTTCACTGTATCTTTCCTAGTAGCACACAAAACTAAACTTTTTAAAGCAATTTAACATAGATATAGAGTGGAATCACACAATAACTATATTCTTGATTTACTCAATGGATAATTACTTTAAAATGAAGTATCTTAAGGTTAAGAACAGAACGGAGAAAATAGTAACATCATGATGGGCATCCATGAGGAGGCAAAACCAAGCATAGCCAAGTTTCTATGCCATAGGAGTCCAATATCTTTATCTTCGTATAAAGATATTGCTGTGAATTTATTACATAGATATATGGTAGGTGAAATTAGAGGTGTGAGGCGTGGCGCAGAAATTCCACTACATAGAAGTTGCTAGGTGAGTAGTTGCTAGGTGTATTGCCGGTTGTATTGTTGAGCTAACGATATACACATTTACTTGCAGACGGGTGATAGAAAAGCAACTGAAGCTCAAATTTGTAATTGTATGTCGGGACCCAAAATCCATAACAGAGAATTTTAAGCGAAATCACCCGCTAAGTCGAAACGTCACCCCGACCTCAACCCTTGGATATCAATTCTAAGAGGAGTGGAGTGATATGGCTTCGAATAGCCCGAGACGTCAACCCCGAACTTGCTTCGGCAAATTGACCCACAGATTAAGTAGGGTGATATGGTCTCCTCACTCTTTTCTCACTAAGCCGGAACATCAATCACAAACTCGTCCCGGCAAATGAATGCTCGCTGAAGTAGGGTGATATAGTTCCCAAACTCCCAGTGGAAGAGTCACTTCACAGAGGTGATTACCTAACAATTCTATGATATAGACTCTGAAACCCTACCCGCACCATGTGCTTCAATAACATACACGCAAGGCACATGAGGCAGGTGAGAACAAAAAAGTATCACAACAGCAACTCTACGACTGAAACTGCAATAATACTAGCTGTTCTTTAAAACTTAACAACATAATTCATACAAAGTGTTGATTACACAGCGGAAGATTAAACATGACTAAGAAGCTAAAAAGGTAGGACCAAAAGATGGCAGCAGAACAAACTAAGCTGCCGAACCCTGGGCAAGACCACTGCCTGGGATTCCCAGCGACTAGTCGTCGTGGGCGTCGATCTCTATATAGAAACCATCCGTTGAGGGGATGATTTCCTCTGCACAAAATTATCAATAACTGCAAGGTGAGTACAAGAATTGTACTC
Source organism: Stipa capillata (assembly GCA_019208055.1). Lineage (NCBI taxonomy): Eukaryota > Viridiplantae > Streptophyta > Magnoliopsida > Poales > Poaceae > Stipa > Stipa capillata. Next base: position 30,043 of record JAGXJF010004883.1, read on the forward strand.
CGCAAGACTTATAAGGGAAATTAGCAATAGACTAGACAAATTATTCAGTCGTGGTGATCCATTATACCACCCGTGTAGCAATACGCAAATCTTGGTTCAAAAGGACACTGGGAACCGGTCCTTGTGGGAAAAAAAGAGACAACCCACCATGCTCCTAGCCATGGCCTTTCGTCTAAGCCCGATCATTATTAATCAGGTTCATTAATTACTTCCCGGTGAACACCCACCTACCACTTAACCCATCCAGAGTGTTGTGTTCTGTCTGCCATACAAGTAATTACAACTTCTACATGACTAAGTGATGGTGACGTGGCACCCGGGTACCATCAAGGAGGACGAATCCGGCCTCCCGGCCACGGGATGGGCCGGGCCGGTTACTTGGAGTCCGACTACCTCACGGGGGCGCCTCACCGATGTGGAGTACAAGACAAGGACTAATACCTGTCCGGCTTACCCGGAATTGGTTGTAACCGAATAGGAAACATATCTGTTAACCCGATCCGGACTCTGTAACCCTACCCCGGCCGACTATATAAGGCCCGGTAGGGGACCTCCGATCGGCAGAACATCTCATCTAGCTTAATCTCCATTGTTTCACAGCTCAGGCCCCTTCGAGATCGATTCTCTAGGGCCTGCGGCACTCGGGATACAGCAATACCAGCCACCAAACACAGGACGTAGGGTATTACCTCTCCGAGAGGGCCTGAACCTGTCTAAATCTTGTCTCCCGTGTGCAGCCATCCTGATTTGCTGTGCTCACACCGCCCCGTAAATAGTATTGCCGGAATAATACTCCGACAGTTGGCGCGCCAGGTAGGGGCTTGTGCGCATAGATCCATCTGCACGAGTCAGGATGGCTTTCGTCAACAACAACATCTTCGTCTAGGGAAGCATCTTGAAGTTCGCCTTCATCAGCGCTGTCCCAGACCCTGGCCACCTTTTCCATTTCGGAAGGTTGGATTTCATCGCCGACAAGGTCAGCCAGCTTCACCTCTGCTACTCGGCGACGTCCCGATCGGCAGAGGCTTCATCAGCTCTCCAGCACGGGCCTCCCACGGAGCCCGCGCACTCGGCCCCTCTCCCCAGGGAAGAGGCTTCGCCGAAACCAGATCCGTTTGTCGCGCACGAGTTCGCACTCGGATCCCGGCTGGTGGGCGCTATCGAATCTCTCCTCCCCGTCCTCGAGTACTACTCGGACAAGGACGAAAGCTCTGGCAGCCACCATCCGTCCCGGGAAGTCTTCATGGCCAATGCCGGCTCGCTAGATGGCGGTGACGGCCAAGAAGTTCCCATCGAGCAACAAACGCCGGCCGAGCTCGAGGCCACTCGACTCCGACTCCTTGCTAAGGAGGAAGAGTTGATCGAGCAGCAGACCCGGCTCGTCCGCCAGCGTGACGACCAGCGACGCAATGATGACATGAGGGCTCGTGGACGCCAGGTTCACAACGAGCTCCACATGCGTGAAAGGGAAGGAGTCCCGATATTTCCTCTCCCGAGTCACAATATCGTCGCGGCCACAGTGGCGGCCCGTGCCATTGATATCCCCGAGGGCAACCCGGGATATGACGAACTTCGACGGCTCCGCGTCCTGCTGGAAGAGACCGCCCTCCAGCACGCTGAAGTTTTCGAAGACCACCCCCGGCTCCTCCGCAGGTGCAAGGAGTCGGCGCTCTACGCCTCAGAAGAGTCCATCACGCATGGATAGCCAGCGAGCAAGCCCCGGCCGACATCAGCCGGCCGGCAACGTCCACGGGCGACTCGGATCCGATCGAGACGCCCGAGGCACCATAGATGCGAGAACCCGCGCCCGTCAGGACGCGGGCAAGAACGCTCGCCAAGCTATACCGGCCCGTGATCGACTCGGACCAAGGAGCCAAGCAGACGCTGAGAGAAGCGCTCATCATGGTTCCAGGAGAGAAGATCGTGGCAACCACCACAATGGTAGCGGCGCCACCAGCCGGGAATGTTCTCCTCTGACTTCCTCCGGCATGGGTTACTCGGGTCCGAAAGCATTCGGCCCTTGTATCCGCAGCGTCATCTTCCCGCCGCGATTCCGGGTCACCGGCATCGACAAGTACACGGGAGAGACTCGGCCGGACATCTGGCTGTCCGACTACCACACAGCGTGCAGAACCAACGGTGGGAACGACTACGTCGCGATCCACTACCTGCCGCTCTTCCTGGCCGACTCGGCGCGAGCCTGGTTAACCAGCTTACCTCCGGGGTGCATCCATACGTGGAAAGACCTCGAGACCCTCTTCGTGAACAACTTCCAGGGCACCTACAATCGGCCCGGGAACGCGTGGGATCTCCACAGCTGTACACAAGGGGCGGATGAGACTCTCCGTGAGTACATCCAGCGCTTCTCCAAGAAGAAGAACTCTCTGCCCGAGATCCGGGAGGGCGACGTCATTACCGCTTTCTCCAAAGGAGTTCGGAGCACTGACCTGATCCACAAGATTGCGCGGAAGAATCCACAGACTACGCGCGAGCTTTTCGACATAGCCAACAGCTTCGCTACCGGCGAAGAGGCTGTCCGCAGTGTTACTCGGGACGACAAGGGCAGAGGCAAGGGCAAGGCGCCCGAGTCCTCCAGTCGGGACGACCAGCCCGAGTCGTCTAGAAAGAAGCACCGCAAGCGCAAGGGCGGAGACCTCGTTGCTGCTGCCGAGCGCGCTCCGGCGCGCCGTCCACCGCGCACCAACACAACCTTCGAGGAGATGATGAGTCAGCCGTGTCACTTCCATGGACCCAAGTCCAATCATCTGACACGCGACTGCAACCTCTTGAAGAACCTGAACAAACCCTACGCCCCCAACAAGGGCAAGAAGGAACCCCCTCAGGACGAGAGTGATGAGTTCCCGAAAGAAAGAAGACCTCCTGAGTGACTTGGGAGAGACCTTCGCCAACCTTCGAAGATTCAGCATGAAGCTTAACCCCGAGAAGTGTGTTTTCGGGGTCCCTTCGGGCAAGCTACTCGGCTTCCTTGTTTCCGAACGAGGGATCGAGGTCAACCCGGAGAAGATCGATGCCATCCTCAAGATGGCCCCACCAAAGAATCTCAAAGACGTCCAAAGGCTTACCGGGTGCATGGCAGCTCTCAGTCGATTTATCTCCCGACTTGGCGAGAAGGCTATGCCCCTCTACAAGCTCATGAAGAAGTCGGAAACCTTCACCTGGACACCAGAAGCCCAGGATGCGTTGGACGGCTTGAAGAAGTTCTTAACTACCCCCCCGGTGCTGGCGTCTCCCATGCCCAATGAGCCACTGCTTCTCTACGTTGCAGCGACTACTCAGGTAGTCAGCACGGTCTTGGTCGTGGAGCGTCCCGAGCCCGGTCATATTCAGAAGGTACAGCGCCCGGTCTACTTCATCAGTGAAGTGCTCTCCGAGTCCAAGGCGCGCTACCCTCAGATCCAGAAAATAGCTTATGCGGTTTTCATCACGTCCCGGAAGCTCGTCCATTACTTCCAGGGCCACCCCATTACGGTGGTCAGCTCCTTCCCGATCTCCGACGTCATCAATAACCGTGACGCCACGGGCAGGATCGCCAAGTGGGCCATGGAGCTTATGGCTTTCAGCATAGTCTACGCTCCTCGCACGGCTATTAAGTCTCAGGCTCTCGCCGACTTCATGGCCGAGTGGACAGAAGTCCAGTCCCCGCCCTCTGTCGTCGACCTCGAGCACTGGGTACTCTACTTCGACGGCTCTCTGATGCTCCAGGGCGCGGGGGCTGGCGTTGTGCTCATCTCTCCCAAGGGTGAGCGCTTCAAATACGTACTGCAGATCCACTTCCCGGCATCCAACAACGTCGCCGAGTATGAGGCTCTGCTCCACGGTCTTCGTCTTGCGGTTTCACTCGGGATTCGCCGCCTCCTTGCGCGCGGTGACTCGGAACTGGTGGTCCGGCAAGTAATGAAGGACTGGTCATGCCGCGACCCCTCCATGGAAGCCTACTGCCAAGAAGTCCGCAAGCTCGAGGCCAAATCGATGGTCTTGAGATTACTCACGTTCTACGCCGCGACAACGAAGACGCAGATGCACTCGCCAAACTGGGATCCAGTCGGGACGTCGTCCCGACGGGAGTTTTCCTCCAGGAGTTGCACACCCCTTCTATCAAGGCGGACACGCCGCCCGAGACCGAAGAACCACAAGTCCCGGAGAGTGACGCTACTCAGCAGCCTCCCGCGGAGGTCCTCGCTGTCACTTCCGACTGGACTACACCTTTTCTGGACTATCTCTTGCGGGACACCCTCCCGTCGGACAAAACCGAGGCACGCCGCATCGCGCGACGCGCCAAGTCCTTCGTCACCATAGAAGACGAGCTCTACAAGAAGAGTACCTCTGGGATACTCCAACGGTGCATACCCGACTATCAGGGAAAGCAGCTCCTGCGCGAGCTCCACTCGGGAGTGTGTGGACACCATGCTGCGCCCGCCTCACTAGTCGGGAAGGCCTTCCGACAAGGTTTCTACTGGCCGACTGCCGTGTCCGACGCGGAACACATCGTCCGCACCTGCGAAGGGTGCCAGTACTTCGCCCGGCAGACACACTTGCCGGCTCAGGCCCTCCAGACCATACCGATCACCTGGCCCTTTGCAGTCCGGGGACTGGATATGGTCGGCCCGTTCAAGAAAGCGCCCGGGGGCTACACGCACCTCTTCGTCGCAGTCGATAAGTTCACCAAGTGGATCGAAGCTAAGCCGGTCGCCACGATAACTGCTGAAAAGGCCGTCGAGTTCGTCCGGGACATTGTTTTCCGATTCGGCGTACCCAACAGCATTATCACGGATAACGGCACCCAGTTTACTGGACGGGCTTTTCTCCAATTCTGCGACGACTACAACATCAGCCTCGACTTCGCCGCCGTGGCACACCCATGCACCAACGGGCAAGTCGAGCGGTCCAACGGGCTAATACTGCAAGGCCTCAAGCCTCGAATTTTTCAGCGACTGAACAAGTTCGCCGGCAAATGGGCAGCCGAGCTACCCTCAGTCCTCTGGAGCCTCCGGACCACGCCTAACCGGTCAACCGGCTCTACACCCTTCTTCATGGTCTTCGGTGCTAAGGCCGTCCTCCCGACTGACCTGGAATACGGGTCCCCGCGCGTCCGAGCCTTCAACGAGGCCGAGTCAGAAGAAGCACGGCACGACGCCCTCGACCAGCTCGAAGAAGCCCGCGAGGTTGCCCTCCTTCGGTCGGCTAAGTACCAACAGGCTTTGCGGCGCTACCACAGTCGGCACGTACGCGGCCGCTCCTTCAGCGTTGGCGACTTGGTTCTGCGCCGAGTCCAGACAAATAAGGAGCAGCACAAGCTCTCGCCGCCATGGGAGGGCCCGTACATCATCGCCGAGGTACTGCGCCCGGGGGCTTACCGACTGAAGGACAGCAACGGCAACATCTTCACCAACGCATGGAACATAGAACAGCTACGTCGTTTCTACGCTTGAATTTTTTCTTCTTATGAATGTATCGAAACCATAAATAAAGAGTCCCCTTTTGCTTCATCTACAAGGCATCTCTTTTTCCTGGCTGCCCCGCTACGCCCGTCCGTAGCGGGCACTCGGCGCACACTTAGCTTCGCCACCATTTGCGAAAAATGCTTAAGTACTGTGTATCAAATCTAACGTCAACTCTTCGACTCCGATCGCCGGTCTACGCCACACCCTTACGCCACACGGGACACACGCCACCGGCTAATCCGTATGCAAAGGAGGCTACGACGGATTGGCGAAGAGCACAAACGTACAAGATCACATACACAGGAACACAAGTCTTTCCATGGTGGACTCTAAAATAACTTGTTAAAACTTCAAGTGCTTACATAAATCACTCGGCTCCCCGAGTGCATACAAAACTTACTCGGCATCCCCGAGTACCTTACAAACTCTACTCGGCTAACCCGAGCAGTTTCACAGCTACTCCTACTTATCTATAGGCCCGAGCGCTCCAGCAAGGTCTCGACGGTGGGCTCGACGATCCGCATCAGCTCCGGAATGTCTTCTTCCAGAAAGTCCGCGGCGTACCCTTCCCCGATCCCCTCCAGGTCCAGCTCGGGGTCATGGGACCGCGCCACCGCCAAGACTAGGCTGGCCCCCGTCCGCGCGGCCTCCGACTCGATGCTCGCCACTTGGTCGGGGACCTGGTGCAGCCGCTCGGCGACCCCTGCGACGGAGTCCGGCGCCGGGTCATCCGACCAGACGGCGCTGCATGCCGCCTGCCCCGCCTTCAGCAGCGACTCAACCATCCCTTGGGATTTCTCGAGCCGCTCCTTCTACCCTGCAGCAGCAAAGCACACACGCAACCAGTCAGGCGACGAGGTCAGGGCAAAATCCACGGCCAGCAAGTTTGGACAAAGCATAACGGAGCGGTCAGGGCACTTACGGGATTCGGCCTCCGTGGCGTCCTTCTTCGCGGCCTTGACCGCCTCCTTCGCGTCAACGGCCCACTTGGCCACCGACTCGGCGTCCTTCTTCGCGGCCTTGGCCGCCTCCTCAGCCTCCGTGGCCCTCTGGGCCACCGACACGGCGTCAAGCTTCATCTGCTTCTCCATCTTCTCCGCCAAGTCCGCCCGGGCCTTCTCCGACTCGAGCTCCTTCTCGACTCTCCGGGCCCATTGCTTGGCAAGGTCGCAATCCTGGGCGCGGGTTTTCAACGGCTCGGCCTCGCGCTGGAGCTGCGCCCGCCAGGCCTTCTCCGCTTCAAGCGCCTCGTCGAGGTCCCGGGCACGGGCCTTCGTGTCCTCGAGCTCCGCCTTCAGCTTCGACAATTCGTCCTCGGTGGCTGCACAGAAACAACGCTTCAGCAAGATGAATCGCAACGCGCAGAAGACAGAGGTTACTCGGCGGGCTCACCTTTGGACTTGGCGATTTCCTGGGACAGACCAGCCTTCAGGCCGGTGATCTCCGCGCCGCGCTTGCGCGCCACGTCCTCCGCCGTCTGCCTTGCCGCGGTTAATTTGTCCCACTCGGACTTCCGCAGCTCCATCCGTTCGATGACCGGCAGTCGGTCCTGGAGGACGGCGGTCTTGCTCTGCGACCGCTGGTTCAGCGCCTGCTGCAAAAGACAAACAAGTTAGGCCGCCCGGCAGCATCATCAAAACCCGCCACTCGGTCCCAAGGACCCAGTGGAGGCTCGGGGGCTACACCCTCCGGGTGCACTGTTCGTGCACCCGGAGAAGAGTCTACAGACCACACTACATCTACCCTCCGCCCGACTATCCTAGTCGACCACAGGCTCGGGGGCTACACCCTCTGGGTGCACTGTTCGTGCACCCAGAGCAGCAACTACAAAGAAACACGAGGGGACCTCCGCCCAACTACCTTAGTCGGGCAGAGGCCCGGGGGCTACTTCCTAGGGACACATCCTAAAGGAAAGTACGTACCTCCATCAAAGGGCACAGCCTGCCGTTCAGCAGGTTGGCAGCCTCCCTCGACGCTTTCAGCAAAGCAGGGAGGATCTCCCCGATTTGCTCGGCGCACTCCGCGGCCGCCCGCCACTCCGTCTCCTCCTCGACGTCGTCGACGACCACCGTGGCCGGCTGCCCCGGCTCCTTCTCCCCGATTCGGAGCGGCCGCGCCACCAGCTCCGAGCATGGCTTCAAGGGCGGAGCCCCGCTGATCTCCCGCATTGGCGAGGTCTCGGCGGGCTCGCCCTCGCGCGTCGGCGAAGCGGCCCTGACCGCCTCTGGATCCGCGCCTTCCGCCATCGCCACGTCCCGGTTGGCGTCCGCGGGCCCCGTCGGCGCCGGCGCTCCGGTGGAGGGCTCCTCCCGAGGGACGGCTGGTGGGTCTACCTGCGTGCCGGGCTGCTCGGGGGTTGGCTCGTGAGCGACCACGGGCGGAGGCGACACCGGCCGGGAAGAAGAAGGAGCAGCCGCTGGCGGAGGCGGCGACGCCCGGGTGTCTTGCGCCGGGGATCTCCACCTTGGCTGGACCCCGGGCCACTCAGGGGCGCCTTAGTGGTGTCCCCCGTCTTCCGCGTCCTGCAGGAACGACAAGATCAACCATGTCAGCATGTGAAGAGGAAAGAATCCAGAAAATCAGTCGGCAGAGCACTTACTTCGCAGATCGAGCGACGACGAGCCTCTTCTTCACCCCCGCGGCTCGCGGCCCGGGTGCAGCAGCAGCCGGGGCTGGCGAGGTCCCCGACCCGCCGGATGCCCCGAAGGCCATGTCGGCGTCGCGCTTCTCCCCCCGGCTAGTGGGGGCGTCGTCGCCAGCAGCCCCAGCGGCCTCATTCGGTGCGGCGGCCGGCGCCGCATGTACAGCGCCGGTGGAAGACCCTTCCGCGACGCCGGATGCGACCCCCCACGTCGGTCGCCGCCAACGCGTCATCGCTGCGCTGGGGCCTCCGCCTCCGCACGAAGTAGGCGCCGCCAGCATCCGACTCCTCCTCTTCCTCCTCCTGGGCCGTCGTGTTCACGGGAGGAGGAGGGGGCGTAACAACCGCCGGTCCCTTCCCCTTGGAGGACCTGGTACCCTTTGAAGGCCCGGCGCCTTTAGCTGTGTCGGCGCCAGAAGAAGGTATCCCCGCCGCTCCCGGCGGCGGCGGCTTGCCCTTCGGTACATCAGCGTACCGTGGCTGGTTCCAGATCTCGTCCTCCGGGAGGGGAGCACTGGAACAGAAGCCGAACAGAACCTGCAAAGATACGAAGCCAACACCCGAGTAAGACTTGGGCACGAACTTAGTGGAAAGAACAAAGCGTCGGCTACTTACGTCGCTCGGCGGATTCGCTCGGCAGAAAGGGGCCGGTCGCCCGGAGAAGTCTAGGCTCGTCCCCTGAGCCAGGATCTTCTCGAGTCGACTCTGCACCTCGCCCTCCGACAGCTCGTCGGCGGCCTCCCGGGTTGGATCCTCCGCGCCGGTGTATTCGAACATGGGATGCACCCGGAGTTTGGCCGGCTGCACCTGCCACCAGACGAAGGTAGCAACGACAGCCGCCCCGGTGACCCCGGCCTCCATCGCCTGCTCCAGCGCCCCCCATCAGCACCGCGATGCTGTCCTGCTCTCGGTTGAGGGGTGGATCCGTCCAGCTTGGCCTGGCCACCGGTGCCTGACCCGAGAAGGATGGCAGCGCTGGGTCGGCATTGGCACAATAGAACCACTGGGCGTGCCAACCCTTGAGGGACGATGGCATCGGCGGGGCCGGGTAGCTCTTCGCCAACTTCGCCCTCAACTGGAACCCTGCGCCTCCGACTACGGCCGGGCTGTCCTTGCTCGGCTGCGGCTTCACCATGAATAGGTGCTTCCACAGCGCGAAGTGCGGCAGGATGCCGAGATAGCACTCGCACAGCGTGATGAAGCTGGCGACGTGCAGGATGGAGTTCGGGTTGAGGTTGTGGAGCTCGAGCCCATAGTAGTAGAGGAGGCCGCGGAGGAAGGGATGCACTGGCACCGATAGCCCCCGCTCGAAGAATGAGCTGTGCACCACTAGCTCGCCGGTGTCCGGGGTCGGAATGGTTTCCCCCACGGCGGCGCGCCACTCGACTAGTTCCTTCGGTGGCAGCAGCCCCATCCGGACCAAGATGTTGAGCTTCTCCTCCGACGCGGTCGACTTCATCCACGCGGAAGGGGCCATTGCCTCGGCGGGCGACTCCTCCTCTTCGTTTAGCAGCTTCCAAACCAGGGCGTCCTCTTCGTCTACGCTCGGGTCAGTTTCCCAGTCCGGGGATTGCATCCGAGGGGATCGGAGAGGGGATTAAGGTTTTGGCGGAGCGCGCGAAGCGATTTGGGGGCAAGAGGAAGACGAAGCGGCGGGCGCTTGGAAAATGCGGAAATGTTTGAGGGCGTGGGTCCCTCCCGCAGCCTCTATCGAATATAAAGGGGAGGGCCGGGCGGTTCGGATTCCCCACGTTCGCACGTTTCAGATTCACCGCGCCCACGTCCGCGCCGTTTCGGATTCCACCGTGTGTTTCGGGCGGGCCACGTCGCGCGGATCCTGCGCCCACGACCTGGCCGCGCCGCGATTCGTGCGGTTTAATGAAGAAGAAGATCTGACGGCTGGCCTTCCGGGTTTAATTGCCGATCGGAATATTCCTCTTTTAAAGTGGCGATTGAGGCGTGTTTTCCCGTGAAACCACCAGCCGGTTACCGACCAGCTCGTAACCGGGCGCTTCGGTCGCAAAGGGTCTCGGCGCCTGGCCTCAAGCAGGAATGCAGTCGCTCGAGTACACCCGAGTGAGGGACGGCGATGGCGCGCCTTCAGTAGGCCACAAGTCGGATGCTGAGCGTCTCGGAGCTGCCGAATTCTTCACCCAGACCACCCGGGAGCATGAGCCGGGAGGCCCTGGTATCCGGATCTTTCGGGTTCAGTGGAATGACTCGGCGTAAGGCTTTGACACTCGGGAACCTATGCGCCATGGCTTGTAGACTCTGGTTCTGACGAAGATTTCAGAGGCGTTCCCTCAGGGGACACTAGCTGGCTTCACCCCCACTCGGGAAGACTAGACGCTACTCGGGAATCCAGTCGGGATTCATGGCATGCTCCACGCTGGGCTATCAGCTGGTCTCTGTCCAAAGGGATAGACCGGGTGCCACCAGAGCTTACCCGTTATTAACTCACCCGCCATAATATTCCGGCCTTTTCAGGTGAATGTTATTCGGCTCTTATTGTCTTTTCCACAGGAGTTCAATCAGTCCTTCGCAATCTCCCTGCTGGCGAGAACCACTCGGGAAGTTTCGACCTGAAGCCTCAGCCGACAGCAGCAAGATCGCGGAGGACTCGGGGGCTACTGATGGTGACGTGGCACCCGGGTACCATCAAGGAGGACGAATCCGGCCTCCCGGCCACGGGATGGGCCGGGCCGGTTACTTGGAGTCCGACTACCTCACGGGGGCGCCTCACCGACGTGGAGTACAAGACAAGGACTAATACCTGTCCGGCTTACCCGGAATTGGTTGTAACCGAATAGGAAACATATCTGTTAACCTGATCCGGACTCTGTAACCCTACCCCGGCCGACTATATAAGGCCCGGTAGGGGACCTCCGATCGGCAGAACATCTCATCTAGCTTAATCTCCATTGTTTCACAGCTCAGGCCCCTTCGAGATCGATTCTCTAGGGCCTGCGGCACTCGGGATACAGCAATACCAGCCACCAAACACAGGACGTAGGGTATTACCTCTCCGAGAGGGCCTGAACCTGTCTAAATCTTGTCTCCCGTGTGCAGCCATCCTGATTTGCTGTGCTCACACCGCCCCATAAATAGTATTGCCGGAATAATACTCCGACACTAAGCATGTCTAAGCATCATTAACTATATAAGTAACTTAGATGCAACAACTATACTACTCTAAATAGGTTGTGAGGGGGTGATAATATTGATTGAGTGACAAAGTAAGTTATGCAAGGAATAAAGCTAGCACTTAACATAAAATATAAGTTGAACGCATGCAATAGGGTTTTAGAAACAATTAATAACTTGCAAATAGTAGGATGATCGCAAAATGTTCAAAAGGTTGCTTGCCTTGCATTTCGGCTATTAAATCTTGTTCTTGCTCTGGATTAAACGCTTCGTGATCTCCCGGCTCTATCGGGAAGAACGAAAACACCGAAAAAAGGGGTGTAATAATAAATATCACAATGATGAACATCAGCATGATATGGAACGCATGCCATGGCATAGAGAATTTAAAATGAAGACTAATGCAAGTGGAATCAATTTAATCGGAGTCTGAACGCTCGAGATATCGCGATCCGACGACTTTCGGCTAACCAGGAAGAGTTTTTAGTCATTTATATTTTTCCTAACTGTAGAACCTAGGGGAGTTGTGTCTGAAGGGCTCATATGTCGTAGTGCTTCCCTAGGATTTAGATGATGAACATATTGCCTAGTCTCTATTGAGTTTGGAGTTGTGCTTGAGTGTTGCAAGAATTCAAGCTTTTCAGAACATCCGGTTTTGTATCCGAAAGTTCTGTTTTGATCGGAACATCTGGTTTTCTATCCGGAACATCTGATCTAATCGGAACTTCCGATCCAGCTTTCGGATGTTCCAATCAACTTTCACGTTTGACCATGTGTTGATTGATGAACTCGAGTTTGGTCAATTTGTCTCGTGAAAATTGTCTAGAAATCCCAGTGTGTTTGGGTAGGTGTCTCGGTGGTTCTGAGATGTTGTGCTCATGGTTGAGCTTTTGTTCTGGGAATTGGAGCTTTTGTAGTTTGGGATTAATTGCAAAGTCCAAGAGTTTGGAGTTAAAGTTTTTTATCATTTTGTCTTGGTAAAAAATGATAGGATGAATTGTTTGGACTAACTTGGGTCAAGGAGGAAATCTTGTGCTTGCAACGCTTTGCTTGGTCTATTGTGTGCAGGTGTGAGTTGGGTGCGGCAATGGTTCGGCCACGTGGGACCGGCATGAAGCTTGGAGGGCGGAGTTGCGGTCAAGGAGATGGCGACGACATCGTGCGGCTTAAAAGCATGTACGCGGAGGACAAGGAAGCGGTTGGAGCCAAGTCGTGAAGACCAAGTTGAGTCTCGGGGGCGTTTTGGGAAAAGCGCCAAATCCACCAAGAAGCTTTTCAAGAAACCGCGGCGGAGGCGCCCAAGGAAGCGGTTTAGGGATTGCTTAGGGTGGAAGGAAAATCGGATAGTGGCTAAGCTAGCTAGATGCTTTGTGATGCGTGCTAGTTAGGTTAGGCCCATAGGGCATTAAGGCCCAAGTGGTGAGGGGGTTTGTCCCTCCCACTATAAATAGGTGTCAAGGGGGTGCTTACCTCCTCGAGCCCCTTGTTATCACTTTGTAAACCCTAGGAGAGGGAGAGCTGCACTAGAGAGTGCTTTGGCCTAATCATGAGAGGCTTTTAAACCCAAGAAAACCCACGAAAATTCAATACAAAAAGATTTCTTCAATCCCTATACGTTCTTGAGCTATCTACTTCATTTGCTCTTTTGAATTTTCGTTTTCTTGCTTTTCCTCTGGATTGATCCGTGGTATGGCAAGTAAGTGATGGGAAGATCATCTCTATACTGATCCCATCCAAGCATATCCAAGGATTCTGTCTTTTCCTTCTCTATTTCGAGTTTTCATTGAGAAAAGGGCAAGAAAAGTGATTTTCGTGATTGATCTTTGTAGAAGGGTTAATCCTATGGTTTGGGACTTGGAATAGGTTGCTGGGACATGTGAGATGACACCATATCGATTTCAGATCAAGATTCCTCACGAGCTTCCTTTTCTCCCAAAATTTCTCTTTTTCTCACTTCTAGAGCTGATTGGAGAAAAGAGGGTAAAGGTCTTATCTTGAGAAGTTTTTATGGAGATCAACACTTGATTTAGACTCACAAGACCTTCCTACACCTCTCTATCAAATTTGGTTTGATTCGGTTGGGTAGTTTTTGAATTGGTTCAAAAATTGGATTGAAATCTCAGTTCTGGACTAATCTGCCTTGTCACTCAGCTGAGACACTCAGCTGAGTCACCCACCTGAGACTCAGCTGAGACACCCAGCTGAGACTCAGCTGAGACACCCAGCTGAGTCACCCAGCTGAGACTCAGGTGTGAACTGCTGTTGCTGCTTCGGACGTTCACTGTTTTGGTAATAACTTTTGCATCCGGACTCCGTTTTCAGTGATCTTGTACTCGTTTTAAAGCTAACGATAAGCTCCATGTCGTCAATGACTTTCTAGGTGTTTTCCGCTGCATCTTCTTTGTCATTTACAGTAGTATCTCAATTGCTATCTGTATTTGAATTTGAAGAGAAATTTATATCCGACATTCACCCCCCCCTGTCGGGAAGCCACCGATCCAACAAGTGGTATCAGAGCCTGGTTACGCTTGTCTGTAAGCTTTGACCGGCTTTGCAAGCCATGGCTTCCAATTTGAGTTCCTCTTTAGATTCTTTGAGTACGTGCTCCCTTGATTTTTTGGCCGATGATATGATTCGTGAGCTTTCTCTTCGGGAGCTCGGAAAGAGGGGAGGTTCACCCTGTGATTTGTGTGGGGGATTTGATCACTTGGTTTCCGGTTGCCCTCTTGAGAATGATGAGAGGCTTGTGGCACTCTTTGAAGAGTTGGCCTCGGAGGATGATCATGATGCATGCGTGAAGCTACCACTCGAGGATGATCTCTACATCAAGATGAACAAGGTGAGCAAAGAGTTGCTTGTGAATTCCTTTGTTGCTTGCTATAGAAAATGGTCTTCCTCTAAGTCCCTAGTGAAGTTTAAGAATGAAATGTTAGATGATATCACTAGGTCTTGGGATTCTTTGTATGCTGAATACCAATTGGTTAAGTCAACTTCTTCCCTCCCATGTGGTATTTGTAAGTGGAGGGGTAAAGAAAATGAAATCTTGAAAACTTCTCTAGCATGCTTGAAATCTGAAATTCAATCACTACAATCCAATGCTTCTATGTCATGTGACTCTTATGTTGCCTTATATGATGAGATTGATAAGCTTAGAGTTGTGAATGATAAACTTGTTGCTAAGCTTGCTTGTAGTAGTATTGAGATAGCCATTAGTGAGTCCTTGGCTGGTCTTGAGTGTGATTCTCTTACTAGCATACTAGATGAAAATGAGAAGTTGAACTTGTCTTTCTCCACATGTGTTGATGAGCTAAAAATTGCTAATAATAAAAATAAAAATCTGAACTTGCTTTGTTCCACATGTGTTGAGAATCTAGAGAATGCTAGGACTGAGCTTGATCGTGCTAGGAAAGTTCATGATGATTGCCTAGCTTCTTTAGATGTTTCTTCTAGCCATGTTGATCATATTGCTATATCTCATGACATGATTGCATCTTCGAATTCTTGCACCTCTTGTGACTTGTTAAGAAAAGAAGTTGATGCTTTGAGGAGTATGCGCAATGATACGAGCGCCAAGTCTTGTGACTCTTGTACCTCTTTTCACTCTGAGATTGATGATTTGAGAGTTGGACTTTCTTCTTTACAAGTGGAGTGCGTTCCTTGTTTTGAGTCACTTGGTCTTGACACTCGTGCCGATGCTTTGAGAGATACCTTTTCGGCTAGTGCTTCTTTTGATGTTGCCCAAGGGTCGTGTAGTGGCGAAGGTGTTGTTGCTTTGGATGGTACTCTCAAGAAAAAGTACCATTGCACCTTTTGCAAGAGAGACGGGCACATCGTGGAGTTTTGTTTTCGCCGTGCCAAGTGCACAAGGCGTGACCGTGTTCGGGTTAGGAACACGCATTGTCGATCTCATGGCATGTGTGCTTCTGACTCCAACACGAGTCTTTGTGGAGTCAGTGGTTCGTCTTGCTTGTCCCAAGGGACTTCTCATTTGAGCGAGAGTGGTACTTCATCCTCACAGACTTTGCCTCCTAGTAGGCCGCTCTACCACTGCTCATTTTGTGAGAAGGATGGGCACATGACTGATTTCTGCTTTCGACGGATTCGAGAGAAGCGTCGTTATCGTGCGCGTGGCATTAGGGATTTTCAGCAACACCGTTCGTTGAGTGCCTCTAATGCACGTACGAGAGTTGAGCTTTTTGATGACTCAGAGAGACGATGTGGTATTGGGTCTCGAGATTCTGTTGCTACCCATCGTGCTCAGTTGGAGTCTGTTCGCCGTTCTTTTGGAAATGTTCCTTGTTTTTCCTTTCAAGGCTTTCCTCCTGGGCGAGACAGATTTAGGGAGAGGTGTGAGGTTTCTGCTTTGCTTGTTTCGCATGCTAACCACACGCACGCTGTTCCTCCTTCCACACGAGTGTCTCAGTACTGGATTGCAAGGACTTTGCTCTCTAACCCCAGTACCGAGACACGTCGTATTGTGTCTACTGTGTAGGTACCGGGACGCGGGATGAAGAACATGAGCCTAATGGATCTTGATCTTCTTCCACACTTGATCAAGACATAAATAGTTCTCCAATTCTTCTTATGGCCTCAAAGAGGCATGTACGACTGGGTTGCGTCTTCACCTATTTTGTGAGCTATTCTTTTATCCTCATGCCATGTTTTTCAATGTATATATTGTGGGCATGTTGTGCTTTAATGTTGGCTCATTTTTAGTCTCTTGGCATGTGTTATTCATGTTACATATCTTGTCATGCCATTCTTTACACATATCCACATATATTGTAGCATGTGTAGGGCTTCACTTATATCTATGCCATGCTACCGGTTTATTGTTACTTGTGGAGATGTGTGTTCTTATCCACCTGTCTGGCATGATTACTTCATGTTCATACTTATAATTGATATCATGGTTTTGCCCTTGCTCATATGCTTAATACTTTATCAATTGGAATTACATGTTGAATGTTGCCATGTATGTTTGTTCTTTCAATTGGTATTCATGAGCCATACCTTGTAGCTTGTTCCCATGATTGTTATGTTGTATACATTCTGGGGTTTTGTAGCTATAGGGTGTGTAGGGCATAGGATAGGTGGTTTGGTTGCTTCTCTTTTGCGATCAAGCGTGTGTTCACGAGTGTGTTTTTCTTCGACTTCTTTCTCACCTCGTGTCTCTAGGTTGCTCCTTCTCCTCTGATACTCTATCTTTATCTTAGGATGTGCTGATGATTAGATGGTTGAGTCCTAAGGATATGTGTGGGGAGTTGTGAGCTTTGTTAGTTGTGAGATTCGTTGACCTAGAGACCATGCATTGTAGGAGTGTTTCTCCGATCGGTTGTGTGTTGCCACCTTCACTCCTTTATCGTCCTCTTCTTATTGCTAGCCTTATGATGTGAGGACAGTGAAGTGATTTCTTTTCCTGTTACAAGCTTTCCAGTCGATCTTCATTTGAGATTTCTTCTGGGGCTGATGGATTTGTATTGAGGGGGAGTTTTTGTCGTGCTTGTACCATATTGTATCATATTGCATCTTGCATCATGTATAATATATCATGGGTACAATTGGTACTATTAGAGCTTTGATTATTACCCATTGATGAAATGATGCTTTGATTGATATTGCACCTTGTCATGCCATGATTCATTGTTTAGCTAATCTTATCATGTCTTGACATGTGTGATTTAGTGATTTCTAGCTAGACTTGTTAAGAATTTACACTTCTAAAGATATATTGTGGATCATGTGGCAATTTTGCTTCTCAAGTTGTCCTCTCATAGCCATGCTGAATCTTGAATGCCTAGTATGTCTTTGATAGTCACATGAATCTAAAATTGAACTTTCGAACATCCTTTGGTTGAACCTTGTGCAACCGTGTGTGTGTGTGCAGTTTTTGCTTGCCATGTTTTTGCACGTCACAATTACCCAATTGGCTTTCGGAATTGCCCTCTATTGTACTTTAGGGGGAACACGAAATTCATTGGAAGGGGTAGGCTTGCTTATTGTCGGATTGCCCACACATTTCGGGAACCGTCTTTGCTAGTCACACTTGCACAAGTGTTTTTTAAGAATTGCACCTACAAGTGGTATCAACAAAATTGCAAATGTGCAAATGTGGGTTGGCTGCCCTAGGGTATGCTCTAGCGTTGATGTTCTTTGTAAGTCGCTAGGTCCCATTGGAAAACGTAAGAGTTCTTTTATAGTCATGTTGATTATAATTGCTATGCTTAGTATTATAGATGAAGCTTAGTTGTTTGAGGCTCTCTAGTTGCGATTTGCCATATGTGAAATCTATACATAATTCAAATATGAATCAATTGACTTTATCTTGTGCTAGCTCTTTACTACTTCATAAATATCTTGACATGATTTGACTAGCACATGTGTGCATGGCTTGGTTGCAATTTTATCAATGTTGTCAATCTTGGCAATTTTTCAATTGGTATCTTTTCCTTGGATAATTCTCAAAGCTCGCTAAAAATTGAAAAATCAAAAATTCCATTCCATTCCATGCATACATACTTATTCTTGATATTCTATCATTGCATAGTCAAAAAGGGAGGCGTGGAGTCCCTTGATGACTATAGTGCCAAAGGGGGAGAAATAGTAGTATCAATCATACCTTGGCCTTTCTTTGCAAGATAGGCATGTGTGTGCATTTTTGAACCTGATCTCGAATGGATTTTACCTTGATATGGAGTAGATCATAAATGCATTGGCTGTAGGAGTGAGGGGGAGTTTCATTGCATATGTTAAGCTCTCACTCACATTTTGGATCTTACTTTTATTGACATTCTCTTGGCCCGATGCTTGTTTATCTCTATCTTATGTCTCTCCATGCATCAATTGAGGGGGAGTTTATTCCCTTGATGCTTATATTGCCAAAGGGGGAGAATAATGTTAAATCAAGATGATAGCAATTGTTGGGGGAGAAGAATGAAAAGGGGGAGTTTAGAGTTTATGTACGTGCATTTACTTGCAATGTGCTTAAATGAATAATGAGAGCTAAAAAGAAGTGGGATCAAGTGCAAAATGGGTTAATCAAGCGAGGGGAGTTTTGTTCATTGCATTTTGCTCTTGCTTGTTATTTGGATCCTTTTCTCGCAATGATCAAGGTCATATAGTCATTGCACATGTACATTTGGACCTTGGGCGAGATTGAACACTTCTTTTTGAGAATGTTGATAGGTTGTGAAGCTTGAGTGTTTGTTGCTCTTTTTGTCGTGTTGCATCACAACTTGTTTGTTCACTTGGCCATATGTTGCTTTCTCTTTAATTTGGGCCAAGTGTGAAATCTTGCAACTCGTTTGCTTTTCATCTTCAATCAACTCCATTTTCTTGACTCAATGTAATTTTAAAGAGGGTTGGCAATATATTCATCAAGGGGGAGATTGTAGAACCTAGGGGAGTTGTGTCTGAAGGGCTCATATGTCGTAGTGCTTCCCTAGGATTTAGATGATGAACATATTGCCTAGTCTCTATTGAGTTTGGAGTTGTGCTTGAGTGTTGCAAGAATTCAAGCTTTTCAGAACATCCGGTTTTGTATCCGAAAGTTCTGTTTTGATCGGAACATCTGGTTTTCTATCCGGAACATCTGATCTAATCGGAACTTCCGATCCAGCTTTCGGATGTTCCAATCAACTTTCACGTTTGACCATGTGTTGATTGATGAACTCGAGTTTGGTCAATTTGTCTCGTGAAAATTGTCTAGAAATCCCAGTGTGTTTGGGTAGGTGTCTCGGTGGTTCTGAGATGTTGTGCTCATGGTTGAGCTTTTGTTCTGGGAATTGGAGCTTTTGCAGTTTGGGATTAATTGCAAAGTCCAAGAGTTTGGAGTTAAAGTTTTTTATCATTTTGTCTTGGTAAAAAATGATAGGATGAATTGTTTGGACTAACTTGGGTCAAGGAGGAAATCTTGTGCTTGCAACGCTTTGCTTGGTCTATTGTGTGCAGGTGTGAGTTGGGTGCGGCGATGGTTCGGCCACGTGGGACCGGCATGAAGCTTGGAGGGCGGAGTTGCGGTCAAGGAGATGGCGACGACATCGTGCGGCTTAAAAGCATGTACGCGGAGGACAAGGAAGCGGTTGGAGCCAAGTCGTGAAGACCAAGTTGAGTCTCGGGGGCGTTTTGGGAAAAGCGCCAAATCCACCAAGAAGCTTTTCAAGAAACCGCGGCGGAGGCGCCCAAGGAAGCGGTTTAGGGATTGCTTAGGGTGGAAGGAAAATCGGATAGTGGCTAAGCTAGCTAGATGCTTTGTGATGCGTGCTAGTTAGGTTAGGCCCATAGGGCATTAAGGCCCAAGTGGTGAGGGGGTTTGTCCCTCCCACTATAAATAGGTGTCAAGGGGGTGCTTACCTCCTCGAGCCCCTTGTTATCACTTTGTAAACCCTAGGAGAGGGAGAGCTGCACTAGAGAGTGCTTTGGCCTAATCATGAGAGGCTTTTAAACCCAAGAAAACCCACGAAAATTCAATACAAAAAGATTTCTTCAATCCCTATACGTTCTTGAGCTATCTACTTCATTTGCTCTTTTGAATTTTCGTTTTCTTGCTTTTCCTCTGGATTGATCCGTGGTATGACAAGTAAGTGATGGGAAGATCATCTCTATACTGATCCCATCCAAGTATATCCAAGGATTCTGTCTTTTCCTTCTCTATTTCGAGTTTTCATTGAGAAAAGGGCAAGAAAAGTGATTTTTGTGATTGATCTTTGTAGAAGGGTTAATCCTATGGTTTGGGACTTGGAATAGGTTGCTGGGACATGTGAGATGACACCATATCGATTTCAGATCAAGATTCCTCACGAGCTTCCTTTTCTCCCAAAATTTCTCTTTTTCTCACTTCTAGAGCTGATTGGAGAAAAGAGGGTAAAGGTCTTATCTTGAGAAGTTTTTATGGAGATCAACACTTGATTTAGACTCACAAGACCTTCCTACACCTCTCTATCAAATTTGGTTTGATTTGGTTGGGTAGTTTTTGAATTGGTTCAAAAATTGGATTGAAATCTCAGTTCTGGACTAATCTGCCTTGTCACTCAGCTGAGACACTCAGCTGAGTCACCCACCTGAGACTCAGCTGAGTCACCCACCTGAGACTCAGCTGAGACACCCAGCTGAGTCACCCAGCTGAGACTCAGGTGTGAACTGCTGTTGCTGCTTCGGACGTTCACTGTTTTGGTAATAACTTTTGCATCCGGACTCCGTTTTCAGTGATCTTGTACTCGTTTTAAAGCTAACGATAAGCTCCATGTCGTCAATGACTTTCTAGGTGTTTTCCGCTGCATCTTCTTTGTCATTTACAGTAGTATCTCAATTGCTATCTGTATTTGAATTTGAAGAGAAATTTATATCCGACATTCACCCCCCTGTCGGGAAGCCACCGATCCAACACTAACATGCCAACATGTATGAAAATGACATACTTGAATAGATCTCATTTTTCTGAACATTTTGATATATTGTTTGCATTTTTTGATTAAAAATGAATTTTCTAAGATTTAATCAATTTAAATACCCTTTTTGTATTTTTCTCAGTAAATAAAATTAACATTAAATAATAAATATTTTTGTTACTCATTTATGTATTTGCCTCAGAGACTGACATGTGGGCCCCATGGTCAACTCTGGTCAAAGTTTACTGAGTCAATGATAGGTGGGGCCCACCTGTCATAATTCCTTATTTTCTTTTAGTCATTTTATTAAATCTGATGGGTGGGTCCCACATGTCATACACGGAGTTTAAAACCGAATTCAACTAGTGCATTAATTACTGTCATTAATTTATCATATTAACATTAATGACCAATTATTAGCATTAATTATCATATTAATTATAGATTAAGCATTTTATGTGTTGTATTAACACTAATTACTACTCCCTCTGATTCATAATATAAGTAGCTTTAGACTTGGGCACAAGAATTAAGGAGGGGTTAGTTAATGTACCAAATGACACTATTATCCTTGTCTCTCATGCAATAAATAATCTAGAATATGTAAACATGAGAAAAGAGGTCATTAACCATAACAATTAAAGAGGGGTAGACTAGGAAAAAACTGATATAAAATGTGCATTGAAGTCCTAAAACTACTTATATTTTGATAAACCTCTTGAATCCTAAAACTACTTATATTATGAATCAGAGGGAGTAATCATTAGCATTAAATATGTCCAAACAGTAATTATTAGCATTAATTACTGTATTAATCATAGCTTAGCAATTAATGATCTCATAAATGTGTCTTAACGACAAACTTAATGGGCATTAATGCCCTAATTATGCCCGGTCGGGACTCGGCCGCGTGGGCTCGGTCCGACCGGTGGTGGGGCTGCCGCCGGCAGCGTGGAGCGCAGCGGCGACGCGGGGTTGGGGGAGGAGAGCGGCGGCGCGGCAAGCAGCGGCGGGCTTACCGGCGAGTGACGGGAAGCGGGCGGTGCGGCTGCGGGCTCGGGTCGGGCGGCACTGAAGCGGGGCGACATGGCGACGGGGATGGGGCGGAGCGGCATGGCTGGGACGGGACGGCAACGGGGCGGGGCAGAGCAGAGCGGCACCGAAGCGGCAGCGGAGGCCCTTCGGGGCGACGGGGAGCTTTGGCTCGGGTCGGTGGGAAGATGGCAGCGGGGCAGTGGAGCGGCGGAGGAGGTGGCGACAGGGCGTGGGTGAGGTGAAGGAGGCGCCGGCGGCCGAGGTGGAGGCGGGGCGGTGATGGGGAGAGGGAGAGAGAGAGGGCGCGGAGGAAGAGAGAGCACCGGTCAGGGGGGGATAAGGAGATGGCGGCGGAGCTTCCGAAGCAGGTGGTGGCGGGCCGGGTGCTGCCCCTTTGCCACGGCGGCAGCTGCTTGAGCAGCTCGGTGGCAACGCCCGGATGGGGGAGCGGAGGCAGGCCTGGCAGCGGAGATGGGTTAGCGAAGGAGGAAGGTGCCGGGGGAAAAGGAGAGGGGAGGCCAGGCCGGGGGGAAAGAGGAGAAGAAGATGGGCTGGGAAAAAGGCCCATCCGGGGGAGGGAAAGAGGGTTAGGTTTAGCTTTTTTTTCAATTTTCTTTTGAAATTTGTTTTAGAAATTTGAACAATTCAAAGACCCATTTAAAGATTCAAATTCTGATTAAATTTATTTTGAAATATGCACATGCCATGATGCACAATAACAAGCATAAAAGATTTAGGGATGTTACATTATACGGGAGAATTTATCATTTTCTATTATTGCTTGTACCATGCATCCATTCATAGATGATTAAACGGAGGATACAGATAGGGGTCCTCCTGAAATTTTTGTGAGCTAAACGGCTAGGTATGATGGTTCTATCATGCACACATTCATCAGCGAAAGGATAGTAGAGTAACTAGCACAAAGTTTTGCGGTAAATGAGCTAGCATACATGAACAAATATTTGGTCAAACAAGGAGAGTCGCTCAAAGTTTATACTATATAGGAACAACTTCATTTATCAACACCGTTGGGTAGATTGCCACATTACAGATGTGTTTACGGACAAAGGCATGACGAAACCAGCGGCATGGCGCGTGGTTTGTGCCATTGTAAAGAGCGTCCATCTTATACATGTCATACTTGGATTTAAAGACAAATAGATGATGTAAAACCAAGGACTTTGCTTTAAAGTTTCTATGACATTGAAACGCCTACACTTATATATCTTTATGTAATATTGCATCATACATACCTTCAAGATATGGTGAATCAGTGGCAGTGGCGCTACACTCAATGTTCTATTATAAATATACTAACATCATATATGTATTTGCAAATAAATTTATATAAACATTAAATTGTTGCTTAAGTTTCGACTATATTAGAGTGTCTACATTTAGTTGGATACAACGGCGTACTATTCGATTGGTTTGGAGTCATAATTGAAGATGGCAGATTTCTCATTGGTTTGGTACAAATGGTTTGTGACCATATCTGTTGCAAGAGAAAGTATTATGGCGATTGGACACAATGATTGTTATGTATTGATGCTCTTGTAATAACAAGTTCTTATACTAGTACATGGGATGGCAGTTGAAGAACAAAGCTGACCCTTAGAGGAGTCGTGTCCCTTAGAAGGGTTAATAAAAACTGCTAATGACAGTTATGTAATTGATCAAAACGTCGTGTCTCTCTGCATGAGATGCACCGGTTCACAACACTCTCCCTTGATCAATTTCATCTTGTATATAAAGAGCATCTGGAAAACTCCTCTAAACCCTGTGGAAAAACCTGAGGAGAAATATATATATTTAAAGAATATGTCATGAAAAACTCCTTTAAAACCCAATGGGAAAAATAAGGAGAAAATGATATGACATATAGTGCTTGTATCAATATTGCCTCATTAAAAACATTTAATGAGAAACCATTTAGGAAAAACACATAAAGGAAAAGAGTGCAATACTTATGATCTGATGATCATTACTAGGTTATATTTTGGGAGTTTACTCCCCCTGAACCTTGCAAATCTCGAATTCGTCTCAAAGCAATTCCATGAACATATTTCTGGAATAGAGATGTTGGTAGGGATTTTGTGAATAAATCTGCAAGATTTTCACAAGACTTAGTTTGTAAGATTTCTATTTCCCCGCTTATCTGTAATTCATGGGGATAAAATAATTTAGGAGCAATGTGCTTTGTGATATTGCTCTTGGTATAACCTTATTGCATTTGTATGATACAAGCAAAATTATCTTCGTAGATAGTAGTGGGTGATTTTAAGGAACCAATTCCACATGACTGTTATATGTGGTTAATCATTCTACGAAGCCATACACATCACGTGAAGCTTCATATAATGCAATTATTTCAGAATGATTAGTGGAAGTAGCCACTAAAGTTTATTTTGATGACTTCCAAGAGATAGCTGTTCCACCATGCAGGAATACAAAACCAGTTTGTGATCTGGCATTATGGGGATCAGATAAATAGCCAGCATCTGCGTATCTCACTATAGTCATATCCTGATTTTTCTAATAGAATAAACCAAGATCTTTTGTGCCCTGGAGATGTCTGAGTATATTCCTGACACCTACCATATGCCTTTTAGTAGGGGATGCACTATGTCTAGCCAATAGGTTAACTGCAAATGAAATATCAGGCCTAGTGCAGTTTGCTAGATATATTAGTGCTCCGATGGCACTGAGATAAGGAGTTTCAGGTCCTAATATCTCTTCGTCATCAGCCTTAAGTCTAGATGGATCTTTGTCTCTATCAAGAGATCGAACGACCATAGGAGTCTTGGATGGATACGATTTATCCATATTGAATTTCTCAAAGATCTTCTGGATATATGCAGACTGATGTACCAGAATTTCTGAGGGAAAATATTCAAGTTGTAAACCTAAGCAAAATTTGGTTTTACCCAAATCTTTCATCTCAAATTCCGTCTATAGATGATTACTTGCCTCTTGTATGTCTTGTGTAGTTCCAATAATATTGAGATCATCGACATACACTGAGATGATGCAAAAACCTTTTGAGGATTTTCTTATGAATACACAAGGGCAATCATTATTGTTTGAGTAACCCTTCTGAAGAAGGTTCACTTAATCGGTTGTACCACATTCTTCCTAATTGTTTTAAGCCATAAAGTAACTTTTGTAATTTTACACAATACATATTACGATGTGCATTTGGATTCGGGAGTCCATCAGGGACTTTCATATAAATATCCGGATCGAGTGACCTATATAAGTATGCAGTCACTACGTCCATCAATTATATGGATAATTTTATTTGTACTGCCAAAGATATTAAATACCGGAACGTTATTCCACTCATAACAGGAGAGTAGGTTTCATCGTAATCGATGCCGGGTCTCTGCGTGAACCCTTGTGCTACAAGTCTTGCTTTGTATCTCACCACCTCATTGTTTTCATTTCTTTTCCGAACGAAAACCCATTTTGCTCCCATAGAGAAGATATTTTGAGGAGTTGGTATTACTGAGGTAAATACCTCTCTTTTCTTGAGCGAGCGCAATTCTACCTCAATTGCCTCCTTCCATTTGGACCAGTCTGAGCGCTTGAGGCACTCTGCCATGGACTTAGGTTCTGGATCTAATTGGAGGTTGTTAGCAATTTTTGAGGAGAAGTAAATGTCGACAATTGTAGTCTTTCTGTTAAAAGACTCTCCTGAATCAATATAGTTTATGAAAATTTCATTATCATCTTCTAACTCATTGTGATTTCCCTCAATATTTGAGTTAGGTTGTTCCGATGTCCTAGCACATAAATTTATGTGCACATTATTGCTGGGTTGTGGATGTTGAACATCCGACAAATGTTTCTCCTTTTAAAATTGATTTGCATTTACTGTTTGAGGATTTAGTGTTCTTTCTTTCTGCTGACGCTTTTGAGAAGCTGGATCCTTTGTGACCAAAATTCCCCCTCTTTTGCTTTCATTGGGAAGTTGAGTGGTTTTATTAGGTACATCCACTCTTTCTGGCACATTAACTGCCGGAATATGTGATTTTGTTACACCTTTATGGTCAGTAAATGCATCTGGCAGGTTATTTGCAATGTGTTGTAAATTTATGATTCTCTGAACTTCAGATTCAAATTCTTTAGTGCGTGGGTCTAAGGATTGAATGCCTGTGACATTCTAATCTATTTCTCGGTATTCTTTGTGGTACTTGTCTTTATCTCCCCCTAATGCCGGGAAATTATCTTCATCGAAGATGCAATCAGCGTACCGTACTGTAAATAAGTCTCGTGTTAGGGGCTGAGGTATTTAATTATTGACGGATAATTATACCCCACATAGATCCCTAATTTTCTGTGAGGGCCCATTTGTGTATGCTGTGGTGGTGATATTGGCATGTATACAGCGCAGCCGAATTGACGTAGATGAGAAATACTTGGTTGATTTCCACGTACTAACTGCAATGGGGAAGCCGTATGGTATGCAGTTGGACGAATTTGAATTAATTCTGCGGCGCGTAAAACCGCATGACCCCAACAAGATGTTGGTAGATTTGAATTCTGTAAAAGTGGTCGAGCGATCAGTTTGACACTTTTTATAAGAGATTCAGCCAACCCATTTTGAGTATGTATGTAAGGTACAGAGTGCTCTAAATTTATGCCTAATGTTAGGCAATAATCGTTAAATGCTCGTGAAGTGAATTCTGCGGCATTATCCATTCGAATGGTTTTTATCCCGTGTTCAGGATAATTTGCTCTTAATTTGATAATTTGAGCGATTATTTTAGTGAAGGCATGGTTCCTTGTGGATAATAGACACATATGCGACCATCTTATAGATGCGTCGATTAGAACTATGAAATATCTGAATAGTCCAGATAATGGCTGAACTAGACCACATATATCTCCTTGAATGCGTTCAAGGAAATTAAGTGGTTTATTTTGTATCTTAAGATGAGCGAGTCTTAAGAATAATTTTCCCGTAGCACATGCGATGCATACAAAATCTGAGGATTTAGAAAATTTTATAATTTTTAAATTATGACCAACAAAATTTTCAATAATTTTTCTCATCATCCCTATGCCGGGATGACCAAGGCGATCATGCCAAACCTTGAACTTGTCAAGATTTTGAACAATTACTTTATACGCAACATGTTTAATTGGCCTGATGTATGTCTAGTACAATCCAGTTTTTAAAGAAAGAATTTTCTCAAGTATTTGTTTTTCATATCTGTCATTTGTAGTGATAAGGAGACTTTCATCATTGCTCTCAACACTAGTTTCAACGTGGAAACTATTCTTTCGGATATCTTTAAAGCTTAGTAAGGTGCGAGTTGAATCGGGATACAAGAGTGCAGCTTTTATTGTTATTTTCGTACCCATAGGGAGAATGATTGTGGCTTGACCAGAGCCTATGATTATAGCATCGCGTCTAGCGATAGTCATAATATTCCCTTTACTCTTTTTTAGAGTTTGAAAATATTTCATTTCCCTTAAAATTATGTTAGTGGTGCAACTATCCACTAAACATATTTCCTCCTCCATTGGATTGTCTTGAAAATTCTATATAAAGTAAAAGAAAATTCATTACGAACTTAAATTTATATAGAACACATACATCATATATTTAACTATTATGTCTAAGGTACATAATAATACAATACAATAATACATAATATAGTACGTCTTTTACTACTTAGTACGTACAATATAGGCTAATGACATAATTTATGGATAAATTGGAGACTAATTGAGATCTCCATACATGTTTGGGGATTGAATTCCACAAGCATGTCGTCAATGTTCATGGGGTCATCATCTTTCTTGGCTTGTTCTTGGTTCTCCTTCTGAGGAAGAGTTTGAGAACATCCTGCCTCTAGGGTGATATCTGGTTGTTCATTGAAGTGAGCTTCGAATTTCGCCATTGGACTTGTTTGCCTTTGCCTTTGGATTGGAGATACAACTTGACCAGGTGCTTCGGCATTTCTTTGTATGATGATTCATACATTCACATCTTTGACAAACTTGAGAGTTGTCTTTGGGATCATTTTTCTTAAAATGACCTTTGCCCTTATCAAACTTGTTGTATTTCTGCTTGTTGCTTTGTTTCCACTTTCCTTTGAATTCTTTGTGGTTCCTTTTATGACCATGAAATTAGTTCTGAGTATTGGCATGAACTTCAGGTATTGCCATAGCGCCCGTTGGGTGACTTTGGTGGTTCTTCATAAGAAGCTCATCATGCTTCTCAGCTTGAAGAAGCGTGTAAATCAACTCAGAATGTTTGGTGTATTTTTATTGGCGATATTGCTCTTGCAATATGCGCATGGAGGGGTGGAAAGTGCACAAGGTTTTTTCAATCAGATTGGCGTCTGATACTGCCTTGTTGCAGAATTTTAACTTAGCGTTGATCTTATGAATGGCGGAGTTGTAAGCTGCCATGGATTTGAAGTCCTAAAAATGAATGTTAGACCATTCGCGTTGTGCTTTGGGTAGCATGACCGCTCTTTGTTGGTCATAACGCTTCTTGAGGGAGATCCATAGGGCTAGTGGATCTTCCTCCATGAGATACTCAGTTTTGAGATCGGGATGGAGGTGATACCGTATGAAATGCAAAGCTACATATTTTGTTCTTTCTGGTAGAGCCTCCTCACCTTCTTGAGATAAATTTATGGTAGCACCAAGACCACGACCTAATAAATTTATTTTAAGGTCCATGGCCCATGTCAAGTAGTTGCTCCCATCTAGGGCAAGTTTGGCAAAGTCCTTTTTGGATATGTCTACCATTGTCCTGCATGAATGATCATGCTTGTATTAATTTACTTTGAGAGTAAATTTTAATGATGCAAATGGTTGCGCAAAATTTTAGGTTAAAATGATTCTTTTAATGACCCAAGTGTAGATCTTCTATATACTATGGGTTGATAAAATCGACGCTAATATTTTTGGGCCTCATTTCTAAGGAAATAGGTGATACTACAATCACTGCCAAAAATATGGACTATATACTTTTGAATTTTGGTTATGCACTTTGAAGGTAATCACCGCAGAACGGCATAGACCTCGCAATAATGGGCGAAAAAAATCGCTGCTATTATCATGGATTTCGTTGCAAAGAACGGGCGATGCTACAATCGCAGCCGATGATATAGACTCCATTACCTTATGCTTTGTCAAATTTTAGAAGATAATTACTTAAAACATGCACAAATTTGCATGGTTTTTCGTAAGTTTTAAAGCAAAAATGATGCTTTAAATAGGAATTATAAGCGGAAAAGTATAAGATTTGCAATAAAATATTGAGTAAAGTAACTACAAATGAATAAAGAAAATGCATAATATAAAACTATAATATATTACAGTATTACGGAGGTAATACACACTTAATGCATATTGATATATGTAAATACTAAGAACTGAGGATCTGAAATGTAAATTACATAAAGCCCGAGGGCTAACATGCAATTTAGTTAGGATCTAGGGGCTAATATGCAATTAACAGTAAACCTAAGGGTTAAACTGCATAATTACAGTACTGTATTTCACCTAATACTGAAATTACTTAATTTATATGGAAACTGGGGGGGGCTAGACTGCAAATATATAGCCCCCAGCATGTTTTTGCTCGGATGGGCTTTGCTAGCCTACTTGGCCCATCATGGCAGGCCGGTTGTGCAGCCCGGTTTGCTGGTCGGTTGGCCTAGCTCGGTTTGGGCTTGCGGCAGGCCGGCCGACTGGCCCATATGGCCCATGTGGGCTTGGGAGCTTTTAAGCTGGCCGGTTAGGGGAGGTTAGGGTTCCCCTAACCGCCACCGCCCTTGTGATGTGGCCGGGTGGGGTCGCCACCGCCACCCGAGCCATGCTTGTCGTTGGAGGTGCCCCGTTGAGGGCGGGAGCCGCGCTGGGGAGGGGAGCCCAGCCGCCGTTGGAGTATGTTGTGCCGGGCTCGGGAGCGCCGCCAGAGGACCCACCGAAGCCTGGTGGCGCGCCTTCGTTGCTGCGACGAAGGAGGGCTGTGCCGGGCCAAGGGAGGTCGTCGAGCGCTGGGGAGTTGACTCGGGTGGTCGTCGGGGCTCCGCCTTCGCCATGGCCACCGGTGCTCGAGTGGGCTGTGCTGGAGGGCGTTGCCAGGCTGGGGCTCCATGGACACCAAGGCGAGGTCTCGTCGGTTGGAGGAGCCGCGCCGGTGGCGGAAGACTCGGGCGACGGTTGGTGGAAGCTCCACGGACGCCGAGGTGGTGGACGCGAAGACCTTCCGGCATCCGCTGCTGCCGTGAGGGCTAGTCGGCGTGAGCGCCTTGTGGTGGCAGCATCCGTCTCCGTGAAGGATGCCATGGTTGTTGCCGTCGGGTTGGGTGTGGGTTGGCCACCGGTCACCGATACAACCGATGAAGTCAACGGTGCTGTGGCAAGGAGGCGACAAGGCGCCGAGATCCGGGCAGCCATTGTTGGTGGAAGAAGGGCGCAGTGAGTACGGCGTCGACGAGAAGCACAGCGGCGTCGATGCTGTCTTGGTGGTGAAGACGACGGAGGGAGGAGACGAGAAACAGCAACTTTGATTGTTGCAAGGATGGTAAGGATTTGCTGAATAATCCGTTCAGCCATTGTTTCCTCACCGTTTCTTCTTCTTGTGATTTTCCAAAGTTAGTCAGAAGTTCACTGGAGTTCTTCTCTGTTCTTGCTTCTTTGGCCGAAGTGCTCTTGGTAGTAGTGACGTGCGTGATAACGTGTTGCAACAGAAAGTATTACGGTGATTGCACACAATGATTGTTATGTATTGATGCTCTTGTAATTACAAGTTATTATACTAGCATATGGGATGACAGTTAAAGAACAAAACGACCTTTAGAGGAGTCGTGTCCCTTAGAAGGGTTAATAGCAACTACTCCCTCCGTCCCAAATTATAAGGCATGCACGCATCCCAATAAACATAATTAGGTCTATAATATTTTGATTATATGATACAAAAATAATATTGTTGGATTCGTTTTTAAAAGTACTTTCCAATTATATCATTTTTGTATCATATAACTAACATATTATAGCCCTAATTGCGTTTATTGGGATGCGTGCGCGTCTTATAATTTGGGAGGGAGAGAGAGTACTAATGATAGTTATGTAATTGATCAGAACATCGTGGCTCTCTGCATGAGATACGTCGGTTCACAACAATATCAATGCTCCAATTCAACTCCCTTGCCCCAACTTCTAAAATTCATTTCCATGTGAAAGGAAATGCCATCCTGGGCATACATTAACTTAAGCAGAGGAATAATAATTGGGGTGGTTAACTTAATTAATCTCCGAGATTTTTTGTGCCATAGGGCCACATGGGCATTTATTACCTGGAAAGGGCGGGATTAACCCACAACATGCCAATGCATGGCTATTTTTATACTCCTCTGTGCAATCTAAGCATACAGATATCACCACCGAGATCACATGGCACTCTGGTCCACCCAGGTTCCTGGCCCACGTGTCAGTGACGTTAGCGCGTAGATCACTTGGTCGGTTGGCCTGGTGAGTGGGGATGTGGGGTCCGCGTTAATCGCCGGGCACGTTCTGCACCTCTTTCGCTCTCCGGATGGACCCACATCACAGCTGTTATAATGTGGTCTTGTCTGCTCCTTCTCTCACTCCTCCTACTTTTTTTTCTCTCTCTCTCATTTCTCCTAACTAATTTTGTTCTCTCCTGTATTTCTTTTTGCTTGGAGATTTAATTTATGTATTGTGAATTTTCCACCGCTGAAAGAGAAAATAAATCTTGGTGTAATTGTTTTCCTGCCCCTTGGATGCCCGAATGGTCCTTTCTGAGTCTAGGTCACCACGGCAACCAATTGCTTCTAACTCTCTTAGCCTCATGGAAATGCTGTGACGCTGGTATTAGCAAAGTGTGATAGTAACACAAATACGAACCTGCTATGTATTGACAAAGGTAATCTTGTGGATAATATAT
This sequence comes from Stipa capillata, assembly GCA_019208055.1. NCBI lineage: Eukaryota > Viridiplantae > Streptophyta > Magnoliopsida > Poales > Poaceae > Stipa > Stipa capillata. Next base: position 61,654 of record JAGXJF010004883.1, read on the forward strand.
GACTAAATATTCTGTGAGAAAATAACTAAGATCATCACAGAATCCAACATATTCCTCCATGGGGATTGAGGTAGGGGAGTTTTGTAGAGGGGTATTTGTGCTCCTTTGCCTTTTATTACAAGCCTCCCTCCTCTCTCTCTCATCCCAACAGTTTCCTTCTCCATCCTCACCTGTTTCTCTCTCTCTCTCTACCATTGCTGCTGCATTCCTCTCCCTCTCCTCTGTCCTTTCGGTTTTAACTAGTAGTAGGAGAATTAGGCTGGGAGGTAAAGCCACCACTGACAGCGCAGCATCTCGTTTGTTTTATCTCCCACATCATCTCCCTCATCATCTTCTGCACACACACCTCTTTCTTCCCTCTCTCTCTCTTGTACTCAACATTTCTCAACTTTCACTTCTCCATCTTCTCTCTCCTTCACAGCTATCATATTCTCATCCCCTCTCTCTCCTCCATCCACCCTATTATTTATTGCAGGCTCTCACTGATGGTATCTTAATTATTTTTTCCTTTCTTCTCTCCCCTTGCAGGAGTATATTTTTTTCCTTGCCAGGCTTCTTGTACTAGTGCTCCTCTCCTTCATCTCCCTTCTTTTTTCCCTCTCCTCCTTTGCTTGCTTCTCTCTCTGTCTTCTTTTCAATTGTCCTAGCCTCCCATCTTTTTCACCTCCCCCTCATGTATTGATCATTCCATCACCTCCATTTCCCTATGCCCCAGTCGTAACACGCTCGGCGGCGACGTGCACTGGTGCACGAGTGTCTCTGTGTATTAGCATGCAGCAGCAGCAGCACGTAGGAGGGGGAGGAGGCGCTGCGCAGCAGTTCGGTGTGCATCAGCCGGAGATGCCGCCATTCTCGCCGGCTAGGAGCGCTGGGCAGCAGCGGATCTCGATGGCCGAGGCGCCGTCGCCCATCAGCAGCCGGCCGCCGGCGCCGCCGGGGCAGCAGCTCAACGAGCTAGGAGGCGGCTTCGACGAGGAGGCGCTCGCTGCGGCGGCGGCCGGCGAGGAGGGCGCGAGCGCTGGAACAGCGGGCAACCGGTGGCCGCGGCAGGAGACGCTGGCGCTGCTCAAGATCCGGTCGGATATGGACGCCGCCTTCCGGGACGCCACCCTCAAGGGCCCGCTCTGGGAGGAGGTCTCCAGGTAAATTACACAACCCAACTCCCCCAAGAATTACACACGCCACACGCCGGGGCCGTCGCCGCCGTCCCGGCGCGCCACCGTGGCGGAATTCTCGTCGGCGAAATGCTGCATAAAATCTCCGCGGCGTCGGGGTGTGATTTGGTTAGGGGGAGCTGTTTAATTGCCAGCTAAAAACACTTCTTTTCATACTTTTCCTTAAGTATCCTTCACGAGCACAGTGACTTTTCCATTTTTAAAATCATATCGCTCTCCTTCCCCACCTTTCCCTGAATTTTTTTTGTCCAATCCATCTCTTCGACATGAGAGATGGCTGCATACCAGTAGCAGTATTTCCACAAGCTTCAGATCCGGAGGCATCGATCGCAAGCTGTCTCTTTGGCCGCTGAATTTCGCAAACAAAAGTTGGAATTTTTATTCCCAGTTTCCTTTGCATGCTTCTTGGGATTTACTATACTCGCTAGTGCTGCATGTATGTATATGCCTTTCTTTATCCTTTCTTTGGGGTGCCCAAATCGAGTAAAATTCTACATGCATGCAACTTTTGTGCGAGGGTTACAGTTAGTTACATATATGATGTGTGTACGTATGTGTATGTCTGCAGATATATGTGCAATTGTGGTTAATTGTAATGTAGGGTTAACTCCGTTGACGAGGTTCTTGTTGTTGTTGCTGCTGCTGCTGCTGCTGCTGTTGTTGATGATTGGTGTTGGTGGTGGTGGTTGGCAGGAAGCTGGGCGAGGAGGGGTACAGGCGGAGCGCCAAGAAGTGCAAGGAGAAGTTCGAGAACGTGCACAAGTACTACAAGCGCACCAAGGACAGCCGCGCCGGCCGCAACGACGGCAAGACGTACCGATTCTTCCAGCAGCTCGAGGCGCTGCACGGTACCACCGGAGCCGCGGCGCCGGCGACAACGGCGGCTCCGGGGGTGTCGTTCGCTCCGGTGGCGACGGCCGTTGGAGTGTCCGGGGTGGTGGGGCCTTCGGCCGTGCGGGCCCCCGCCGAGCCGCCGCCTGTTGGGGCAGCCACGGCTGGCATGCCGCCGCCGGTGGTGGTGGGTAACATGAGCTTCTCGACGTCCAACACGGAGGAGTACTCGGACGAGGAGGAGTACTCCGACGATGAGGGCACCGAGGAGATGGGCGGCGGCGCCGACGAGCGAGGGAAGAGGAAGAGGGTGTCGGAGAGTGGCGCAGCCACTGCCGGCGGCGGCGGAGGGGGCGGGAAGATGATGCGGTTCTTCGAGGGGCTGATGAAGCAGGTGATGGAGCGGCAGGAGGCGATGCAGCAGCGGTTCTTGGAGGCCATCGAGAAGCGGGAGCAGGACCGCATGATCCGCGAGGAGGCGTGGCGGCGGCAGGAGATGGCGCGCCTCGCGCGCGAGCAGGAGATCCTAGCGCAGGAGCGCGCCATGGCCGCCTCCCGCGACTCCGCCGTCCTCTCCTTCATACAGAAGATCACCGGCCAGACCATCCCGATGCCGTCCATCGCCGCCCCCGCCATAACCTTCATGCCGCCGCCGCCGTCGTCTCAGCCGCACCCGACGCCCATCGCCTACTCCGCCGCGCCAGCTCCACCGCCGTCACAACCACCCGCACCGCATCCGCAGCCACAGCCGCAGAAGTCGCCAATGCCCGCGACGCCGCAGCCGCAGCTGCAGCAACAGCAACAGCAGCAAAGCAGCAGCATGGACATCGTCACGACGACAGCTGAGCAGCAGGACGCGGCGGGCGGGCCGTCGGGATACGACGGATCCGGGGGCGGCGGCGGGCCGGCGTCGTCGTCGCGGTGGCCCAAGGCGGAGGTGCACGCGTTGATCCAGCTGCGGAGCAACCTGGACATGCGGTACCAGGAGGCCGGGCCCAAGGGCCCGCTCTGGGAGGAGATCTCCGCCGGCATGCGGCGGATGGGCTACAGCCGGAGCTCCAAGCGGTGCAAGGAGAAGTGGGAGAACATCAACAAGTACTTCAAGAAGGTGAAGGAGAGCAACAAGAAGCGGCCCGAGGACTCCAAGACCTGCCCCTACTTCCACCAGCTCGAGGCGCTCTACCGCAACAAGGCGGCGCTCACCTCCCCCTCCGCCGCCGGCGCCGGGGCGGGAGGGGCGGCGGCCCTGCCGCCGGCGTCGGAGCACGCCAATGCAGCTCCGCAGGAGCGCACGGAGGCGTTCACTGTCGCGGCGCCGATCTCGCAGACGGCACCGCAGACGCACCCCGTGACCACCAAGAACGGCGGCACCAGCAGCAACGCCGGGAACGGCAACGGGAACGGGGGCAGGAACGGCGGCAGCGCGTCGAAAGGAGCCGGCGGTGTCTCTATGCAAATGCAGGCGGCGAGCAACGGCAGCGTTGCGGCGGCCAGCAGGTTATTCGGCGAAGCCGGCGGCGGCGGCGCGGCGGCGAAGAAGGTAAGCTAGCCATACAGACATACACATGCATTCTTCATGTGGCCGTAGCCAATCGGCACGTACATGTGGTACCGTGCTGTTCGTTTCTTCCGTGATCCAATGCTGATTGCATAACACTGCGCATTTAAAGCCAGAAGACATTATGAAGGAGATGATGGAACAGAGGCAGCCGCAGCCGCAGGTGGTGCAGCAGCAGCAGGCACCGATCGACAGCGACAACATGGACGAGGACGACGAGGACGACGACGAGGATGACTACGACGAGGATGACGAGGACGAGGACGACCTCGACGGCAACAAAATGCAGTACGAGATCCAGTTCCAGAGGCAGCAACAGCAACAGCATCAGAATCAGCATCAGCAGCACCACAACGTCGGAGTCAGGACGAACGCCACCGCGGCTGGCGGCGGCGGCAACCAGCCCGGCACCGCCACTCCCAGCACGGCGGCGGCAGCGACGACGACAGCAGGATCTTTCTTGGGCATGGTCCAGTGATCCATCATCGTTTCACACGGTGACTCTCTGCCCATAGATACCCCAATCAATTCAATCAATGGCTTCTTCTACCCTCTCTTTCTCTCTCTTGTACCATTTGTATCTACCTACCTGTCGCCTCCATGCTCGTCCATATCTCCACAACTCGAAACCCAGAACCTCAAGAGTTCTTCTCCTCCTCCAAGCTCCAGCGCCTCTCCGTTCCTCCTGCACGTAGCAACATGTCCATGTCAGAATCATTCGCCATGCATGCAAATCATCGTTGCTACTCCGATGCATCCTCCCTGTCCTAGCTACAGCTAGCAGCTGCTGCTGCATCGATCCATTTCTTGATTCGTTGCTGTGTTAATTACAGTGGTCGCTCGCATGCTAGGTGTTAAAAAAATTAATTGGTGGTGTGGTTATTTATTGATTCGTTGTGGTAATTAATAAGAACCTCTTCTTGGGAGGGATTCACCGAGAGGTCAAAAACTGGTGCGGTGAAAATGGCATAGAGAAGCGGTAATAAGATCGAGCTCGCGGTTAAAATGAAGAGAAGAGTATGCTGATGATGTGGCTCGTGTGCCTGTTACTTTGGCAATTTTGATGCATGCGGCTACTACTCTACAGTGTGGTATGTTGCAAGGGAGAGGTGAAAAAAATTGGAAAAAGATGCGCTCGTCATGGGGGCAGAAACAAGAGCTGGTGCATATGCGGATTTTTTTTGTTTAAATTTTTCTTCCTTTCTTTTATATTTTCCACTTATCCAAATTGTCCATTATGTATTACCTCAGGTTTTTTCTTTTCCAAACTCTTGTTACTGAACGTTTACAGTGTATACTTGCGACATATTATATTGCTATTCTTGTTCCAGTATTCTGCCAAGTATGAATTCCCTGTATTTTTCTATATTTTTTAAAGCTCTCTGTGTTTTTTTAATGGGTTAGAGGCAGATGCACAGGTTAAAGTTACATGTTCATTTCTGATTATACTCTAGGATCCAATGCTTAAACTATAGCAAGCTTTTGTTTTTAGATCCCATAAGGATGTCTTCCAAATATTAATATTACCATGCCTAGATTAGTACAAGCCTTGAGAGATTGTCGTCACATGCCAAGCTAGATTTGTTACTATATATACTATGAATGTAATGGCAGGAGGGAGGCATAGACACAGAAATGTTACTACTCCCTCCGTCCAACAATGTAAGGCGCGCACGCATCTCAAGATTTACAATTAGGCATATAATATTTTGGTTATGTGATATAAAAGTGATATCATTAGAAAGTACTTTTGAAAATGAATCCAATAATACCATTTTTGTGTCACATAACCAAAATATTATAGGTCTAATTATAAATCTTGGGACACATGCGTGTCTTACATTGTTGGACAGAGGAAGTAGTAAATTATTAGGGACGACTATGGTATAGTCGTTTGTACCATGAGCAAGTTACAGATGATTCTGCTAATACAATCACCTAAGGAAAAATGTAACATATCAAAATGAAAAAGAAATCAAGAAATCAAACACCTAACTCCTTTGTTGTTGTTACTAGTAACTAGGCGTGATACCGACATCGATACACTGTCATCGCTACTCGCATATATGATAGCACCACAATAATCGAGCTGAGCATGCTCACAATGACACTCGAGGTAGGAGGCGGTGGTGTGCAAAGGTGACATGTAGGAGGCGCGGTATAGCAAAGGGGATGGGTCGGGACGGAGTGCGTCGTGCATAGGGCCTCATCAACAAGCTGGGAGGAGGTCTCGGCGATGCATGCGCAAGCGGCGGAGGTGCATCATAGTATTGGAGGAGGCACTGACGTGTGGCGTGACTACAGCAGTAGAGAAGGGTGGAGGAGATGCATAAACGTACCTAATGGAGGTGGATGCACTGTCATGAAGGTGGAGATGAGGACAATGGATTCTATCTAGGAGACTAAGAGGAGAGGCTAGGTATGCAACTTAGGTGAGACAGAAATAAAACGGCACGAAACGTTAGAAAATTGTTATCAATGTCGAAATAGCATTCCTTACCATAACTACCCCAAAATTCTCAATGATAGAGAAATTAACAAGATAAAATAAAAAATTAACAAGATAAAATATTTTAGAATTATGCAATGTGGGATATGCAAAGAGTAAACTCATGTTAAAACAATAATCTACTATGAATTGAAAATATGTCTGGAGTTCTTGTTCGATGTATATAGTGATACCTTACGGTTCTACCATGATTAATTCGATTGTCCAATCCTGCGATCCGGGTTCTAGCAACATGAGAATAATCCTTCAAGTTAGGATCCCAATCCTGACAATCTTGAGAGGAAGAAAAATCCTTACCACATCACACATTTCATGCTACTCCAAAATTCGGCCCCTGGTACGTGAGATGCCCTACCGTTGGATGCCTCGGAGATAGAGCCAGGTGGTCTGTAGTATACTAATCCATTTGGCAAGGTTACAAAATTAGTTTTGGGGTCAGGGCATAGCTGGGGATCCGTATAAAAACGGTTGCAAGTGTGGGGTGGTGTGCCTGCCATAAAAAGTTAAAAAGATAGGGGCGCTGTGGGATTGATGCCTCCTGTTTAATTGTTGGGAGAACGTGGAGGTTGCAGGGGCGCTCACCACGGACGCATGCCCTCTGCTCTTGCACACATCATCTGTTTGAGATATGCACTGGCCAAACGCAATATTTTCTCTTCAGATCCAACGTCACCAGTTTGAGACGTGCGCTAGCTCCCTCAAAGAAAAGAAAACGAATACGTGTACTAGCTAGCCAAATGCAACATTAAGTCTCTCAAAGTTCCTACCTATACACACTCGTGTGTACGACTCCACCACTACACCTTTCTTTTCCTTATAAAGAAAAATATTACTCCCTCTGAGTAAGGAGCAGTTAGTAAATGTATCAAATGACACTATTACTTTTGTCCCTCCTATAATAAATACTCTAGAAAATACAAATATGAGAAAGGAGCTCATTAACCATAATAATTAGTAGACTAGGAAAAAGTGACATAAATGTGCATTGCAATCCTAGAACTACTTATATTTTGATGAAACTCTAGAATCCTAAAACTACTTATATTATGAATCAGAGGGAGTATTAACAAAGAAGTGTCTATTTCTAAATCGACTTAAAGATAATAGTGCATATTTCTAAATCGACTTAAAGATAGTTATTCCTAAGTTAATAAGCCTAAACGTTTATTCTTGATCCAATAGTTAATTAGGTAGTTGCACATTTTAGAAATTATGTGTAACTTTAGTTCTAGACATGTGCAATTGAGCAGAACTGAACAGTTGCATATTTTCTATACCTAAAGTTGCACAACAATTTTTGTGCAACTTTAGGTATAGAAAATATGCAACTTAGTCAATTAATTTCTCAATCGACTAAGAAATAGCAATTCCATATTAGTAAAATAGAAGTTGATGCATGATCTGAATTATTAAATGGAGAGGTCAAAGCGGAGCAACATGGAGCTTGGGGGTATGGGAGGTGAAACACCCCGTGGTAAGATTTCTTCTTCATGATAGACCCTGTCTCATGTACAACTTGAGTCATTCTTATGTCATCTGTTATAAATATATCGTGTATATTGCATGGATGAGATAACGATCTCATTGTTAGTTCCTATATTTTGTAAATTCTCTCGATATAGTGAAGATCGTCGTTGTGAGCTTATGATTTTTTCTCGCAAAGATTCTTCGATATTTTCCATTCTCGATCTTACTTTGTTTTCATCTGTCGTTTTTCTAACATTAGTCATGTCTCTTCCTCTCTCTCTCTCTCCTTACTTTGTTTTTACCCGTCGTTTTTCTAACATTAGGCATCTCTCTCCCTCTCTCTCCTAGCTGGGCAATTGGCACGAGAAGGGAGGGCTGACTCTACTTTCTTCTGGCTGCAGGCTGAATGATGCACATGGGAAGGTGAGAAAGGTAAAAAAAAGGGAGAGTGGGAAATTAGGACTCAGACATGTCCAGAAGAGCCCACATTGCCATCTTGCCCCCTATTTCTGCCCCTTCTCTTCTTTTCACCACTGACCTTTTACCTTGTCATGGTAGTAAATCACATACTCAATGAGTAGGGAGGACCAATTCAATTGCCAACCTGTTGATCTGTGTGAAAATCTACACGGAATGCACGAGTCTGTGATGTATCTGCGTTTATCTTGTGTACGTGTAGATTGTAACACACACACTCATACGTACAAAGATTTCACAATGGTTAGAAAAGCTAGCCAAGGCAGTGCTGAAGGCAGTGCAGACATTCCAAGTCCAATAAAATTTTACACTTTCTTTACTTGGGTTGGTAAATAAATCTGCAACAGCAGGCCCATACATGAGTACATGACTGAGAGTTTTGCATGGCAAAGGCAAACTCTCATGCATGCAGAGCTAGCTGCAGAAGATTCTTTTGGTGTGTGAGAGAGAAGAACGTTTCTGCAGGTAAAAGACGGGAAGTGTACAGGGTAAAAGGGTAAAAGAGAGGGAGAAATATGGAAGCATGAACTCACAAGCCGGCAGCATGTGCGGTGACTCCACGGTTCACGAGGCGCTGTTACTTGAGGGCAGGACAGTACTGGAAAACCTCAAGGAACTTCGCTAGGTCAACACCCAGTGTTACACAGGCTTATCAGTTTCATGTTGGCACGAGGTCTTCTTGGAACAAATTATTTATGAGGAATTAGAGTTATTTTGATTCATGCAAACAAGAATTAGGCCATATTTGAAACTAAGATATTTTTCTTGGTTCCTATAGTGACGTAACTGTGCGGGGTTGAACACACAATTATCTATAAATTTTACACTGGTTTTTAAAATTTCTTTCATCAAATTTCACTAATGTACCAAGATGTTTCAAAAATGTTGTGGAGTCAACTAACTCCATAGCCTTAACGTGGCACAGCCATTGGGTTTCTATGGGGATCAAACTATTTAATGTGAAATTTCAGTCAAATTTTCGTTAAACTCGTGCATTCTAAGCATATATTGGGTGTGTGGGAATTAATTTACTTCCTATCTTAGGAGATGGTTTTGATATCCATTACAAGATGTGTTAGCCCCATGTCTAATTCAAAACTTCAAGCAACTAAGCAAGCTACCATCTACCAAGTCTAAATGTTATAGTAACATTTTTTTTCACTATTAGCTACCTAATAATACAACATCATCACATGCATCATCTTTGTATACTAGCACAGTGTCTGTACATTGCTACGGATTTATAAAATATATTATGAATTTTAAAAAATTACCGTTTGTACTAGAGTATACCATTTATATCCGTTCTCATCCTAACTATTTGTGCTAGATCCAACAGATGATGTGGCCCAGAGGTGAATAGACCATTGTTACCAATTAATTTTTTTATAAGAGTAAAAATATACATGGACACTCTATCTTAAGTGCTATATGTGGTGTTCTATCTTAAGTGCTATATGTGGGGTTGCTATTTTTGTTGTCTGCATAGCTTTATCGTCGTGCTGACATCGAGACACGGCAACAAAGGAAAGAAAAGAAGAAAAATCTGAAGTGCCACCACGTACGTACGATTGTCCGCGCTCACGCATGTCAGGGAGTCAAGAGCTAACTCTTGGATCTACTCACATGGCGATGTTGTAAGCTGTAACCACACCAGGTAACGTAGTAGATTCAGATCCTAACTATACATGCTTTTGTTTCGATCTTTTGAGGGACAGGTAGTTTCGATGAAAATTTGCGTGTGTAGATGTACATTCCCTTTTGCAGCAATGGAACCCAAACCCAGAATGAACGGCCGAGATCATGAGAAGTTCACCACATTGATTAGGGCATGTTTAGAATGTAGGAATTTTCATGGGAATGGTATAATTTCTACAGCAAGCAGGAAAAATCCAGCGTTTGAGACGGGACCATAGGGTGTTCTTTTTTCGGTGGGGCGACGGTAAACCTAGCAGATCTAGACCCACATTACATATATGCTTCCATGCTGCTTCTAATTGGTCAGAAGTCTGTGTGTAAATTGATACATGAAAATTCAGAGAATATCTAACTGAATTTCTTCATAGACGTGCATGTAGGATATTTTGCACTCGGTTGTGGTCTCCATGTTAGGTAATGACATTTAATTAATCTAGGGACCGTTTAATTAGAGTCATGGGTGTAGTTACCCTTGCATGTCTTGAGTTATACCACGTGATCCCCTTCTAATTTATGACACAGTTATTTGAAAATGGCATCCATTGATTGCATTACTAGTAGTGTTTTGTCAAAAATAAATAAATAAACTAGTCATTTCTCTGGAGCACCGATTCGATCACTTAATTGCCGCAAATAGTACTAGTTTAATTTTTAGTCCAATGAGCGCACAGAACATAACCACAATATTCTCTATACCGTATCAAATATCTATAACACATATTGCTACCATATTTAATTTCTTAATAAATTTGATGGATTTTACACAAACTACTTTAAGTGGAATATGCAAACACAGTTACAAGCATATAAGCAAAGCCAAAATTAACAGCTAGCTAGAAGAAATGTGTGCTGATGTTGGTGCAAAAGTAACCATGGGTATAAGTGGGGTAATTGTAAAAAACAAGGTATAAATGGGGAGGCATCAATTATCCTAGCTAGGGTGACAAACCAGTAAAGAGAAAAAGGCATCCTGTTAGTGCAAGAAAAGGTCTTGTTAAAATGATTGGGTCGCAGCTCAAATGATAAGATCAAAGAGAAGCTAGCGTTTGGAAGCTGTACAAGTATGCAAGCGTAAATTAGTAATCAACGGCTTAATATGCCGCCTGATAGCGACATCATGATGTGCTAGTTCCTTTTGATCTGTTGCGTTGCGTCCATTTTTATTCTCTCTCACTCCCTTAATTACTATCTTTGAAAATTACAATATGTAATACAGCATAGAAGGGATAATAAAACTCTGGAAAGTTGCGGAGATTCCATGTACCTAAGTACCTTTTCCAGTGCAGCACGGCTGAAACAGAAAAACAAAGAGGGTGAAAATAATCTCTAGTCTCTAGTACTTAAAAAAAGAGTAGCGTTCCCTTTCCTGCCGGCAGAGTGCGTTTTGCCCACTCTTCGTCCAACCTTCCTGTTTTGCAACCTTCCTGCCAATAAATACTTACCAAATATGTGTTTACCAAATAAAATCCTACTATTTTTACATAATCACATTAATATGGGCAGGTAAATCACGAGCTAACTTACTAGAATATTTATACCCTGTTGCAGCGCACGGGCAATTATCTAGTAACTTTAAAAATGTTGCCTTCAACGTCGGGGAGCTGTGTCTGTCGTGTTCTGTGGCGTCAGTGTCACACAAGGCTGCAAGGTTAGCTTAGTTTAGTTGTGCATGCATGCAACAAGAAAGTACCAAAAGAAGCCTTCCTAACGAACATTTCGATTTTACCCTTTAAAGGCCCTGTCGCAGGGGTATCTGGGAATTATATTACCGGGAATGCTAAATAGTATTAGAACATCAACTTTTGTTTTTTTAAGGCATCGTAAACTTGCTGCAGCAGTTCAACTGAACTATCTGCCTAACGAAATTATTAAAATGTTTAAGTAGTTATATGATTTTCGATTATAGTCATAACTCGTAATTAAGAAGTTAGTAGTAAAGAGATGCATAGAGGGAAATCCAAATGGCCCCTGGCTATATATCATCATTATGAGATTATGGTCCAGCCAAGATCACACGTCTCATGGTCCCGTACGTGTTGCTGGAGACGATCTAAAGTCTAAACATCTTTTTTCTTTTTACCTTTGTCGTCTTCAAGCCTGGAAGCAACTAATTAAACAGATCCATCCTTCCCTGCAAGATAAACCACAAATTTAGTTAGCTTGTGTATCTGGACCACTAGATCATCAGCCCAGTTACCCACAAATCTTGCAAACCTCCGATCGGATCACATGCCAAGGCGTGACTCTGAAGCTGATGGAATCATTAGGGCTTCACTTGCCCCTGAAGAAACAGCATCGATCCCGGCAGATCAGAGCCTGGATTTGGATTCCCTCCCTGTCTTTGACAAAAGCCAAACTGAAGCACAGATCAACCAACCTCTCCTCCTCCATGCATGTTATAATTAACCACAGATTAGCCTGGCCTTATATGAGAAAATAGAAGCTTCTTTCTTCAGAGCAAAGCATGAACTGGCTTTATCCTGTGTATGGCTGGGAGCAGGACCATCTTCTGTTGCAGCAAAAATCCAAGATCGTTAGTGTCCAAGATGGGAGCTGTCATTGGCTCAGCATGTTAATCTTTGCCAACTGTTGACACTCCATAACCAATTGTGCGGTGTGCATCTGTACAAAGTTATATGGTGTACTCCGTTAACCTTTTTAGCAGTACCTACCCAACAAGTGAAGTTAGGACCAACTGTTGACAACAATACTTCAACGGCCACAATGAAAGAGAGCCGGCCAATTTGGTTGCCCCTGTGTACACTCGAACACCGTAATGCAGGTTTCTTGAGCCATCAGATTAGACAGTATACACAAATTTATGTCGCCTGTAGACGGAAAACACAGTAAATGCAACATAAAGGTAGCAACTTCGTATAAAAAAGTTGGCATATAATAACTTGAGATTTCTATAACTGATGCCAGATTGATGCCACTTGACGGTGAGGAAACTGAAGAGCTGGCACTGGGCTGGGATATAACCAAAAATCTATGAAAGTACATCTGAGCTGGACCAAACCAATCTCCCAACTTACAAATCAGATTTTAATCTCCTAACTGTTATTGTCTTCAACATCTCAGACCTCTCGCAGTGGCAAAATTGGCCATACTCACAAAAGGACTAACCCATGTGATAATCAGAACTGCTAGCTTCCTTCTCATTTGGTTAAAGTGCCAATATTTCGCTTGTACTGTTGCACATCATGGTTACAGCAAAGATTCCCCGTAGTTTGTTCCACAGAAGGTACCATCACCTAAAGCACATACTTGAGTGTTATTATTATTACAGGGAAGTAGAAAGTGACAGACCACATAATTGCCAATCAGAAGTCCATTTCACCGTAATGTGCTCAGTTACAGGTAGAGCAAGCTGAAAATTGCTGGTGCGGCTGCTCTGGTTGTCTACCCTCATGATTCAGCGAGCGCACTGAGGCTCTAGTGCATAAGAAGCTCTCTCTGATATCCATTCCATTTGAATGGTGCAGAAACTTTACGCCGTGAGTAAAAGTTTCTGGCAACATGCACAATAGTTTCTCCATGACCATAGCACGCAAGGCCCCTGCCTATAACTCATCTAGGTCAGTAGGCAACAATAAAACGGCAAGATGGCCAAATAATTCAAACTCAAAGCTGAGTCAGCTGACCACATGATAGCTTTCAAGGAATCAATTTTGTCCACTTTGTTGAAAACCCTAACTCACCAAAGCATCACATCTGACAGAACGAATTCTCTTACACATTGTCCTCAGAAAAAATTTTCTATTGCACATTGCCACGAGGATGACCACCAACTGGAATGGGATCTGCAAAAGTAAATGGAAAAGGAGGAAATAGTAAAGCTTCTATTTCATCTGGTTGCTACTAGAGGTAGGAAAAGGGTAAGAGATTTAAAGCCGAAGTGGGGGGAATTATGGGTTGGTGTTGGTTATTCCCTTGCCAGAGGAGTCCAGCCAAGAATGAGAGCTATACAGAAATGCACACCAGGCAACATGGAGAGACATGGCTCCCATGTTATCCCGTGCAATCCCTGTTCCCCACTTGTGCCCTCCCGTTGCACATGGCCTCATAACCAACACTTCCTCCCATCTCCCATAGTTAACATTGCAATGGGACCCTTTTCCTATACAGAACAATTATCACCACCTTCCTTTCCCCCTCCTTTGTACCATAGACTTCTGCATTGAACAGTGCTTTATTATAAGCATTTTATAGCACACAAATATCTACTATTATTAAAGCAATTCGTGAGGGAATCCAACCGAAGGTCGTGTGAATTATTGCATGCACTAATTAGCCTTGTTATGAACAGGAACTGAACTACAGGATAAGGAAGTTCCATGCAAATCCATAGATGCTAAAATTTCCTAACAATTGTGACATTAGGGGATCTTTCATGAGCATCCCGTACCTTGTACAGGACCAGAGCTCAGTTTGTCCACAGCTGGTGTAGAAGATAAATATTCCAAATTGGTGGAGTCTATGTTCTTTAGAAAGAGGCATGTTTTATCATTTCACTTTGATGTCTATCTACACCACCTTTCACTGTCAGGCGAGGTGTGCCATTATATCATCTAGTACGATATAACAAAAGTATATGGGCTATCGGGCCAGTTGATTGATTAGATAACTACAGGAGTGGCTTTCGAGTCTACAAGGGAATTGCACACTACAGTAGGTACTGAGATAAAGAATCCTGATGCCGTAAAATACAGCAACTTTACTGTTGACTGATAGGAACATATGAGCATAACAATTCTTTCAACTTTCCAGCCATACGAGTGGGTTGGCCTTTAAGGGGTCATTTTCACAGACCATACTTACAATTGCCACAACTCTGATGGAGATAATATAAACTAGAAGCTAGATAACAAGTTTTCGAGCTCATATATTAGCTATTAGAGGAAACCTTTAGATCATCACCACATAGCCCAAAATAGGAAGATTCTCACCAAGCTGGGCCTCATGAGTTGATATGCACGAGTGCTCCTAAGAGCCAAGCAGCTACTCAAACAGCAGATGCCAGTGTAAGATTCTTCACCTGAAATAAACATTTGGACAGAAGTCATTGAAGAAGTATAGACTTCATGATAACAGATGAAATAGAAAGGATTCAGTCCAAACTCCAAACAAGTCATCGTATCAGAAAGCATAAATTCTTACGAGATCATTACATATATGTCTTGACTCTTCACAGAGTCTAGTGCATACATAGTTTTTGTCCTAGATGTTTCACACTCAGAAGCTCAAGATAAATAGAATTCATCACAGATATACTCTAGTGCTTGTACAATGGGCTCTGAACGGAATCAGTACAGGGATCCAGGCTATGGCTTGAAGACAAAAGTGGTATCACATCTCATGAATGGCACTTTTCGTCTTTATGCGTGTTAACTGTCTGAACAAGAATCAGAGGATTCAACAATCCTAGTTATATAGTTACCTTGCTCTTAGGCAAATTCAACATCCATTGATATATGCACGGCTATAACCGAATTTGCAGTAATGATAATACATAGTTTGTTATGTCAAGAGAGTTCCAATGAACATATGATCTCCAGTCTAGTTGCTGCCTTGCCGGATAGGAATAAAAGTAAGAAAAATATTAGCTTAAGTTTGATACAGTCATCCTCCTTATCCTATGATACACATATGTCACATCAATATAGCCCACCCTTTCAATCATGCTCAAAAGGATATCTCCTTCAAATAAATTATCATCACTTCCTTGACATAACTGGCAAATATACCAATGCCTAATTAAGCTCCTTTACAAAATAATGGAACATAACTTACATGTCCTATAGCAATTTCACTACTGACAATAAATAATGTTGGACATGATACGGTGCAAGCTGGACGTGATGGATCGACGAAGGATTGTTCAAAAACAAAATAATAATTCTACATTGATGTCTTTAATCACTATCCTGGACAGAGTTTCTAACATACTGAAGAGTTTATGCGGAGGCTGACGTTATTTTTAATGTTTAACCAGGTATGCAAATCAGGAAAAGCATAATTTAAGGATGATACTGCATGGCACCAAAATACATCTTCTCATTCAAACATGGCACGCAGTTTCTAACATACAATCCTGCCAAGTAATTGTCACTTCTAACAAGTTCCGAACTCCTCCGTTTTCATTTTCCAATTGTTGGAGACTCTTTAAATCAGCATAGAAGCTACCCAAACAAGGATGTATTGTATGTCAGCTGCAAAACACTAGGACATCTGAGATGAATTCAACTGATAAGAGACATGTACAACTCAAACACAACCGTTTGTTCTATGGAGAAGCAGCCAACAGAATGCTTACCGAAGGTACAGCGTTCATTACTCATCTTGAGGAGCAATGCGAAACCAGGTTCGAGAAAAAGTACGGTTATCTGGCGCCCTAGCTTTATGTACGGCTATTTGGCTATGCCGTAATGATTTAATTTTTGACAGAAATTTTTTTTATCATCCTAATCAGGTAGTTTTCCTTTATGCTTCTTTGCTCCGCACATGGATGCCCTTGCAGCAGGAGGATCAACGACAAGTGTTCCAGGAGGGGAGCGACCAGCTGAGACGAGTGGTGCTTCACTTGTTTTCGTCTAGTGCTTGGAGGCAGCATCCCAGGATTGCTGCTAGAGATACTTCGTAGTTTCTGGGTTTTTGATCGCGGTGTGCGATGTTTTTCTTTTGATGATGTTGGTTTAGATTTTAACATGTTTGTTGGTTTTCTTTCCTTAAAACATTTGAAACTTATGGAGGTTTGTGGTGGCTGTGTGCATTGTTATGCAGAGGCCGGAAGTAATATAATTTCTTCCTTTATCTAAAAATGACGGTGTGTTGTGCGTTCGGCCGGGAGCTGGAGGCAGGGGCGCTACACTGAAGGTGCAATATGCAGAAGGGATTTACCGAGGTGGGCTAAGGTTGGTGAGGAAATAGGGTAGAAGTGTCGGAGGCGTCACATCGCCTCTTGGCGAGCTGATGGTCAAGACTGAACGTCGTGGGCTGCTACGTATGGTTTGGACCAGCACTCCATGATTGTGCATCGCTACTTCATCATGTTCCTTTCCCCCCGCCTCCGTCGCCCTAATCAGAGAGAGAAGCGACGCCATCGTCGCCACAAGATCAGGTCAGTAAACTCTCCGGAGAAGCCATCGCCATTCCATAGGGCGCCGTCACAACCACAGAGAGAAAGGAGAGCATAGAGGAGAAGTGAAGTGCTACATGCTGGAGAGTTGTTGGGCCCTGAAGCGCAAGGGGTTGCTAGCGAGCAATAAGTTTCCCCTCAGTTGAAGAAACCAAGGATATCAATCCGTGAATCACTCAACACAGACCAATGATCAGCCCTGCACTCAATTAAGACACTTGACTTGTGTCCCCAACAAGTCTAGCGAGGTTGTCAATCTCACTTGCTTTACTAGTTGCAACAAGCTATTAACGTATCGAGTGGTTGGAAGTGTTTTTGTATTTTCGGAACAATTAATTTTAGAAAATAAAAGTGCATGTAAACGAAAGATTAAAGTTGTTTTGATGAGGAAAATTGGACCGGGGTTCATAAGTTCACTAGTAGCATCTCTCCAAGTGTCAATGGTGCATAAATATATGCATAGGTGTGTGTATAAAGTATTGCAATGTTTATGGCAAAATCGTAAATGTCATGATAACATATAGGCAGTACATCCATAAATCTATAGACCGACATCCGTCTGCAAACATCTATAGCTAATACTCCACCCTCCAACCGAGATACCTCCGCATCGTCAGGTATTAAGTTATAAAACAGAGTATTGCATTAAGCAAGATGACATATTATTGATTATATAATCTCTTTACCTCCAGCTCATCACTGAGGCAACTAGTCAACTATATTTTTATTCTTAGAGGTAGTAACACACTTATAAGCTCTTCTCCCTTACTGTCACCGAGGTACTGACTCATAACTGGCGAATGATTAAATTACTAGATCGGAGAGCATATACTTCTATATATCATGCAAATAAACCAAAGAGAAATCCATATATAATCTGATCATAAAGTAACAATTCATCACACGACATTAAAGATACCAAAGATTACATCAGATTGATCACAATCATGTTAGGCAGCTCATGTGATCTTTGTATTGAGGAACGGGGGAGTGAAGATGCTACATAGCTACTGTTATGAACCCATAATCCAAGGGAGGACTACTCACACATCATGATTTCCCCCTCCGGTAGAGTATCGGAAAAGGACTCCAGATTGGATCACCGCGGAACGCGTCGCGGCAGCGGCGGTGGAAAAGAACAGGTGCACTGTTGCTGTGGGCCGTCGTGGGCTGAAACTGCTCCAACTGGGCCGAAGTGGTGTGGGCTGCAGACGGCGTCGGAGGCGTATTGGAGGGAGTGCGTGTTCCTGCAGGGAACACGTAAAGGAGGTGAAGGCGCCACCAACGAAAATAGACAGGAGGCTGACGACGGGGTCCCACCGGCAGGATCGAACAGCGTCATCCCGTCGTTTTCTATTCGAACGGGAGCTCGACGCCGGCGAGCTCCGTTCCAGCGATAGGAGGCACAGCGGCGGGAGCTGAGCATACCCACGTGCTCGAGAAGGCGTTGCCGAGCCGATGGAGGAGGCGGTGGTCGCCGGGGATGACGGGAGTGAGCGCAGCTTCGATGCCGGCGAGAGGAGGAGACAAGCGTCAGCGAAGTCGAAGCTCCGGCCAACCCGAGGTCAAATTGGGGCGTGGCGAGCTCCACGATGACGAGGCGGACGCGCCGGTAGAAGAAATCGAACGCGGAGCTCGGGGAGCTCACCTCGCTCGAGGACAGTGGCGACGAATGATCAAGTAATATTTTTTATATGTGAATGCTACCTTAACATAAACATGATCAAGTGATGTATTTCTCTATATGAATATGAACAAGTAAGATGAAGGATACAAGGCAATTGTCTATAGTTAACAATTATCAAACTATTTCAATGCACATAGACAAATTCTCTATTGCCCTTCCACAATCAATGCATTAAGTCAACGTTCCCAATGCCATAAGTTTAGAAAGAATGTCAATATTATGTTGGGAACTAAGCTTTGACATTTGTAAGACATCTCAATGCTTTAATGGCAATCTTATCATAACTCAACCCAAGGTCGACCAAGTACAATAACTACATAGTTTTTCTGCATTCGACCAAGTACAATAACTACATAGTTTTTCTGCATTATCCACGCAACTTACCCATGCAACACCTGAGCGCAATTTTAGACCTTAACACTTATTGGGAAAATAGAATAATGATGGTGGTTGGAAGAAGTCAAAATAAAGAAAATCTTGCATTAACGTAGCTGATTATTAGGCTATGGGAAGACCTTATAATCGATGTTAATGCAAGGAATAGGGATTGGCATGCAACTAGGATGTACATAGAGCTATGAATGTATGGAAAGCTCTCCTAATGGACTAAGTGGGGTGCGTCAAACTTGCTTGCTCATGAAGACCTAGAGCATTTGAGGAAGCTTGTCATTGGAATATACAAGCCAAGTTCTATAACATAAATTCCCCACTAGTATATATGAAACATGAAGCTCATGAAAACTTTCTACTTTACAATGCAACAGTGCTACTTTGAAGCACTTAATGATATTTCTACTTTCAGCACTTGTCCTACTTTGAAGCACTTTAGTGTATCATGTAAAGCAAATGACAATAAAGATCACATATCTAGTCATGTAATGTAATGGAAGTGCATGGAATGTACTCGGATTGGCTATGGATGCCAAGATAGGTAGGTAAGGTGGCTGTTTTGAGGAAGATATTTGGCTTATGCGTAGGAGAACAAGAGAAAGCCCTCCCACGGGATTTGGATGTATCAGCGAAGTCTGCACCAAGTCTCAATGTGAGAGTGGGCAATGCTCGATACCGAAGAGGCTAGCAACTATGAGATAAAATGGAAGTGCATAAAGTTTCGAACTTACATTAATAATAAAGAACTCAAAATACTACACAAGAGCATTGTAGCAATATTATTGAACCATGAAATCAAGTACTCCTAGGGGGGAGGTTGGTAGGAGTTAACCATCGCGCTGCCCCGGCCTAAACCAAAGTCGCTAGGTTACTTACAACTACCACGTCAACACTTTTGAGCTACTCCAGCCTTTACTCGAATTCACAACTTTTCATTATTAAATGAAAGAAAAGGCATTGGTTCAGTTAAGCATTAACACACTAACCACTTCTAGGTGCAAGTTCATCTATCACAATGCATATCAATAGCTATCAAATGGTTTCAAAACAGTTGCCAAGTATCCAGTCCTATATGTTGCAAATTCTAGAAGTTGTTTATGCCAATTGTTGATCTTGCCAAACATGCAACCTTAGCATTTAATTTCCAACATATTAAAGTCTACCATAGATATGCAATTCATTCATATGCCAATTATTTTCCAACTCTCCAACAGATATAAGTGAAGCATGAAGAGTTTAAAGTGTTTCTATCTCTCTATTACTCTAAAGATATAAGTGAAGCACATAGAGTAATATTATTTAATAGCCATGCAACTCTCTCTCATTCTCACTAGTACTTTCAGATGTGATGATTGTATTTATTCAGAAAATAAAAATAAATGATGCTCCAAGAACTTACACATAATATGTGAACAAATAAAAACATAGGCCCAACCGAGAAATACTGATAATTGTTGAGGAAGAGGGGGATGCCTTGGGCATCCCCAAGCTTAGAGTTTGAGAACCCTTTGAAGTTGAATTGGGGATGCCTTGGGCATCCCCAAGCTTGAACGCTTGC
This sequence comes from Stipa capillata, assembly GCA_019208055.1. NCBI lineage: Eukaryota > Viridiplantae > Streptophyta > Magnoliopsida > Poales > Poaceae > Stipa > Stipa capillata. The sequence goes on from JAGXJF010004883.1 coordinate 82,142, forward strand.
TTGTCTCCAATTTCCTCTCATCATCAATGTCTCCCCTGGGTCTTAAAAACTTCATTTCACACAAAACTTCAACAGACTTGTGAGTTGGTTAGTCCATAAAATAATTATTCAAGGCTAGCTTTGATTCATACAAATCATGATGCAATAACTTATCATTAGCTACAGTATATCTAAGCAATTTTGAATTCCCACACCCCTATAAGAACAGCAAAAAGCATGCATACATAACTAAAAATAGGTTAAGCAAGAATTTGTCTAAACAGAGCAGCAGGTAGAAACGTAATTAAAAGGTGGACTTCTGTAACTCAAAAATTTCTGAAAACATTAGCACTAACAGACGACTTATAATTGCTCACTGTGTTAAAATTTCATGATTTTATCACACTCCAGTAGGGAGCTCTGGTTTTTTTTAGTAACAGCAAAACTGCAGTTTCAGCACAGCACAACAACTACTTGTAAACTGGAGATGATAAAGGTAATTCTTGGCACTTTATTAAGGAAAAAATAAAAAACTTCATTGTTACAGAGAATCAACAATGTGACACATGTAAAGAAAAATAAATGATAACTATGGGGTACCTCCCACAAGCGCTCTCTTTAATGCCATTTAGCTAGGCATTGCTATTTTTATGGTTTTCAAGTTTTCCCATCACCACTTCCCATGGAATAATTTGCTCTCATTATAGTTTCATATGGTAATTTAATCTTCTTCTTTGGAAAGTGTTACATGCCTTTTCTAATTGGAAATTGAAATTTAATATTCCCTTCCTTCATGTCAATAATAGCCCCAACCGTTCTTAGGAATGGTCTTCCTAATATAATGTGACATGAAGGATTACATTCTATATCCATAACAATAAGATAAACGGGAATATAATTTCTATTAGCAATTATTGGTATATCATCAATTCTTCCCCATGGTTTCTTTATAGAGGAATCAGCCATATGCAAATTTAATTGACATGGAGACATAGTTTTCAATCCTAGTACATCATATAAAGCTTTTGGTATGGTAGAAAAACTAGACCCAAGATCACATAAAGCATTACATTCAAAGTTATTGATGCTAATCTTAATAGTAGGTTCCCAACCATCTTCTACTTTCCTAGGACTTGAAATTTCTTGTTCAAGTTTCTCTTCTCTAGTTCTCAAAACAGCTTCCGCAATATGTTGACTAAATGATTTATTACGCTCATTAGCATTTGGCATGTTAGTTAAATATTGTAAAACTTATATAACTTCAGTAAGAGTGCAATCATCATAATAAATTGTAATACCATCAATAATAGAAGGATCAATATCATCTAGAGCTTTAAGTTCTTCATATTCAGCTTCAGCATTAATTTCATCTTCTCTCTCTAGCCTCTCTCTTTCCCATCTAGCTTCAAGCATGCAAAGTGTTTCTCTAGTATAATCTATAATAGCTTTTAAAGACTCACTATTAGGAGACATATATCTCAGCTTAAGCATCTCTACTTCATTTGCAAGTGTATGAACTCTATCAAACAAAGTACCCAATATATCAAGTTTTTCATTGACTATTTTATTGAATTCCTTTTGAGATGCAGTGAAATCTTTAACTAAAACCTCAAATACCAGTAGGTATATTATTATTTCCATAAGCATTTTGTTGAGGATAAAACCTAGCATAAGTGTTCCCAAAAATATTCCTATAAACACTATTGTTGAAATTATTTCTAGCAATGAAGTTGACATCAACATGCTCTTTATTTTGTTCAACAAGTTGACCAATAGGAATATCATTAGAAGTAGATGGAGCATTATTCATAGCAAGCATGGACATAATCATATCAACCTTAGCATTCAAACTACCGACATCCTCCACAGAGTTTACCTTTTTGCTTGTTGCAGCTCTTTTTGTATGCCATTGGGCATAGTTTGCCATTATATCATCCAAAAGCTTTGTAGCTCTTCCTTGTGTCATTTTCATGAATGTGCGACCTGTAGCAAAGTCTAGCAAATTTCTGGACATATGGTTAAATCCAGCATAAAAAGTATGTAGCACCATCCAATCATTAACTCCATGAGTGGGACAATTTCTAAGCATAATTTTCATTCTTTCCCAAGCTTGAGCTACATGTTCATGATCAAGTTGTTTGAAATTCATGATAAGATTTCTCAATTGTATTATCTTAGCAGGAGGATAATGTTTTCCAATAAAAGCATCTTTGCATTTGTTTCAAGAATCAATACTATTCTTAGGCAAAGATAATAACCATTCTTTATCTCCTGCTCTTAATGAAAAAGGAAAAAGTTTTAAATTGACATAATCAGCCTCAACTTCTTTATATTTTTGCATATCACAGACTTCTACAAAATTATGCAAATGAGAAGCAACATCTTCATTAAAAGTACTAACAAATTGCTCTTTCATTACCAGGTTCAATAAAGCAAGACTAATTTCAAAGTATTCAGCCTTAGTAATAGGTGGAGCAATAGGTGTACTAATAAAATTGTCATTACTAGTGTTTGTGAAGTCACACAACTTAGTGTTCTCAGCAGAAGTACCAATTATAACTAAGTAAAAGAAAACTACTACTTGCTGAAATAAAAATATTGTTCTTGTTTTTGAGATATAAGCAATGCAAATAAGTAAACTAAAGTAAATAAAAGCAACTAAGCAAAGTAAATAACACGTAAGAAAAGTAATTGAATGCAAAACCTATGAATCAGAACCTGTGATTCCTTGGCAACGGCGCCAGAAAAGTCTTCTGCTACATGCTGGAGCGTTGTTGGACCCTGAAGCGCAAGGGGTTGCTAGCGAGCAGTAAGTTTTCCCTCAGTTGAAGAAACCAAGGATATCAATCCGTGAATCACCGGACATAGACCAATGATCAGCCCTGCACTCAATTAAGAAACTTGACTTGTGTCCCCAACAAGTCTAGCGAGGTTGTCAATCTCACTAGCTTTGCTAGTTGCAAGAAGCTATTAACATATCGAGTGGTTGGAAGTGTTTTCGTATTTTTAGAATAATTAATTGCAGAAAATTAAAGTGCATGTACACAAAATATTAAAGTTGTTTTCATGAGGAAAATTGGACCGGGGTTCATAAGTTTACTAGTAGCATCTCTCCAAGTGTCAACGGTGCATAAATATAAACATAGGTGTGTGTATAAAGAATTGCAATGTTTATGGCAAAATCATAAATGTCATGATAACATATAGGTAGTACGTCCATAAATCTATAGACCGACATCCGTCTGCCAACATCTATAGCTAATACTCCACCCTCCAACCGAGATACCTCTGCATCATCAGGTATTAAGTAATAAAACAGAGTATTGCATAAGCAAGATGACTTACTATTGATAATATATTCTCTTTACCTCCAGCTCATCACCGAGGCAACTAGTCAACTATCTTTTTATCCTTAGAGACAGTAACACATTTATAAGCTCTTCTCCCTTACTGTCACCGAGGTACTGCCTTATAATGATTAAACCCATCTAATGCACACCACTCCCTCTTGCAGATCGTTCATCTAAACTGGCGAATGATTAAACTACTAGATTGGAGAGCATATACATCTATATATCATGCAAATAAACCAAAGAGAAATCCATATATAATCTGATCATAAAGTAACAATTCGTCACACTGTATCAAAGATACCGAAGATTACATCAGATTGATCACAATCATGTTAGGCAGCTCATGTGATCTTTGTATTGAGGAATGGGGGAGAGAAGATGATATATAGCTACTGTTATGAACCCATAGTCCAAGGGAGGACTACTCACACATCATCTCGGGAGCAGCAATGTCGATGAAGATGACGACGGTAATGATTTCCCCCTCCGGCAGAGTACCGGAAAAGAACTCCAGATTGGATCGCCGTGGAACGCGTCGCGGCGGCGGCAGAAAATTGTGATATAATTTGGAGAGGGTTTTTGGGGTATATATAAGCCAGCGGGACGAAGAGGCGTGGGGTGCCGTGTGGGCCCCACACGCCCCCTACACGCGCCTGGAGCCCAGGGCGTGTGGGCCCCTGGGGCCTCCCCTCAGGTGGTCTTCTGGCCCATGACTCCTTCCTCACTGAAAAATTTCTCATTTTTTCTCATTTTTTAGATCTCCATAAAATACGCTTTTCTGTTAAACCAGAAACACTAGAAAACAGCAACTGGCACTCTGGCACTTTATTAATATGTTAGTCTAGAAAAATGATAAAAACAATGCATAAATGGCATGAATATAGCATGAACATTACAAAAATTATAGATACATTTGAGATGTATCAGGAAGCGCTAAGAAGAAAGTGGAGGAAGCATCCCGTGACCTTGCCTCATGAGGTGCCGATGATTTCATTAGCCGCGGAGAGACGTTCTTCACGTACCTTACTGGCCAGGCGCCCAAGTGAGGTCGGGTCCCATTGTCGCACAGCTAGGCACGACGGGCGCACTACTACAGAAAGGCTCATCCGGGACGTGTCATCTGAGTCGGGCAAAGCTGAACCGCCTCTGATTCCCTCATCACAAGCGGGTTCCCACGGGGACCGTCTCTGATGTTGATGTTGTGTCCCCAGATGGAAACATCAGAGTCGGCTTGGAGCCGAACCGCCTCAGATGACGTCATCTGAGGCGGTTTGAAAAGGAACCGCCTCTGATATAGCGTCATCTGAGGCGGTTCCGTTCCGAACCACCTCAGATGACGTCATCTGAGGCAGTTTGAAAAGAAACCGCCTCTGATATAGAGTCATCTGAGGCGGTTCGGACGTCATCTGAGGCAGTTTGAAAAGAAACCGCCTCTGATATAGAGTCATCTGAGGCGGTTCGTTACCGAACCGCCTCAGATGTAACATATATCACAGGCGGTTGGTTAACTCTAACCGTCTCTGATAACTTTTCACCTAAAAAATAGGTCTTGGATAGATGTTATCTGAGACGGGTACTAAACGACCCGTCCGTGAATTCATCTGGCCCGTTAGGCCCAACAGACATCGGTATATATAAACCAGGCGCCCACCTCCCTGACCCTAGCTCCTCTTTCTGAAATTTCCTAAGTCATCACAGCTCCCCCTCGGCCTCCACCCAACCGCCCCTTCTCCCCCATCGATTTCCACCAAAATTCCACCCCGCTCCTCCTCCAAGTTGAGCCCATCCTCCTCCAAGCATGCAGGACGGGCGGCGGTGGCAGCTGTTAGCTCCGCGCGGGACGGGCGGCAGCTGCCAGTGGTAGCTGCACGGGGGAAGGCCGATGGGGGCGGCGTGGGACGGCTTATGGTGGTGGCGCGGCGGCCGGCGGTGCCTCTTCCCCAAACCTAGGCGGGCCAGATCCAGCGATGGCGCCTCTTCCTCGAGCCCGGGAGGGCTGGATCTGGCGGCGGCGCCTCTTCCTCGAGCCCGGGCGGTCTGGATCTGGCGGCGGAGCCTTTCCCCCATCTGGCCGCCGTACCCGTCATTCGCCGGCTCCGGTGGCCACATGTCGCAGCTCATGGCCAACCGGTGCCCTCCAGATCCGGTGCGCAACATGGAGGCGCTGCTCGCGACCGGCCGGCGCCCTCCAGTTCCGGCGCACGGTGTCCACGGCCAGGCCTCACGGGCGTGTGGGTGTCCACGACGAGGAGGCCTCACAGGCGCGGGCGTCGTGGAGTTCAAGCTGTGCGGTGATCTCAACCCACCGTCACAGCCGCCGCTGAGCGGCTGCCGTTTTTTTTGAAACCCTAAAAACACATCACAAGCGGGTAAAACTCACCCGTCTGTGATGAAACCTCACATCACAGACCCTCCGGCAGAGGCGGGTGGAAGAACCGTCTCAGATGACAATTTTCACCCGACTCTGATGGCTGGTTTTGTAGTAGTGGCGGTGCCAACACTAGTAGATTTTTGTGGTGACGAGCGCCTCTGCCTGGCCTAGGGGATCGCCACGCTGGGAGGTGATGTTTGCTATCGAATAGCACAACAATTGTTGGGCCTCCAGCAAGGGTTTGGAGCAAGCGACAAGTTTCCCCCTCAGTTGAGAAACTAAGGTATCAATCCATAGAGACAACACCCCTAGGTCCAGTCAACAGCACTGCAACACAGAATAAAAACTTCACTTGTGTCCCCAACAACTCTAGTGAGGTTGTTGATCTCACTAGTTTTGCTAGTCGCAACAAGTTATGGGTGTATCGTATGGTTGGAAGTGTTTTTGTATTTTCAGAATAAATAATTGCAGAAAATAAAAGTACATGTCACTACTGCAGAACTGTTTACCTGTGGGACGTTACCAGTGGCGGGCACACGTTTGCGCCCGCCACTGGTAATCTGGCCACTTATCTGTGGCGGGTGCAAAAGCCTGCCAGCCACTGGTACTTAGATACCAGTGGCGGGCCCAAATTTGCGCCCACCACTGGTAATTTCTACCCAGATTAGCCGTGGGCCAAAATTACTAGTGGCCGGCACAAAGTGGCACCCACCATTGGTACTTCAGTTACCAGTGGCGGGCACAAATAGGCACCAGCCACTGGTATTTTGAGGCCCACGGCTAATTTGGCCCAAATACCAGTGGCGGGCACCTATTTCGGCCCGCCACTGGTAACTGAAGTACCAGTGGCGGGCGTGACTGTGTGCCCGCCACTGGTAACCTTTGCCAATAATTGAGCCATGTACAGTGGCTTGTCCACTCACTTCTTCTCCCCCCCACCTCCAAGCTTCCTCTCCTTCTCCCTCCTACTCCTCCCACCTTAGGTAATCCTCTCCTTGCCCTCTAGCTCTCCACCCTCCCCTAGATCTAGCCACACTCCCCTCCACACCTCCCCTACATATGCATTAAAGAATACCCCACACACTCTCTCTCTCTCCACCATTAATATAGCTACTTAGGTCCCCCCCATATCCCTCTCACCTCCATAATTAACTTTCCTAGTTAATTAGTCTCCTCTCCACCTTAATAAGCCTCCACCACGCACCACCAGACGGCCAGCCTCCCGCGCGCAATTCGATCGGTGCTTAGGTGAGATTTCTTTTTGTGGCCATCGTAGGAAATAAAATGTATATTGCTTGTTCTCGCGACATGTATCGATTGTATGAGATGAATATTTGTGTAAGTTTGTGTTCTCGGCCATCGAGCCATGATGACTTTCTTTATGCATATTTTGCATATATATGTGTGTGGTGGTACCGGCCATTGAGCCGAGACAACAACTTCAAGTTGCTCCATGTTTCTTTTTTCAGGGAATATATATGAGTTGCCAATGTTTTGACAAAATGTTGATTCGTCAACGTTTTGTCAAATTTCTGGCACACTCGATTTGTGTCATTTTTAGCAAAGGTCATGCCAAAATTTTCTATTTTGCCTCTTTTGATAATATACTAATTAATTTTGTTATATCTTATAGGTATCGATTGAAGATGGATCGAAGTTGGATGTATAAGCCCAATCGGGCGTCAGATGAACTCATGCTTGTACGTTTGAATGAGTTCTTAGATTTCGCCGAGCAAGATATGGTGCGAAGGGGTGGCAGAAAGATATGTTGTCCATGTGTTAAATGCAAAAACATGGTGATGTACACAAGGGCCTCTGGCAATTTTCAAAAACACTTGATGAGTTATGGTTTCATGCCTGGTTATACACGGTGGACAAGTCATGGTGAGGAGGATGATGGGTCAGATGAAGAAGCGTGACATGGAGAGCCAGAAGAAGAAGGGACCGGCGGACATGATCAAGAGGCCGGTGGACATGAAGAGGCCGGCGGACATGAAGAGGCCGGAGCGGACACGAGAAGCACGGGGGGCATGTTGGCCGGAATGGTCCAGGACCCTCATGTGCAAGAGTTGATTGTGAAAGAGACTACTAACGAGAGAGGTGCTCGTAGAGAGGCTGCCAAGTTGGCGACACTTGAGAAAGACTCGAAAACTCCATTGTATGAGGGTTGCGATCCGAAGCACACCCGCCTCGGTGTCACGATGAAACTTCTGTACATCAAGGCAAAAACCAATAGCACGGACATGCCTGGATCAAACATTGTCGTATCTACATGAAGTTTTTCAGGAGGGGAAAGTGTTGCCTAAGAGTACCGTTGAGGCCAAGAAGGTCGTGTGCCCTCTTGATTTGCATGTGGAGTTTAATGAACCCAACCGACACGATGACTTCGACAGAGCGCACACAGTAGCGTTATAGCATCTTGAAGCGGTCAGCCCGTTTGCGGCGACGCACATCAGAGAATTGAGACGAAAGTATGCTCGCCTTAGGAAAAGGAAGACCGACGAGCAAATCACGAGAGAGCACAACTCCCACTTCGCAGCTTGGTTCAGAAAGTACATTCAAGAGAATCCATTGCCAGAGAATGATGACAGAGCATCGACGTTGTTCTCCTTGTCACGAGGCCCCATGATGAATCTTGTGACATACCAAGCATATGATATCAACGGATACACATTCTATACGGAGGTCAGAGACCAGCAGAAAGGTGTGTACCAGAACTCAGGGGTGACGTACGAGGCCTTTAACAGTAAGGTAAAGGAGAAATTCTGGGGTAGGCTCGAAGAGATTTGGGAACTTGACTACTCGAGGGTGACCAAGATCCCCATGTTCCGTGTCAGATGGGCGAAGCAAATCGAATTCGAAGACTATTTCACTACCATGTGGATACCTCCATCAAAGCCTATTGGGGAAGTGAACGTGCAAGCAATCACCTACGTAAATGAGCCGTGGGTATTAGCCAAAAAGGTGTCCCAATGCTTCTACATAACCGACCCGACAAAGCCAAGCCGTGTTGTCTCGGGGAGAGGCAAGAGGAGTATCATCGGAATGGACGAAGTCATTGACGAGGAAGACTTTGACCAATTCGGCGACCCAGCGGAAGAAGAAAATGACCAGAAACGGACAGCAGAAGGTGCAGAACTACATTACCTGCGGACGGCATCAGACCCTTCGCAAGTCCGAGCCACAACAGGGCAATATTGCATACCAGGAAGAAGATCAAGAGAACCGTTATGAAGACTATCAATGAGTGACATTTGTAATTGTATCTCCTTTTGTATTTTGGACTTAACTAATGATGTATTATGAAGTTGTTGTGTCTCTTTTGAATGCACATTACTATGTACTTGTGTATTATGAAGGTCAAATGATGAACAAACAGTTGATTTTTCCTTTTGTATACAATTTGTCTTCGAAAACTATATGTATGTATATATATATATATATATATATATATATATATATATACGCTTTTTCTTCTTCCTCGGACAATCTTCATTTTGTAAGCGATGTGCATCACAACTTTTCCATAACTCACCCTCTAGAGGTCATAACATGACACCATGCCAAGTATCTTCAACATAGAAAAAGTGTCAAGGCCAAATGATGGAAAAGAAAATTGAGTTCACCTTCAAACCTCACACTTTCCCTTGAAACTCTGATTCTTCCCCGTAGATGCTTCAATTTCTAAGAGAAGTACATCACAACTTTTCCGTAACTCTCTCAAATTTTTTACCACACCCCTTAGAGGTCATACGATGACACCATGCCAAGTTTCATATTTTTCAGACTTCATTTACACTTTTTAAAAAATCAAATACAATTTACCTCCATTAAATACCTATAAATTTATTTAATGCACTAAAAATAGAAAATTAAAACTTAAAAATGCCAAAATTTTACATGCAACTTCAAATAGCGTACCTTCAACCCTAAAAAAAATTAGACCATAACTCTAACTCTAAATTACCAAACCTTTACAAAAACACAAAAAACCTAAAAAATGTACCAGTGGCGGACCCCAGAAAACGCCCGCCACTGGTAACTATTACCAATGGTAGGTGCAAAGGGGCAGCCCGCCACTGATAATAGATTACCAGTGGCGGGCAAGGATGGGCGCCCGCCACTGATAACTCATTTCACCCTAACAGACGCGCGGGACTTAGGAAAATTCCCAATCCCCTGCTTTTCGCCCGCTCGATCTCTCTCTCTCGCTCGCCCTCACCATCGGCTGCTGTCTCCCCCGAGCTAGGCCTCCCCCGGCGCCATCTCCGCCGCCTCCCGAACCGCCGTCGTCGCCGCGTCCCCCGAGCCCGGCCTCCCTCGGCGCCGCGTCGTCTCCCCCTAGCACCCTCCTCCTCCCCTCCTCCCTCCCGGCCACCACCACCTCCCTCCTCCCCTCCTCCTCCCTCCCCGGCCACCGCCGCCCCAACCCTCCTCCTCCCTCCCCGGCGCCGAGCACCACCACCACCAACGCCGCCACCTCGTCCCCGACCCCCGGCGTCGAGCTCCTCCCCGAGCTCGTCCCCGACCCCCGGCGCCACCTCCTTCCCGAGCTCCTCGGCCTCCACTGCGGCTCTCTCCCTGGACCGGCGGTGAGCACTTTTTTCTTTATTTTTTTGCTATATACTTCATATATATGGAGTGTGCTCATGAGATTGATAGAAGAGAGAATTGGCCTATGCAATGTGCTCGTGAGATTGATAGAAGAGATTGATAGAAGAGAGAAGAGAGATGAGAATTTGTGCATGTGTAGATGAGAAATTTTGCTATGTGTAGGGTGCTAATGTGCTATGTGATGTTATGTGATGTGATTAAAATTTTGTGCATGTGTAGGGTGGTACTGTGCTATGTGATGTTGTGTGGTGTGAAGAAAATTTGGCTTGATCTCTTATGTTGCTTGATAAAAAGGAAGGAAATATATTAGCCATCTATACTTTAACTATTGTTCATGCACCGCCTCCCCGAGCACCGCCTCCTCCTTTTAGATGTGACCATTTTTTGGGCATTTTGAAGTGAAAATGTCCTATAAACATACACAAGAGCATTGGTTCTATAAAAATAGCACTTTCCATTTCATCACTTTGTTATACTTGCTAGCTACCAATATACATATAATTTTTCCTATGTAATGTTGCTATTTTGCTATATAAAGTGTATATGTATAAATTGTATATGTGCTAATTGATTTTTGCTATACATACAGTGCCTCGTCCTCGACCCCGACCTCCTCGGCGACACCCTCGCGACTTCCACCCCGACCTCGAGGTAAATGTAGTACCGGCCATCGAGTCGGTATATATATAATTGTGCATGATACGGGTTGTGGTACTGGCCATCGAGTCGAGGGAATTTTTGCGATGGATGGATATATATGCACGATATGGGTTGTGGTACTGGCCATCGAGCCGAGGCAACATTTTGTTGCTCGCGATGAATTTGCTCGCGCTGTGTTGTCTTCTTTTTCAGGGAATATAAATGAGTGCCAACGTTTTGACAAAATGTTGATTCGTCAACGTTTCGTCAAATTTCTGGCACTCAATATGTCCCATTTTTAGCAAAGGTCAAGCTGAAATTTTCCATGAATTATATAGTTACTTTAGTTATATAATCAATTCATTTCCATGAATTTTATATGCTCAATTAATTTTATCTAACAAGTTACCGTTTAGTTCTAAGATGGCCGGAGATAGCCCCCCATCTTCGAGCGGACACCGACGGATGATGCTCTAGCACCGTCGCGTCTGGAAGCTCCCCGGGATCAGTCCGGCACTGAGTACTCGTCCCAGGATCATCACGAGGAGTCCGCACGGATGAGTCCGGTACCGATGCTGAAAAAGCGAGTGATCGTGACGAAGCGACCGATGCGGCGAAGCGACCGGTGCTGAAGAAGCGATTTGTGCTGAAGAAGGGACCGGTGCAAAAGCTAAGTGAGCGAGAATGACGCGGAAGCCTAGGACACGGAACACGGTGCCTACCGCATCGTACGTAATCACTAAATTGGACAAAGACGGGAGACCCCTCAGTCCGAAGAAGAACGCACAAAAATGGGGTAACGTCCTAGCTGCCATCGTCCGTGAAACCTTGTCCATCAACCAGCAGTCGATAAGGGGCAGAAACAACAAGGTGTGGGCCGACCTCCTGTTAGACAGTGTGGCGGCCCTGCCCGAGTACATTGTAGCCAGACGGGCGCCGCACTCGCTAGCCCAGGATGTCGCGCTGGCGGGCGCCTTTACAGATTGGTAACACATACACAGGCAAATCTACAAGAAAGATTTACAAAGCCTCTGTGGCTTACACGGCATATCATCGCCATAAATGGCGCTATCTAGACATGGGGGCAGCGGAAATCATCATCTAGGGGCAACACGGAATTGGAGCGGCTCCAATCCACAGGGACCTGGCTGGGTTACTCATCTAGCACACGGACACTCCAGCTTCTCGCTAATGGAAGACGGATCCTCTGCTGAATCTGGCCACATGAAAAGCCAGGTGAGTACTTTGAATGTACTCGCAAGCTTAACCAAATAACATATATCCCAAGCAAAGCAAGTCATGGCATACAAGCATTTCATAGCAAGTCTAGCTACCCAGCATAGCAAAACAATCTAGCAGGATAACTAACCAAGGGAATACAGTATGACGAGGATAAAGCATAGTCAGATAAATGTGTCATATTCGAGTTTATTCTTATGATTGTTCCCAGATCATTCCCAAATCTCACGGTCATCCAAGACCAACAATTCCATAGCCACCTCTTTGCCAACATTCCAAGTCATGACATCTCATGTCATTTCTGTTCCTGCAACAAAGTCATTATACGTCTCCTATTTCCAAGTTTGTTCATTAGCAATATTATTAAAGAATGTTCAGGCCTCCAGACTCGACACAGACCAAATAGTGTGACCTAGTACGATCCGTGTGCTTAGCTCTCATTGGTGGAGGGCTGGATTGATCCATGTGCTTGGCTGTCATTGGTGGAGGGCTGGATTGATACGTGTACTGCTTGGCTCTCATTCGCAACGTGGATTGATTCGCAAAGGAAGCACATGTACTGCTTCTTCCTCATCTGGCTGCGCAGCGCCTCTCTCCCTCTGCCCGAGCTCTCTCTTCCTCACCTCGCTGGCGCCCGCCTCTCTCCCCTGCCCGAGCTCTCTCTTCCTCACCTCGCTAGCTACCGCCTCTCGCCTCACAGGACGCCGCAGCCCCAAGCCCTTGGTGGAGCCACGCCACGGGCAAGGCCTAAGACGCCGGGGAGCCGCGCCTAGCTGCCACCGGTTTGCTGCACCGGGCCGCCAGGGGGAACCGTGCGGTGGTGGAGACCTCCACCGGGCCGCTCCTCCAACCGTCTCCGAGCCGTGGTCCTCCCGAGCCCCCATCCAGTCTACTCTGATCCCTAGCCGCCGTGCTCAATGTTGACGACGGCGACTTGGCTGCTCCACCCGGCTACGAGCACCACCACGGCAGGTGTCTCCCGCGTCCACGGCCTCCACAGGGTGGGCCGCCGCCACGCCGGCTTCGACGAGAGGCGCATCAACGGCGGCGCGAGCAGGAGCGGGAGGAGCTCCGCCGGCAGGACCGACGCCTCGCCCGCGAGGAGGAATCAGCACCCGCAGCAGCAGCAAGTGGCGGTGCTGGGAGGTGCAGCCTTTTTTTTGTTTTCTGGAATCTTTACTAGTGGCGTGCTGGGAGATCCACTCGTCGGTAGTACTTATGGCTATTAGTGGCGTGTCAAACCACGAGCACGCCACTGTATTCATGTTACTAGTGGCGTGGACGCGTAGGGGCACGCCACTAGTAACCTGTTACCACCGGCGCGATATTAGTGGCGTGCCGCCCATACGTCACTAATATCAAAAATAGCACGCCACTAGTAAGCTTTTATGTACTAGTGGTTGATGAAGAAAGCGATGATTCCCACTCCGACAGAGTACCAAAACAGGGTTGTAGATTGGAACGCCATGAAACACGAAGTGGCGGCAGCGGAAAAAATATGCGATAATTCTGTGATGAGTTTTGGGGTATATAAAGCCATGGGCACAAGACCCGAGGGGAGAGGACCCTTGTGGGCCCCACATGCCCCCTCGACGCCCCTAGCCCTAGGGCGCATGGGCAGGGCGTGCGGGCCTTGTGGGGCTCCCCATGGGTGCCCTTCTGGTGTTGGCCCTCTTTTGACGTAAAAACCTCCCATGAATTTTCTCGGAATTTTCTGACTTGCGGAAAATACCTATTTTCCTGTAACCAAAAACACTGAAATGGCAACTCGCACTCTAGCACTTTATTAATATGTTAGTCCAAATAAATGATAAACATTGCATATTTAACAAGATTATAGCATGGAAACTACAAAAAGTATAGATACGTTTAGGACGTATCAGGAGGAATGAGGCTGGTAGGTAGGATGATGCAGAAGGTGATCCAGGTGGAGGAGTGGCCGTCGGCACTGCCTTGTCGCCGTTGCCAAGGAAGCGGGGGCTGGCCCTGCGGCGTAGAGGAAGACAAGGCGCTGCCGACTCACTGTGCAGCGCACGCTCTCCCTCTTTGGCCACGGTCGGCTCCATCGAATCTCCTTTGCAGTCACCACAACCGCCACATGAGCGTGTTAGGGAGAGAAGAGAGCGGAATAGGAGGGGCGTCGTGGTCGTGGGTGGAGAGCAGGGGACATCGCCCACACGGACTAACGGGTTTGAATCACGCACCCATAACCTTGACTAACCACATGCCACCACTGATGGTTTGCGGAGCAGCGGACCGGTTATGTTGGGCGAGTGGGCTGCGCGGGTGACATGGTGAAAAATGCCCAGACGCGAGAGGTGGGACGACCGAAAGATCTGGAGCGTGCAATAGTGCGATCGAACAAGTTACGTCGCCAAATCGATGTGGTGGCTCTTAGGTAGCTCCATTTTACTCTCTCTTAATATATGAACCCACTTATCTTTTGGTATTTGCATTACGAGATTTAATTATTCAGTCAGTAGCACAACTTATGGACATATATGTGCCTAAGGTTGAAAATGGTTAGGATAATTTCCGACCGAAACCATTTCCAAATCCGACGGTATAGGATATGATAAGAGATTTTGACATCAAACAAAATCCGTTCTGAATCTGAGTCCGGTTGTTAGGATATGGTATAAGATACGGTGTTGCTAATATACGACGATATACGATAATCCCTTTTTTCTAGCCAGATTATCCGACCTTTTAAATATGGTTATCCAATTTATTGGTAAAATTATAATTATTAACTTGCAATTCGTGGATGTTATCTCTGTTCATGAGATGAAGCAGATGCTTTTTAGTGTTTTGTTTTGGATTGTTACTACCTTATGGTGTTTTATGTGTGCTTAATGTGTACATATAAGTATTAATACTTGCTCATTGTTTATGTATAATTTTACTTGAAATATGTTAATTTACATATCGGTTCATACTTTGTATACGCACATAGTTTTGTTGAAAAAAATATATTCTTCAAGCGAAGCTAGGTAGGAAACGAAACGATGTTGGGATTAATGCAGGATTAGTTGTAGGTTTTGCTCAAACTGTTCCCGGTTTTCCAAATCGTTGTTGCTTTCTGCTATTTTTTTGCTCGAGTTGGTGCTTTTGTTTGGTGAGGAGAGGTTAAAATGGGTTGGTGAGCCAAGTGACCAGCACGTGAGCATGTGAGAAGAGGCTAGAAACCAATCAAGCACAATTGCTGGTGAGACTGGGAATCGACCTCGCTGCGACCTCTACCAGGCCGATGTTGCTGCCGCGTACTTGACCTGGCTGAGACCGCCACCACGCCTCGGGCGACCTTGCTGTCACATCCCTGTGTCCTGACACGCTCTTGCCTTCATCGCTTGCCGCCACTGCGTTTAGCCTAAGAGGTCCCGCTCTCATCGACCTTGGCGTCGTGTCCACAAACTACCAGAATCTGTTACTTTACCGAGTGTCACGGACACTCGGTAAAGATCACAAAACACTCGAGGACTATTTTCCCGACGGTGACACTCAGGATAAAACACTCGGCAGAAAAACGTCGGGGAAAAATTGTGTTTCCCGAGTGCTTGATAATGAACCTTCAGGAAATTTACTTTCCCGAGTGTTATAATTGACACTCGGTACATATCTAGCACACGGGACATAATTACAACAAAGGTGGCTGAAACAGAAACGGATAGTTTCCCGAGTGTCAAAGACACTCGAGAAAATTTACATGACACTCGGGAAAATTTACTGTGCTCTGATACGTGAGCCTTGTTTGAGACTTGACGTATCGTTTTTCTCGAAGGTTTGGACACTCGGGAAATATTGTCTAACACTCGGGAAAGTTGAATATATGTTCAGAATCGCATCCAATGGCAGCACAATCCAAAGGTTCACAATCCAATGGCAGCACAAATACAGAAGCAATCCAATGGCAGCACAATCCAATGGCAGCACAAATACAAAAGCAAAATACATAAAAATCTCCTCAATAGCATTCCATTCAAGCCTAGGGCTGGTCGAGGTACCACAATTCAAGAGTTACAAATACAAGAGTTACATATGTTTGACAATCGAATAGTTCGCAGCCATAGACAGTACTCAAACAACCGATACATTGATTAACCTTTTGATCATCTACACCTGATCCTGAGCTGCAAAGAATAGAGATATAACTTGTATTAATTCAATGAGTTAACATAATTGAGATATGTATATACATGTAGGAAATGGAAGAAAACTAAGACCAAATATGTGTAGCATCTGTACCCTCAACTTGAATGAGCTAATGTACATAAAGAGTAGTAACCAATAGCTGCATAAATATTTACATGAAAAGCTGACACACATATTTAGTTCAAGAAAAAGCAAGATTTACTGCAAACCATAATTAGTAATCAAGTAATGAGCAGGACTTACATGAAAAGCAGCAGGAGCTTGTATTTTGCAAATTTCTTCTCTAAAAGAAAATTTCAGTACAGAAAGATAGTAACCAACAATTACATAACTAGGAGCCAAAACAATGGAACTGGTACAAGAGTTGGCAAAAATGAAAATCAAATGTGAAGTCACAGCATATCAGCCAAGCTTACTTCCCAAATCTACTGATTTCTAGCGACCAAATAGTTCTGTCCTAGCATCACTAATTGAGCTTCATGTTGCTTGGCTGAGAAAATTATACATCCAAAAGCTTGGAACAAAACTTTATACATGTACTCTTGAGAAAATTATGGACTTACAATTTGTAGGCGACAAACTTGATCTCTTCTCAATATTGGACTCGACATGATCATCTATTGGGTTGAATAGATTTTCTCCAGCTGGACCATCAACAACATTGGGATTTGCGGTTGATCCATCTGTCCCCTATAATTTAAGTAACATTCAGTGAAGCTTGCATTTATAACTTAGATGACAAGTGATGATGAGCAACCTGAGTAGATAATGAAGTCATAGGTGGCCTTGGATGAGTGCCGTTGACTATGCCCTGTAGATTATACAATACTTCATCATTAAACAAGCATCAACATAGCTAAATGACTAAATTTTTATCTACAACTAACCTGAACTATTGCCTCAATGCGTAGCCTTGCCGCCTTTTCAGCTTCCAACTGCTCTTTAAGTTCCATGATCACATCAACTGTAGATCGTAGCCGTGTTTGAGGGAGTTCATCATCAATAGATCCACTCGATGCTCGGCCCTCGGATATACTTATCCGTGAGTCAATGAAGCCATCAGCCATCATGTGGCGGCCATGTTTCTTGCCCTTTCCAGCCTTGTATACTGCAGCTGCGTCTATGGGTGAGTGCATGACATCGAAGTCCGGGCCATTGATCTCTTGAGCTGCTACAGTATATGCCTCCTTCGGTGTACATCCAACAACAATAAATATAGACATTAGTACTGATTAGTATAGATAACATGCATATTTAAATTTTGATACTGTTAACAAAGATGATTCCATGGACTTACCAAGACTTCTGCAGCCCGAGGGTTGCAAAATGTACCCTCGCGATCACCCTTCCTAGCTGTTAGAAATGCCTCTACATCTCCCACTACCCTGTTTTGCTTCTTCTCCTGAAAAAGAATAATTAAATATGGCAACAGTATAAAATCACTAAGAATTCACTGATATACCATCTGCTTCTTAAAACGAGCCATGCATGCGCTCCCTTGACGGTGAGCTGCCCCTCTCATCAACATTCTACGTTGCCTAGCTTCAATAGAGCCTTGTAACCACTGAGTGTTGCACCATTTTTTTTTCTGCTAAAGCTTGCCATGCACTAGGACAATTCCGGGCCCACCAAGGTATTGCCTACAAGATGTAAGGTATTATAGATGCATGAGTTTCTATCACTAAGATCACAGATTGAAGCTAACACAAGCTCAGATTTATCCAACTACAATAGAGTGTCTAACCTGCATATACTCCTCCAAATTGAGTTGTGTTCGGCAAGCCTCAGACCTACGAATGTCTTGTTTCAAGATCTGTGTGTAATAATATATCACAGCTTGGATGCGTCCTTCATAAACCATCTGTGGGATCAGCTTCGCCACAATCTTGCGCACAACCCTCCTAGAGGTAACCTCATTTCCCTCCGACCATCTATACCAAAACTGAAATTATACATATAGTGGAAACAATCATCCAATGATAAAAAAAAGTTATGGACTAATCAGTACGGATGGAAACATACCTAGAAACTTTCCTCCACCCGCTCTAAACAATTAGAGAATTGTATTCCTTCGTCATCAAGTCTATCGGGATGGGCCTTATAATGTTTCCATGTACATGCGGGCACCTGCCTTCCATCAATAGTGACCATGCTAGGGTAATGCATTCGTATCAACACACCAAGGATGCCATTAGGAAGTCTACACTTCATTCCTTGTTCTAGCCATTGGCTGCACATTATCATAGAGCTTATGATCAGGAATGCAAGCAAGGTTTAATTTCTAAAGTGTAAACAATTACTTACGTGTCTCCGATAGGTTCAATAATAGGCTTATCCTCTTCTCGTGTGGGGCGTAATGGTAGGTTAGCCGGTCCTCTGCTCCACAAAGGATCCACATTGCCCTGCACATTATCAAGCTCATCCTCGACCTCTTGATCATGCTCTTCCTCAATCTCCTGATGATGCTCCTCTTCAACCTCCTCGGCATGATCTTCCTCTTCCTCCTCAACCAGCTCAGCAGACACAGACCCTACCCTTCCTCTTCCTCTTCCTCTTCCTCTACTTCTTCCTCTACCACCTCTACTTGCCTCTACAGAAGCTACGTGTGCTGCTGCTGTTGTTGACCCTGTGCCAGTTGCTGCTGGTACTACCCCTGTGCGGGATGCTGCTGCTGCCCCTATCCCCCTGCCTAAAATAGGCCTGCCTCGGCTTGAGTGTCGAACCACTGCACTGATTCCCCTCATTGTTTAGTGTCCTGAAAAATAAACACAATTAGTACAACTGTAGCAATTTAGTGTAATGCAAGTTAACAAAAGAAAGAAAGAATAAAATGCACTAAATAGATGTAATACGTACAATAGAATCATGTTTAGAAGTATTCATCAAAATATGCATCTTCTTCAATTGGGTTGTCATCATCACTATTGGAAGTGTAGACAACATCCTCCTCGGCATCGCTTTGGATGTCATCATCACTATGTAAGCGGTCAAGTAGTTCTAAGTCCCTCTTGTTTACAACGTCCTCGAGATCATTTTGAATGCTATCCATAGGGCTTTCATCGTCCCCAATAACAATTTCGAACCCTCCTGGCAGTCCCTCTTCTTGGAAAAATTGGTCAGGACATGCAGCTATGTAATCTTCATTGCTAGGGGTAGGTAATTTACCATGCGGTTGTACCCTATGAACAACCCACCAGCCCAATAGTCTACTAACTGTTTTGCACGGATATGGAACATAGTAAACTTGCACTGCTTGTTGGGCTACAATAAATGG
This sequence comes from Stipa capillata, assembly GCA_019208055.1. Classification (NCBI taxonomy): domain Eukaryota; kingdom Viridiplantae; phylum Streptophyta; class Magnoliopsida; order Poales; family Poaceae; genus Stipa; species Stipa capillata. Next base: position 101,763 of record JAGXJF010004883.1, read on the forward strand.
ATCGTTCCCTGGCAGGACCGTTGATTGTGCAACTTCAACCAACCCAATCGTAGGGTCCCGTCTCACTCCACGAATTGGATGGAACCAATGACATTTAAATACAACAAGTTTTAGAGGTTTCCTGCTATGGAAAGATAGCTCAATTATTTCTTCGAGTCTTCCATAGTACTCAACACCATCCTGTCCTACAGTCACCAATCCACTATTTATTGTTGTTGCACTGGGCCGTTCCCTCTCGCGTTCTGTTGTCCGAAATCAATGTCCATTCACATCATATGCACTATAGGACATTACCCGAGAGAGGCATCCTTTACCAACTTGTCTCAATTCGCCACTCATGGAATTGTCTTTACCACTCTACGGGTTCAACAAAATAGATTTGATGTATTAGTTGCGCACTAGTTGGTTCATATAATGTGAAAAGATCAATAGCTAATAGAAAAGTTACTTTATCGAAGAACCAAGATATAAAATTAGGCTTGCCACGACCAGCACCCTTCTTAAGAAGATTCTCAATTTGCTTGTCGGTTGGATCTCGGTTTTGCTTCCACTCCTGTGTAATGAATTCCCTACAAGCGACAAGAGAAGTAGCATGAACCATCAACCCATGATTTATTGCAACATTCTAATATTTCCTCCTACCTTACATACTCTTCCACCTCATGGAGGTTGGTCAAGACATACAACATCACGGTCTCCCACTCTTCTTGTTGTAAGACTCTTGGACATCCCTTGCTGGAAGTGTCACCTATTCCGGTAAAGAGGCTAAGTTGGCAATCATTTTTTGGGATTCCGACATTGTACCGAGAGGTTGGATTATGCACCGTGCGAACATTGCCACCATAGTACGTAGAAGTGAAATTAGACACTTCCTCCAGAACATATGCCTCAGCTATGGATGCTTCGACACGTGACTTGTTTTTAGCTTTGCATCGCAAATCCTTTTGTTCCCTCTCAATAGGATACATCCACCGATTTTGCACCGGTCCAACCCATCCTTGCTTCATATGGGAGATGCAAAATTAGATGTTGCATCGGATTGAAGAAGCTAGGTGGAAAGATCTTCTCTAACTTGCAAAGCAACACCGGTGCTTCACATTCCATAGCTGATATCACCATTGGATCTATTTCTTTGGCACAAAGTTGTCGATAAAAGAAGCCCAACTCCGCCATCACTCTCCAAATACTATCGGGGACGTATCCTCGGATCATCACTGGCAAAAGACGCTCCATGAATATGTGGTAATCATGACTCTTCATGCCATTGATGCGCATTGTAGCAAAATTTACTCCTCTCCTTATATTTGCTGCATACCCATCAGGAAACTTTAGGATCTGAAACTATTCCAATATTTCCTTCCTTTGGGCCCTGGTTAGGCAGTAAGCAGCTCTTGGCTTCTACCACTTACCAGTAGCTGGCTTGTGGATCATGTTGAGAGATGGCCTGTTATAGGTCTGCTCTTGATCAAGCCGAGCCTTAACATTGTCCTTCGTCTTCCCAGGAATGTCAAAGAATGTGCTAAAAATGGCTTCAGCAACATTCTTCTCATTGTGCATTACATCTATGTTGTGGGGAAGAAGAAGCTTATCGAAGTAGGGCAGCCTCCACAAGCCTGGAACGTGAGTCCAATTGTGTCCTTCCTCATAGTCCTCAAACCCACCTTCATTAGCAAGGGGCCTAAGAGCATCCAACTGGGCATGGACTTCCACACCCGTCAGTCGACGTGGTGGTCCGCCATTGACAACAGTATTAGCCCTAAACCCATGCATGTCTCTTCTAAATTCGTGGTCAACTGGAAGGAATTGTCGATGAAGGTCAAAGAATGAGAACTTGCCACTTTTCTTAAGCCAAAAACCACGCAATAACTCCCTGCAAATTGGGCATGGCATCTTCCCATGCACACACCACCCACAGAATATACCATATGCTGGTAGGTCATGCATTGATGTGTGGTATGAGACCCGCATGATGAAGTTCTGCTTCAATGCCCGATCAAATGTTACTACACCATTCTCCCATGCCTCCATGAGTTCATCGACTAGAGGCTCCATAAATACATTCATGTTCTTCCCCGGGTATTCAGGTCCAGGAACTATCAAGGAAAGAAATATATTGTGCTTTTGCATGCAAACACCGGGTGGGAGATTTAGGGGAATGACAAACACAGGCCAACAACTGTAAGGGGCTGCCCCCATACCAAATGAATTGAAGCCATCTGTTGCTAAAGCAATTCTAACATTCCGAGACTCGGCAGCAAACTCTGGGAAGTCCTGATCAAACTGCTTCCATGCTTCACCATCAGACGAGTGGACCATCTTGTCAGGATGGTATCGACGTCCATGTTTGTGCCATGTCATTTGTTTGGCAGAATCCTCAGACATGTAGAGCCGTTGGAGTCTAGGTATAAATGGAAGGTACCTAAGAATTTTTCTAGCCACTTTGAGTTGCCTTTTCTGACCATCACTGCCTTCAACCTCAACATACCTAGACTCGCCACACTTATCACACATACTTTTATCCGCATGATCTTTCCTAAATAACATGCAATGCTTCGGGCAAACATCTATTTGCTCATATGGCATCTTAAGAGCACCAAGCAATTTCTTGGCCTCATACAAGTTAGGTGGCAGTTTGTGAGCAGCAGGGAGAAGGGTGCCAAATGCGAGCAAGAACGCATCAAAGCAAGCACTGCTTGTGCTGAACTGGGACTTGACAGCAAGTAGGCGTGTGATGGCATCAAGCTGTGACACCTCGGTGTAACCGTGTAATGGTTTGCTTGCTGCAGACAACATATCAAAGAAAGCCTTTGTGGTAGGCTCTGCCTCTTCCTCTAAAGGTGGCACATATGCGTCATGCACGTCATCTAACATGTCTTGCATCCTAGTCGCATAGCCATCATCGGTGCGCTGTCGTACCGCCTCTGATCTGCTGCGTTCCGACTCGCCATGGTAGATCCACAAGGTGTACCCTTGCCTAAATCCATACTTGCACAAGTGAGCAATCATGGTTCCCCTAAGTTGCGGCCGAGTGTTATTGCATCGGCTACAGGGGCACAATACACCACTAGGTCCCGTGCTCCTAGCAAAGGCTTGATCCACAAAATCATTTGTGTTATCCATCCATTCTTGGCTAATGTCATTTATGTTTCTATACCCATTATACATCCAACCACGATCCTCAGCCATCCTGATGTGCAAAATATATGTGTAAAAGTAATTTAAATCATGATGTGCAAAAACAAGACATCAAGGCAGAATCACAACTCAACAGTAATACATCCTTGAAACAATTCAGATTTCAGAACCACTAAAAAGGTTCTATATATGTTAATGTTATTGACTGATTTCCATAGTTGTTACAGAACAATTACTAACGAAGTAATAATGTTGTTCATCATTTTCATGATGGACTTGCATACTGGAAAGTGTTCAAATCATCCCTAGCAAAAATAAGTGAATCGCTTCAATTGTATAACAAAATAGAACTTCAACATTCAAGCAAACCATGCATTATCATAAAGCAGAATTCCTGGCTCAAGCAGTAAAGGATTAGAATTTAGAAAGCAAACAGTAACATCAAGGAATAAGTTTACACCAGCCTGCTAGCTACATGATACAAAAAATACATATATTTTTCTTTTATTGAGTTGAATCTTCCCCGTTTCATATGCTCTTTATACTATTTCGGGTGCTTCATGTAAAACAATTGAACTTATGTCATGCAAAACCAGAGAACATTGCCTGCTAGGCATCCTGCTTTACTGAACAAATCAAAAATGATGCTTTACTGAACAAACCAGAGAAGCAAAATTTGAGATGTCTCATCTAACCTTATTTGAATCAATTTAACCTAGCAAAGCTATATGCTAATTGATCAAAGTTGAATGGAATAACGAAATGCTAATTGATCAAAGTAAATTTTTGCAAGTGTGTTACAAACATATATACCTTGATCTACAGATGCAGCTTCTTGGCTCGAAGGCAATGGTCTACAAATAAAAATTACATCAATAGAGCTGAAGCGTATGTTTCGCCATTCAGTTGTCCAGACAGCGTCAGAAATGCTGGTTTGCAGAACAAATCCTAGCGTAAGTACATGCAAATAACCACTGTCACAAAAATGACAAAACATTGGAAGCATTAAGATTACTTGAACAACAGTTCTGTGAAGTCAAACAACATGCAGAATAGCTGAGCATATCACCAGAATGATACAGGTAAAATTTCTTAAAAGGACGAAAGAGCATTTGACATTTCACAAGAAGTATAAAACATTCATGCATTGGAGAATCATTCGTGGGGAAGGTGAAGGATTCATGGGAGGCGGCCAGTGAGGGGGAGAGCGACGTGGGGAAGGCGGACGCCATGGGGGGGCGACGGCATTAGGGATGCGGCCAACGTGGGGGAGGGTGACGTAGGGAAGGCGAAGGACTCACGGGGAGGCGGCCAGTGTGGGGGACGACGACGTGGGGAAGACGGACGGAATTAGGGCGGCGGCCGGCGTGGGGAGGGCGACGTGGGGAAGACGGACGGCATTAGGGCGGCGGCCGGCGTGGGGAGGGCGACGTGGGGAAGGCGGACGGCATTAGGGCGGCGGCCGGCGTGGGGAGGGCGATGTGGGGAAGGCGGACGGCATTAGGGCGGCGGCCTGGGGAGAGGATGGCGCTGTGGCGGCGACGGTGTGGGGGAGGCGGCCGGCGAAGTCGAGTGGGGCGTGGGGAAGGCGGACGGCCCGAGGAGAGGAAGCCGGTGCAGCTAGGACGAAGGGGATTTGGGGGAGGATGGCGCTGTGGCGGCGACGGTGTGAGGGAGGCGGCGAAGGGGATTTGGGGGAAGACGACGCGCTGCAATGCATGGAAGGGAATTCAGCCGAAATATCTGCTTTCCGCGCGAGATGTTGGTCTCTCCCGTGCAATTTCCTTTCGTATTCCCGAGTGTCAGATTTATCTCCCGTGTGTCAACGCAGCGGACACTCGGTAAAGTAACGAAAAAAACGTTCGCGTACCGTTCCCTCTGACCAAAAACGTCGTTGCGTTCTCTATCTACCGAGTGCCTGGAATCTACCGAGTGTTTAAACTAAACACTCGGTGAAGTATATATGTGCCGAGCGTTTTAATCTTTTGCCCAGTGTTTACCTCCGCATTCGGGATAGGAATAAATAGTACCGAGTGTCCGATTTATTACACTCGGCAAAAATTTTGACACTCGGTACATTAACATATTCTGGTAGTGCAAGCACGACTGACAAAGGGGAGGCGCCCAGGCGGCCGCTGGAACCCTAGCCGACGCGTTGCGGCTATGCGTGAAATGGAAGAGAACAACAGGTTGAATGGGTCGAGACGACACGACTAGCGGGCAAACATTTCCTCTCCCTAAAACACCCTCACAACATGTATACTGCTGCCCGCTGGGCGGCCAGTGCCAGCGCTACTACTGGCGATGCTACCGAGCCGATTACAGCAGTATAGATCGATCACCACCCTTTGATTTTGTGAATGAACGTTGCGTATTCATCACAGGGTACCATAAAAGAGCTCTTATAAAAGAAATATTCATCGAGGTCTGTATTGGTCTGATTGTCTTATTCCTCCTAAAGGGGCCGATGGCGCGCCACAGCTGATGTCTCTCCATCGCCGGAGCCAACCAGTTGTTGTTGATCGTGGATGGAAAGTCATCAAGACTACGGTCTTACCGAACCAACGCCCTAGAGAAGAAACCGCGGAAGTCATCGCCACCAGAAGATCCACATATCCAAAATCCCAACCTCCAAAAAATCTCACAAACCTCACGCTGATACCAGAGGTCGCACCAACGTGGCAGAGAGGAGGCCGGAGGACCAAACTGCAAAGTGAATCTGCTGCCACTGCCAAACCGACAAACCCTGAAAACCATAACCTCACTGGCCAGAGAGGCCGACAGGAATCTACGTCAATGAGTCATCAACGTTGTCGCAGTCGATACAGTCGAGATGGGGAGGCTCGGTTGGCCTTGTTTATTTTCTTAGCACTCGGTTTCCTGCGCTAGACCTGGTTCTAGAATATTTTTTCTTAACATGTGTCTTGCACTGTCTACACTCGTTTCTAAAGCCCCAAAATGTTTCTTAGCGTGGAGTTTTTCATCATATTGCACATGCTAATCCCGTAATAGCAACAGTTCTATAGACAATTTATGAATTTGCCGCTCATTATCTTGAAAGGAGGTCAGGCTGCTCAGGTCGAACAAAGGAGTAGCAATGGCATGTCAGGTACCACGATGCGAGGCCGGGAGTTTAACCTCCTTTTCAAAAAGGTACTACAATGCGAGCTGCGTCAGGGGCTTCAACTTCTACGTGGAGGACGGCGTTTGCATCTTCGAGGCGATCAAAGGTGTGAGAAACAAGAAGAAAAGGCGACAATTATGATGGCAGTCCATGTCGCCAGGAAGAGAAGGCTAGCCCTAGCATCGTGTTGTGTGCATCCTCGATGTCTAGCTCCTGACATTGTGTTGTTTTAGAGGTTGGGTGTATTTGATATCATTTTAATATTAATATATTATCCTTTATCAAAATATAAAAAAAGAGAAGGTTGAACCGGTAGTAGCTGGTGTGCATTGTTGTTTGCATAAAATGCAAGTTCACAGTTTGTACCCTGCTAAAGTTAGATATACTTGCAATCCCTTGTATGACACCACTATGCTTATTGTGTCGCCACGACGCGGGCAGACCCTTAGGGACCCACCTTGTCAGCTAGGGATTAGAAAAAATCCCATTGCATATAAGGAACTTAGGCAGTTTTAAACAACTAGATGAAACCCTGCGCGTTACTGCTGGATTTTTTGAAATATTTTTTATTAGATTTAGTTGTATGTAATGGAAAATTTACATTAATAATGTAAGAACTAAAATTTAAAATACTATATATTTTTATTAGATTTAATTGTATGAAATAGGAATTTTAAATTCATAATGTAAGAACTAAAATTTAAAATACATATGATTTACTATATTTAATTATTGAGTTGAGTCTTTCTCATGCATATTTGCATGTTGGGGTGGATCTTTCCTATGCATATTTGCATGTTAAGGTGGCATGTGGGCATGTTGAGAGAAATAAGTTGATGGGGACTGGCTATTTAGATATAGAAGATGTGGCTACTGGAACCAGGTGTGAGCTGTCTACCCAATTAGCTAGTGTGAATGGTTTCTTGCTTTTCTTTTCTTACAACTTATTGTCTCTGGTCACTAACATGACGGCCCGGGCCTGCCTTGTATGTGGCACGACGATTGATCGAGTGAAGTATGTGGCATATAAGAAACTAGATGATAATCCGTGGGTTGTCGCGGGAATCTGTTACAATATATTTCAATGAGGTATGTTTGTATGAACATGAATATTTGAATTAATAACAGAAGAACTGAAATTGAAAGTACATATAGTTTATCGTATAGGTATAAAATATTTATTGAATGTAAGTACCTAATAGAATGAAAACACTGAAGCTTTTTTCTGTGCATAGTTGCATGTTGAGGCGGATCTTTTCCCATGCATGGTTGCATGTTTAGGTGGCATGGTTGCGTTTAAAAAAAATGTTAGTGAATATCACTTATTTGGATATATAGAATTGGGGACCGCTAGGGATCAGACGACTGATCCCTTGCTTCCTATCAGACCCCTTCATGGCCGTAGGATTAGGAGCATGCTGGACGTCTGATCTCGTACGAGGAGCCCGCTCACAGTTGGCTTTTTTTCTAAGATTCAATCACGGGCGTCAACAGAATCGATTGCTTCATGCTGATGCTTCATCACTCACTGAACGAAAAATGGCACATCTGATCCATGAATCGAATTTTCTTCACATCAATGCTCCAAACCTATACACACAGTGCTTCCATTCATTACCTATTTGGCCATAAAACGAAGCACATAAATAGACTAGGGAAGCAGGAATGTTCTTTCAGGAAGCATTTGCGCAGAGAGTTCATGGTGAGACAGAGCAATCTTTTGTGATTATAATCTGTTTATCGTGTAGCTAAATGAGAGGAATGCAAAGTTCTTTGGGTAAGTAGCATCAGCATTCGTGGAAGCATGAATGATGGGTTCATGAAGCATTGTGAAATAACCAATGAAGCAAACAATATATATAACATTGTTTGTCTAGGCAAGAAGCATTTATAGAATGTGGAAGCACAACTGGAGGGTGTAGGAACCTTTGAAAAATTAGCAAAGAAGCACAAAAGAAGCTTGTGAAAAGTATTGTTCACTTGAATATCATGTGTAGTCATCATATAACATAGTGCGACGAAAAGTTACATGGAGCCACAAACTAGTGTCCGGACATACATTGCATACAAAAATGCACTAAATATGAAGTTGATTTTGTAGAATGAAGGTCCTGAAAAGGTCTCGTCATCCAGATCCCTTTCAAGCAAATCGATTGCATGATGTATAGCTGCTCTTCTTCCATGGTCGAAGTTAATTCAAATCACGATCGCGAACAAGGGTTTTCCATCTTGGCTTCGGCCCTTAAACTGCATCTTTCAAACGAAGTGTCGTGAAACGACTTCTCAAGAGACAATCTGTTCAGGCTGCTTCATGATGTCTAGAGGGTGAACTGAAAATAAATAATATAATTCCATTAGCTAATACGAAGATAGGTTGTTGCCAATGCAATCGGAACATGAATATGTATGAATAAATATAATTCCAGTATGGAAGCATGACATTAGAAGCAATAAGTTAATTTGGCAAGCTGAATATGGCCATTGAAAAAAAAAGGCAATCTAGAAAGTGTTGAAAGGAATAATGAGCAACATATATGAGAAATGTAAGAAGCATGGGGGCAGTGATTAAAATACAATGTATTGACAATTAAACAACAAATGCAAGGTAGACTCATGGTTCTATTGATGCATACTATCTGAACTTGAACTGAAGAAACACATATAGGATGCTTAGCCTCTTAGGAAGCATGGATATTCAGAAGCATCAATTTTATGCTATCTCAGCATAACTAGAACCATGTAGAAGCATAGAAATTTTAAATTGGAAAGTAGCAATGCTTGCCTCCAGTATGTGGGTGCATAAATCTGTGAGTACAAACGTTTATCATAATCTGGTAATTTTGACAAACTAAAAAGAGACAGAAACATGATATCAACACAAATCAGTTAAAAATAAAACATAATAGATCGATGCACAATTGTATTTAAAAACAAGTGGATCAATTGAGTGCGTTACACAGACTTGTACTTCAAAATAGACAACGAATGAGATGAATCGGGAACCTAAGTGTGTGTTTGGTAGCCTGCATGAGCCTGCGTGTTCCCGACTCGACCCACTTTTTGCTGTTTGGTAGCCTGCACGGGACCTTCTCAGCTATGCTGATCTCAACCCACCTGCCCCCGTAGCCATGCTGAGTGGAGAACCCCTGAGTAGAGGTTCGTTGATCAGCATGTACGAGTCCAACCCACAAAACTCCTTTGAAATGTGCATACAATTTTCTTTATCATGTGATTGTAACTATTGTGGTATCCTAACCACCTTAAAGATAAGGTAACCACATCTATCTCAGATACAGGCTACCAAACAAAGTCTCAACATAGCATATCTCAACAGATACAGACTATCAAACAAAGTCTCAGCTCAGCATGCCTCAGCACATACATGCTATCAAACAACTGCAGTTGTATGTACTCAGCATGTCTATATTCAGCATGGCTCAGGGGGGAACAGCATGACAGAGTCGTACAGGCTACCAAACACACCCTAAGTTAGTTGAGGATGCGAGGTGCCGATTCATGCAGTCACCCCCGCGAGTTGCCGTGGTTGAAGAAAAGGGCCGACGAAAGAGATCATGGCATAGGAGCCTTCCGCCGCTGCTGATACTCCCTGCCTCCCGGTGAGCCTACCCGCCCCCCATAATCTGGGCACCGCGGCCTCCTAAGGCGACGATGCTGCGGCAGTGTGGAACGGGGGCTGCATCGCGTGCCGGCGTTGGAGAAACGGTGATCCTTGGAGGCGGAGGCATTACAGGGGAGAAAGATGGCACGACGGGGTGGATCGGGGGTTAATTGATCATATGCCCCGTTTTTCATATGCCCTGTTTTTCTTTGTCTTTGATCATATACCCCATTTTTCGTAGCACCTTTGATCATATGCCCCATTTCATATATTTTATTCATTTTAAAGCTGATTTGGCAAAAAGCGTGGCGAACTACCCAAATTGCCTCTCCCGTCCCTTTCGCACCCCGACGGTGGCTGCAACACCCCGGCGGCGGCCACCCACCAGCTAACTGAATTGAGAACGAAAGAAACGAAGGCCTCGGAGAGGAGGGTAGTGTCGGAGGTGCGCTCGTGCTAGGAATAGTAGAGGTGGGCGATGCAGGCGGCGATTTCGCCATCAGTCGCGGAGGCCGGCGTCGAGGAGGCAGTGGCGGTGCTCCTGCTGCATGCGCCAGAGCTAGGTGTAGATGCGGAAGGCCTTGCCGTACTCCTTGGGCTCGTGGCGGCCGAAGAGGGGCAGGTCCCGCACGCGGGCGAAGCGCCGGTCCGCCTTGTCCAGCCGCGACCAGAACTGCTCCACCGTCAAGCCACCTCCGCCGCCGATGCCGCCTTGGACCTGTCCCTGCCCTTGGCCTTGCTGTGGCGACGAGGCCATGCTTTGCTCCACCGGATTCGATTCGATTTGTTTCGTTCCCCTCCCCCTTGCCGGCGGCTAAAACACCCCGGCGGCGGCCACCCACCAGCTAACATCCCCTCCCCCGCCACCGGCAGCGGCGGCGGTGGGGCGAGGTGGAGGAAGCCTCGCCCGGGCTCCATGACGGCGGTGGAGGTGGATCGCGGGGACGCGGAGCAGCGGGCACTGGCGGCCGCGCTAGCGAGCGGGAGGGCGGCCACGGTGCTGGAGTTCTACTCGCCGCGGTGCTCGCCGACGCCGAGGACGACCGGCCACCGCTTGAGCTGCCGGCGCACGAGCGCCCCTGTTCCAGCTGCGCGCCATGGGGAGAGCACGGCGAGGGGCCTCGGGGCGTCGTGGTGGTGGTGGTGGCTGTTGCGGCCACGCGGGCAGCGAGGCTGGCGGTGGGCTGGGTAGAGGAGTAGGGGGCGAGCAGGGAGCGGGGCACCAATCGCCGCCGCCAGTCACAACCGAGAGCAGCGGCGCGGGGTGAGACAGAGGAGAAGAACAGTGCGGGGAGCAATGAGACCATGGGTATTTCGGGAAGTTCAGGTCCAGATCTGTCCTAGTCAGCATAAAAACGAGTTTAATATGTCAATTGGGGCATATAATCAAAGGTGTTGCGAAAAATGGGGCATATGATCTAAACCAAATAAAAACGGGGCATATGATCAAGTGCCACCGAAAAACGGGGCATATGATCAATTAACCCGTGGATCGGAGAGGGGCAGCGCTCTGGATCGGGAGACAAGGGAGATGAAGCTCTCCCTCGAATGATTGGGGGATAATTACTGATTACGTAACGAGTAGCAAGATTAGGGAAGTCGTGGGAGTTTCCGTACCCGGAAAACGGGCGGTTGGTACAGAATTTGGTGGAACATCTGGGCCGTGTGATGAAAGAAGAAATCGACAGCTCTGGACCAGTCCGACGATTGGAATATATCAGACTTCTGATATGAAGTGTTTCCCAACACAAAATCAATGATTTGATGCTATCATGCACTAGAAGCATAGAAATTTGATTTGAGAAATCTACATGCTTGCTGGGCAAGATTTGGGTGCACAAATTTAATGTCTCGAAACATTGTTGTGGTGCGGCACTACATGTCTACATTAGAAGCATATGGTAAAAATCAAGGAAGCATGATTAACAAGAAGCACTAATTTGGTACTTTTCAACCGGTTGCTATTCACCAATTGAAGCATACTCTATAGCCCGAAGAAGCATATGTATAACAATGTAGAAGCACAGTGGATAAGAAGCATGAAAATAGTGCTCTGGGTACATAAGTAGTATTACTTGGAAGCATGGATATTTGAAAAAAAGGCAATACGAAACAAAAATTGTGGCCAACATGGGCAAGCATATTTCTGTCATGTACATATCAAATACACATATCTTCATTGATGATTTAGTGGTGTAATATGCAATGGACAGTTCAATTTCACACCCAACAACAGGCAATCCCGTGCTTAATAGGATATGAACATATCTAGCAAAGAATACTGGGCACACAATGTATTAGAAACCAAGTTGCATTGCATAAATTAAAAATTATCAAGATGAGAATAATCGAAACCTAGGACAGGTGAAGATGGTACGGGGGGCGATTCATGAATCCGCTACCTTGGATTCCGAAGAGGCTAAAAGAACAGGGGAACAAGAATTGCCACTGCTAGTACTCCAGCAGAGGGGTGGTACTTCGGCCGTCGGGTGATCCTTCGGGCAGCCCGGTGAGGCAAGACACGCGCTGGTGATGGCGAGCCCGCCGAATGCCGGGATGGCGCACCGGCGAGGTAGAATGCAGGGCGCATCGAGGAGTGGGACGGTGCAGGGATCCAATCTGGCGGCGCCAATTCCTCAAAAAAAAATCTGGCGGCGCCGGCGGAGAGAACAGGGGCAGACCGATGGATGGTGAGCTCGGCAGTGAGGTGGATCGGAAGCAGGGCGGGACAGGGTTGCAGCCTAAACGGCGGAGAGATCAGGGGAGACGCGGTGGACGATGAGGTCGGAGAGGATGGGGCGGTGCGGTTGGCGGCGAGCTCGGTGGAGGTTGCCTGCGTTGCGAGGGGTGAAGGGGAATCGGGACTCGGGAGGGATATGGGGCGAGTGATTAGGGAGGGGGTTACGAGCGGATGGTGCGGGTGGTCAGCTCCCGGCCGGCGGGATTTTTTTTTCTTCATATGAAGCAAAAATCTCTGACCGTGAGATTCAAATAGAATCGACGGCAACGGGGAGTAATTTAGACTAGCAACATGCATATGTTACTAGTCTATGTAACTACCTTCATAGTGGGTAGTGTCATAGGTGTGATAACATAAAGAGGCTCATTTATTACTTTGTAGGATCTATAGTAGTATTTTAACATTATGATCTATTTGTGACATGTATCAATTTAAAATTTTGTTTGTTGGTACACATAGATAAATACATGAACACAACACTGAATTGATCCATAATAAATAATAAAGTGCCAATATAATATCATTAAAATATATAAAACATATTTAGCATTACATGGATCAAGACACGAAAATAATCTACCGTGGTCGCACTGGATCGATTTGGCATTAAAAACATCTCGTGCTGTGCGCTATGTTACGGTAACCAAATAGGTTACTCTAATTACCTCTCTCCTCATTAACTCATTGTCACATAAGCAAATTTGCTGAGCTGGACCCTAAGTTACTAGCTAAGTTACCTGCACTATGACCAGCCTCAGACTACATATAGGAAGTGTGGGAAGTTGGAGCCAGCCACATGTGGCCCTGTGGTAAGCGCAACATCGACAAGTACAGCGGCGACACGAAGCCGGACCACTGGCTATGCGACTACCTCACGGCAGTCCACCTGGCCGGTGGGGACGACTTCCACGCGCTGCGCTATATCCCGCTTTGCCTCTCCGGCTCAGCGAGGGCTTGGCTAAACAACTTGCCAGCCAACACGATCTACGAATGGCCCGACCTCCAAGAGGCGTTTATCGCCAATTTTCAGGGCACCTACGAGAGGCCGGTGAGCCAGTACGATCTTGGTACCTGTATCCAGAAGAAGGGCGAGCCGGTTCGCCTGTTTATCTCTCGCTGGCTGAAGAAGAAGAACTCCATTGAGGAGATTTCTGATGCTGAAGCTATCGCTGCCTTCAAGTTCGGCTGCAAGGACCAGTTCCTCTCACACAAGCTGGCCAGGAAAAACGTCAAGACCATGAGCAAGCTCATGGAGATCGCCAACGATTACGCAACCGGCGACGAGGCGTTGCGCGCCCAGAACGTCAAGGGAGGGACCGCTAATGTGGACCCAGAAGAACCCGGGCCCTCAAGGACCAAGGACGAGAACGGGCACCCAAGGTGTAACCGGAATCGTAAGCGCAAAAATGGCGACCCCGATGTCGACCTCGTTGCTGCGGCCGAGTTCGGATCCTCGCGTAAGCAGGGAGGCTTCGGCAAGAAGCAGCAGCACCAGTGGCAGCCGAAAGGCAAGGCCAAAGGCTTGAGCTACGACGAGATTATGGACAGCCCCTGCAACTACCACACTCCTAAAGGAGGTCCAGACGCCAAGCACACGAACAGGGAGTGCATCTTCCGCAGGAAGAGGGCCGACGAGATCACGAAGTCGACTGATGAGGAACCTGGCAACGAGCGCGGGCCTCCCAATGGCGGTGGTGGCGGCAGTGGCGGTGGCGCCGGAGCAGCCGCCAACAAACAATACCCCCAGAACGTGAAGAACGTAAACATGATCTTCCGTGGCTCTGAATCCAAACGGGCCCAGAAGGTCACATTGCGGGAGGTCAACGCCATGGTACCCAGTGTCCCCCAGTATCTGGATTGGTCTGACTCCGCGATATCATTTGACCGGAGCGACCACTCGAACTACATTCCCCAACCAGGGAGATCCGTCCTGGTGCTCGATCCCATTATTGGAGGCTGCCGCCTGTCCAAGATGCTGATGGACGGTGGCAGTAGCATCAACATACTGTACCTGGAGACGATGGAGAAGATGGGCATCCGACCCTCTTGTCTCCGGCCTACTTCCACCACCTTCCACGACGTCGTGCCGGGAAAAGAGGCCAAGCCCTTGGGCCAGGTCTCCTTGGATGTGGTTTTCGGTACTCCCGAGAACTACCGAGTTGAGATCCTGTCTTTTGAGGTCGTCCCTTTCAAAGGGGCCTACCATGCCCTGTTGGGCCGGCCTGCGTACGCCAAATTTATGGCGATTCCGTGTTATGCCTACTGCAAGCTGAAGATGCCAGGCCCCAATGGGGTGATCACCGTTTCCGGCGACTTCCAACGCGCTCATGAGTGCAAGATGGCCAGCGTGGCCTTGGCTGAGGTCGAGATCGGCTAAGGCCGAGATCGCCGCTTCCGAGTTCGAAGAGATCCGCAAGACGGCCGACTCCGATGGCGTTTCTCTGAGAAAAAACTCCAAGCCGAATTCAGCGTTCCAGCCGGGCCAAGACACGAAGAAATTCCAGGTCCACCCCACCGACGCCGACAAGACGGCGGAGATCGGGGCCGACCTGGAGAGCGCATAGGAAAGCGTGCTCGTCGATTTCCTCCGTGAGAACTGGGATATTTTTGCATGGCAGCCCTCTGATATGCCAGGTGTCCCAGCGGAGATCGTCGAGCACTCTCTGAATATTACGAAGGGAGCCCGCCCAGTTAAGCAAGCCCTCCGCCGATTCACCAAACCTCGGCGCAGAGCCATCGGGGAAGAGATAGCGAAGCTTCTGGCTGCCGACTTCATTCGCGAAGTCTCACACCCGGACTGGTTGGCCAACCCGGCCATGGTTTGGAAGAAAAATCATACGTGGCGCATGTGTGTTGATTACACTGACCTCAACAAGGCGTGTCCCAAGGACCCGTTTCCGCTCCCCCGCATAGATCAGGTGATTGACTCCACCGCAGGGTGTGAGCGCTTGTCATTTCTGGATGCCTATTCAGGCTATCACCAGATTCGCATGAAGGAGTCAGACCAGGAGAAGACGTCTTTCATCACGCCTTTCGGGCCCTTCTGCTACGTCACCATGCCCTTCGGGCTCAAGAACGCTGGCGCCACTTACCAGCACACGATGCAGAAATGCATCCATGATCAGATCGGCGTCAATGTCCAGGCCTACGTCGATGACGTGGTGGTCAAGACGAAGAAGAAGGAAACCCTCCTGGCCAACCTCCAGCAGACATTCACAAACCTGTGCAAGTTCAACATGAAGCTGAACCCGAACAAATGCGTGTTCGGGGTTCCGTCCGGGAAGCTGCTCGGCTTCATCGTCTCCCAGCACGGCATCGAGGCCAACTCCGAGAAGATCGCGGTGCTTGCCAAGCTTGGCGCGCCGGAGAAGCTGAAGGACGTGCAAAAGTTGGCCGGCTGTGTAGCCGCCCTTAGCCGGTTCAATCTCGAGGCTCGGAGAGAAGGCCCTGCCGCTGTACCGGCTTCTCAAGAAGTCGGACCATTTCGTCTGGACGGAGGAGGCGAAGTTGGCCTTGGACGACATCAAGCAGTTGCTCGCAACCAATCCTATTCTGGTGGCTCCACATGATGATGAACCTATACTTTTATATATTTCTGCCACTATGCAGGTCGTCAGTGTAGTACTTGTGGTGGAGCGCAAGGAGGAAGGCCAACCTCACAAGGTCCAGTGCACGGTGTACTACGTCAGCGAAGTACTGTCTCCGTGCAAATCGCGTTACCCCCACTACCAGAAGATTACCTACGGCGTCTTCATGGCAGCCCGGAAGCTACTGCACTACTTCCAGGCGCACACAATAACGGTGGTGAGCCATGTGCCCCTGTCCGACATCATCAACAACAGGGACGCGACGGGCTGGGTTGCCAAGTGGGCTATCGAGCTCCTTCCATTCGAGATCAGCTACCAGCCCCGCAAGGCGATTAAATCCCAGGCTTTGGCCGACTTCCTGGTTGAGTGGACCGAGTCCCAGCAGATTCCTAGGGAAGTCGACCTCGAGCACTGGACCATGTACTTCTATGGGTCTAAGATGCTTCCCGGCTTGGGAGCCGGCGTCGTCCTGGTCTCCCCCAAGGGCGACAAGATGAGCTACGTGCTCCAAATTAACTTCACGACCTCCAACAACATGGCCGAGTACGAAGCCCTCCTTCACGGCCTCCGCATGGCCATCTCCATGGGCATCCGCCGGCTTGTAGTCCGCGGTGATTCCGACCTCGTCATCCAACAGGTAATGAAGACGTTTGACACAAAGGACACACGGATGGCAGCATACAGCATGGCAGTACGCAGGCTTGAAGGCCAATTCGACGGCCTCGAGCTCCATCACGTCAAGCGCGGCGACAACACGGCGGTCGATACCCTTGCAAGGATGGGCGCCCTTCGGGAGCCGGTTCCATCCGATATCTTCCTCGAGCAGCTACAAAAACCGTCTGTCAAACTGGAGTCCGATGAAGAGCCGGAACCCGGTCCCGAGGGCTTGGCAGCAACCGAGCCATCTTCTTCTGCTGAGGTCCTGGCGGTGATCCCGGCCTGGACTAAGCCTATACTCGCATACCTCTTGCGAGGCAAGCTCCCGGAGGACAAGATGGAAGCCCGGCGCATCGTGCGTCGCTCCAAGGCCTACACACCCATTACAGAGGAACTATACAAGCGCAGCGTTTCTGGAGTCTTTCAGTGCTGCATAGATCCCGAGGAAGGCCAGGAAATTCTTAGAGAAATCCACGCTGGCGCCTGTGGTCATCACGCAGCGCTGCGCACGCTAGTCGGCAAAGCCTTCCACCATGGTTTCTTCTGGCCTACCGTAGGGCGAGATGCCGAACACATTGTTCGGACCTGCGACGGCTGCCAGATGTTTGCCAAGAAATCTAACATACCAGCTACAGCATTGAAAACAATTTCCCTCACACGGCCCTTCGCTGTGTGGGGCCTTGACATGGTTGGGCCCCTGAAGACAGCCCCAGGCGGGTTCAAGTATGTCCTGGTGGCTATCGACAAGTTCACCAAGTGGATCGAAGCGAAGCCGGTCACCAGTGCAGCTGCGGAGCCGGTCATCAAGTTCATATCCAGCCTCGTCCACAGGTTCGGCGTTCCCCACAGCATCATCACTGACAATGGGACAAACTTCATCGTCGATGTCTTCAGGGACTACTGCTACAAGAATCGCATTATCATCGACTACGTGTCGGTGGCCCATCCACAATCAAATGGCCAGGTCGAACGAGCAAACGGGCTTGTCCGCGGAGGAATCAAGCCCAGGCTAATAACCCCGCTGGAGAAATCGGCCGGCAAGTGGGTCGACGAGCTTCCTGCCGTCCTCTGGAGTCTGCGTACAACTCCAAACCGGTCTACCGGCTTCACCCCGTTCTTCAATGTGTACGGGGCGGAGGCCGTCCTCCCCAGCGACATCGAGCACGACTCTCCCCGGGTGGCCGCCTACGTAGAAGAAAAGGCGGAGTCGGCACGTCACAACGACCTCGACACCCTCGAGGAAGCCAGAGAACTTGCGCTCGAGAGATCGGCCATCTACCAGCAATGCTTGCGCCGCTACCATAGCCGCCAAGTCCGAGGCCAGACATTCAATGTCGGCGACCTCGTCTTGCACCTCGTCCAGGAGAAGAAGGGCCAGCACAAGCTGAAATCCCCATGGGAAGGCCCGTTCGTGATTCACCAAGTCCTTCACGATGGCGCGTACCGGCTTCAGGATAGGAAGACCGGCAAAATCTACCCCCGATCATGGAACATTGCACAGCTACGACGGGCAGGGACTCTACGATGGAGCGGGCAAAGCCTATGACTTCAGCGAAGTGGGTCTCCGGCGGAATAGGCTAGCCATCCGGGCCGGCCGGGTTCGTCTCGCAGATTGCCTGGAGATCGGCGTATGGGTGGTGCGACTTCAGCCTCGCCAACGCCATCTGGGCTCCCTCCTTGGCGGCGGATACCATCCACTTCGTCACCTGGTCGGCGGTAGACTTCAGCTGGTCCGACAGGACCGTTACGCTGGAGTCCTGCTGCGTGTCCGGCCACAGAGCTCCGACGGATTCCACCATGGCGTCTTGCGCTTGGCGCAGGTCGGGCTTGATCCCCTCGCTGGCCTCCTTCAGTGACTGGATCTCCCCCTCCAGCACTTTCTTCTGCTCAGCCACGGTCCGCAGGTCAGAATCACGCTCAGCGATGCCGGCCTTCAGGCCGTCTTCAGTGTCCTTCGCCTGGCGAAGGGAATCCTGGAGTTTCTTGATCAATGCCTAGTCGGCTTCGGTTGCTCCCTTAAGCAACTCAACCGCCCCGCGCAATGATTCGGCCTCTCCGCCGGCCTCCTGGATGGCCAAGCACTGGTGATCGCGCTCCTTCCGTGCGGTGGCGAGCTCCTCCCTGAGGGCGTTCAGTTCCTTTTTGGCTACTACAACAAGGATTGAAGCCGGATAAGCAAATACTTCCAAGAAGTTTGTCTAGAGAGAGCAAAATGATGGTGGCGCGAGTTACCTATGGAGTCCCCGAGCAACTTGCTCAGGTTCTCGCACTTCTTTTGCTCCTCGGCGAGCTGGCGTCGAAGTCCGTCCGCCTCGGCGGTGAGAGCAGCCTTCTCCCGGTTTAATTTCTGTGAAAACTGACACACGGTCACTTTCAGTACATAAGCCATGCCTGAATCTCCAACCGGCTAGTCCAAGCAGGCTAGAGAACCGAGGGCTACTGGATCGAAGTTCAAAATTCAAGAAACAGAAAAGGAGAAGCAAAGTCATCGAGATCCTCCAGCCGTCCTTGCCAGGCCGTCTAGAGGCTCGGGGGCTACTGATTCGACGTCAGAATTAAAAAGGAATTCTCTTGCGAGATCCTCCAGCCGGCCTCAAGCCTGAGGGCTACTCATTCAGAATTACAAGACATAGGTGAGAAAAGTCTACAGAGATCCTCCCGCCGGCCTAGTCAGGCCGACTAGAGGCTCGGGGGCTACTGCATCGACGTCAAAATTATAACGGAAAAGCAGCAAAGTCCTAGAGATTCTACTTAAAGAAGATCCTCCAGCCAGCCTTTCTAGGCCGACTAGAGGCTCGAGGCTTACTGCATCCGCAAACAAACTACAAGTCCCTAATGGTGAACCTCCAGCCGGCTTCCACAAGCCGACTAGAGGCTCAGGGGCTACTGCATACCAACATCTGGTAAAAGGCTAATAAAAGGCAAGATTTTTATGCACGTACCTATACGGCGGGCTCAAGCACACTCCCAAGTTGCTTTACGCCCTCTTGCATCTTCTGCATGCCGCTGCGAATGGTGAGTACGGCATCCTTCACATCACCTGGTACGTCCGGGCTTATCAAAGGCGCTTTCTGCTTGGACGCCGGCTTGATTACCACGACGGCATCCGATGGCTGCTTCGGCGGTATTGCCGCGGCGCCGGCATCCTTGGCGGCGGTAGCAGCAGCGGGAGTTGGCAGTGCTTGGACCAGCTTTGGGTCGGCTACGGAAGTCGGTGCAGCTTTCTCGGCAGTGGTGGCGGCCTCAGGTCCAGACGAAGGTTCCGGCCTTGCGGTCGGCTCCACATCCGTTGATGCTGTTGGCGGCGCATCATCTTCAACATTCACCACCTGCTTGGCAGGTGGGACGCTGCGCAGCGGCTTCACGGTTAATGCCTCCATGGTGGTAGCTGGCGCCGGGGCCAGCTAGGCGGATGAAGCCGGCGCGGTTTGCGCCGCAGTCTCCGCCTCGGACGGCTCAGCGGCCAGTATCATCATATCTTTCCTGGCCTCCTGGCCGGGTTCATTGTCCTCCCTGGCGGTCATGCTTCGGGGAGGCCTGCCGGCAAGTTTCCTTTGATAAGGATAAAGACCGGATCTCAACAAAAAACATCTAAGGTACGTCAGAGAGAATTCAAGTAACTTACTTGCCCACTAGAATCTCCTTCAGAACCCGCTTCACCCCCGGTCTCTTTCCCGGCTTCGGTTGTGCGCCTTCGATATCTTCGGGTGCGGGCATCGGGGTTGTGGTCGAGATGTCTTCGGAGCTGGTGGCGGGGTTGGTGCGCTGCTTCTTCTTTGCCGCTCCTTCGGCGGCCTGCGAGCCGGACGCTTCGTCCTCCCGGCCTCGCTAGGAAGTGTTTTCCTATAGAATTTAGGTTGATTGCGGAAGCAATGTGGACAATGGCGGAGCTTACTTAGGGCTAAGGTGGGCCATCCCCCACCTACCTAACCAAATTTATTTCAACAGATTAATGCCTAATACTTAAATTTGATATGATATACTAGATTAGCCTCCTCAACTCTATTCAAGGCTCATTTAAAGCCCTCTTAAATCTTGTTGAAGCATTCTAAAAATAATAATTAAAGCTCATCCACTAAGGGTGCGTTTGGTTCATAGGATGAGGGTGGATGGGATAAGGATATCCACCCTTTTGTGAATATCCCTCTGTTTGGTTGGATGGATGGGGTGGATAGGGATATCCACCCTAGAGGAATATTCTCTCAATATGCTGGATGGAGAGACCCGGCCAAAATGGTCGGATGAGGCTATCGCCCTTCTCTAATTATGATAATTAGAAAATAATTAGTGATAATTAATAATTGTTAGTGATAATTAGCATATTTTATTATTGATTAGTATTTGTAACTGTAATATTAGTGTTTAGTGTGTTGATTAATATATGATTAGTGGATTGATTAGTATATAATCAGTAATAATTAACATATTTTATTATTAATCAGTAAGTTTATGGCTAGTTTAGCATTGGTAGGTATTTAGTGTATTCTTTAGTGTATAATTAATCAATATTAATAGAAACTAAGTAATATACTTAAGTTAAATTGGCTCATCCCATCCAACTTTCATCCCTCTAACCAAACGAAAGATTAGTTCATCCCATCCATCCAACCAAACAAAAAAATGGCTCGTCCCGTCCACGAAAAACCGGATAGCCTTAACCCATCCCTCCTTGCCCTCCAACCAAACGCACCCTAAATGTGGCTACTAGCTAGAACAAGGTGTGAGTTGTGTACGCAAAGTTTCTAGACTCTAAAGCAAATGTGTATCCTAAGTGGTGCGTTTGTAGCTTGTTGTGCTCTCCTCGCATGTGCATATGTAGTGTATGCTCCATGCAGTTCCATTGGCAGTTTCTAACTACCAAGGTATTTCTCAGGGATATCTTTCACTTGTTCTCCTTATTTATTCACGCACACTTTCGGACAAATGTGGAGGACATTATTTTACCATGGTATCTAAGAGGATCCCTGATTTGTCCGCCTCATTTGTCCAAAACTCGATTTTCTCGTATTCTACATCATTTCAACATTGTTTTGTCATTGTAAACAATTCAAAGATAATTATTCCACCACAAATAGTTCTTAAACAATTCAAATAAGAAGTTTTAAAATTACATAGTTCAAATTAAAATACAAATTTTTTAGATATCTTAGTGCTCTACTCATTTCCATGTTGTGCCCAAAAATGCTCCACTATCATTGAGAAGTTGTTGATGCACTTCTCTATCATGAATTTTCCTATGCATCTCAAGAAAATCTTGAAATTCAGCTGGTTCTTGCACTGGGAGATTGACAAGCTCTCCAACGTAGTCATAATCAAGAATTAGTACTTGATCGCGCTCATCCTCCACAATCATGTTTTGTGCATGATGACACAACATGTTATGACCTCACAATGTCTCTACATCCTAAATTTTAGCAGGTCCCCGAACAATAACCCAACGGGCCGGATTGGAGCACTCCAAATGCCCTCACCACGTCCTTCCTCGCACCTTCCTTTCATTCCTGCAGAAGACGGGTAGGAAACCCTAGACCAGATCGGGGTCGTCTTTCCGGGAGGAGGCGCCGCAACTTTGTACCCGGGGCACGATCATGGAGCGCCAGGAAAGGGAACAAGAAGAGGCAGAGGATAGGGAGTATTTTGAGTGTCTCATCGAAGAGATGGAAGAGGATCGGGTGTAGTTCGGTATAGTTGCAAAGGAGATGCCGCATCCAATTATTGTCAAGTACCATGGTAGTCAAGTCCAGCATCCATAGTTTGTTATCTATCATGCTTCTTCCTTTGTTCGTTATTGCTCAAATCTTACTTGCGCTTTGCGTCCTAAATTTCTTGATGCTCCCAGCCTTTCTGTTTACTTTGCGTTGCCTTTATCCCCTCCTTGTTATCGTAGTGATTATTTCCTTCCTCGTTATATGTTCCTATCTACTATCAGGATCTGTTCGACAAACATGAATCAAAAGCATGCCACCATATCTATTATGATGATGATTTCTTCTTTTTGTGTATTTTTTACTTGTTTGGAAAGATTTCTTGGAGAAGTTATGGGGATGGGACAAACTGCTCCCACTCGGGGATTCCGTGTCGTGGTCTGACTATATCACCTACCTTCAAGAGTATCACCGTCAGAATGTTGATGCAATTAGCAGCAGAACTACTCTCGCTCAGACTGTAAGTAAACCTCCTCCCCCTTTACCAAACCACCAATTATATCCTGCTTCTATTTGATTTTTATTTCGGTTATCTTGTTTGCTAACTTAAATTTTGATGACTGTCTGATGGTTTCAAGCAGTGTCTCAACAGTGAGGAGCAACTTGTGTCTGAGTGGAAGATGCGGATGGAATCTGAAACCTTGCCGATGAGGAAATCAAACGTTCTAAGTTGCTTGATCCACAAGTGTGTACATTCATTCATCCGCACAGGTTGCAGCTTTTCTGATGTTTCCTGTGCCGCTTTGTTGGTACGTTCCTCAACTGGCCGTAACACACCAAACATTTTTTCTTGTATTTGTTCTGGTGCCGCTTTGTTGTTGGTACGTTCCTCAACTGGCCGTAGCACACCAAACATTTTTCTTGTATTCATCCTAATGTTTACTGGCATGACTATTACCTGAAATGGAAGGAGGGGAGACATTCTATTTAGAGGGAAAACTGAAAAAAATTTCTGTCCCAACTAAAATTGAACTATTTTCATCTATGTCCGGTTATCGTTGTCTCCTAGAAAGCTAGTTCTACTTATTGTTACTGATCTCGATCTTCAAAAACTACTGGGTCTTTATACTTTGGGCAGTTGTACAAACTACAACGTGATTCATATTGTAATCACCAACAACCTCAATATGACGTGCAGTACAAATTAATTGCATGGATTGAGTTTTCCTTTTTTGGCTACATGGTTTTCTTTTATTGAAGCTGACATACTGACACAGGTGCCTCCATCTATCTGACAGTTGGTTTTATTTTAGTCAAACATTGCTAAAGTATTTGTTTACTGTGTGAGTGTGTGTACTGTGTGGGAGTAGGTAGTAGCTGCAACATAGTAAATCTGATTTCTTATTGTTTCATTTGTTATCCATGTCGGTAGCTTGGACTGGCCCTATCCAACTTGGTGCATACACCGTAAGTAAAATAGTTGAAATCTTTGGGTACATTATAGGAGGAACTTGGCGGCTTTGTTTATATAAAGGATAAATTGGTGCCCAAATTCACCTTGACGAGTTGGATGGTATATGGATTATGTTGCTTGACTTTTTTATTGTCATTGTACTAATGCAAAACGATGGTTTCAAGTGTGTTGCGAAGGAGGCTGACGTGACGTGTGAGTTGCTGAGGCGTGGCGCTGATCCCGTTGATGATTACTTAATCGACCAGGGCAGAGAGATACGCACGTGTGCCTTGAGCCTTATGAACTGCACTTCGGACAATTCTGTTGCTGCCTCCGCTGTCATGTTGGTTAGTGCCTGCCTTCAAAAACCCCCCTAATATTACCATCCATCCATCTGTCGAATTGATGATCACCTATGAGCCTTATGGGCCTATCAAACTTAATATTATCATTCATATATTTGGCCTTATGAACTGCACTTTGCACAATTTTGTTTTTACTAGTAGCTTATGTGGGCACTAACTGCAAACTGATGGGTGGCTTCAATTTAAGGGTATGGCAAAGGAGGCTGAAACGATGTGTGTGTGGGTCAGTAAAAATAACAAGCCTTTTGATCTCTGTGATTATCCCTTACCTCGTGAGATTGGGCACAGCCATATAGTCCGGTACCGAACCTTGGATGTTATGGTCGACATACTAGAAGAGTCTTCTGCTGCTGCTGCTGCTGGGCACAAGATTGATAAGAAAGAACCTGCTAGTAGAAATGGTCCTGGTGGTTATTGGGATGGCATTGCTGCTGATGGAGCAGCAAACACCATAGGGTATGGATGTTCCATTTGTTTTTTCTTCTTTCTTGATGCAGCTATATGTGGTTTTAAGAGAATTAGTTTGTTACTTCTTGATGATAAGCATTGTGATACTATACAATTTCACTGTATTATCACCAGTGGCGGCATTTCAGATGTATTGAATTCTCAGTATAAGAAAAATATTGAAGGTGGTGAAAAGAGTAAGAAGAGGGAGATGAAGAAAGGTAACATAGAAGCTAATCTTCATATTTCCCTTGCAATATGCTACATATGTAATGTTCTTTTGGTATTGTTTTGTTTCAGAAGATCTTTTGGAGAAACTATGGGGGTGGAAAAGGCTGCTACCACTGTGCGGTTCTGTTAAGTCGCCTGACTGTAGCAGCTACCTTGAGGAGTATTACAAACGCAATGCTTATGAGTTTGTTGCCGATGCTGCTACCAACCAAAATCCTGAGGATTCGCAAATTGCCACTAATGCTGACATGGGTGCTGCTGTTGCCAAATTTGTAAGTAACCCTCTTGCTTCTTTACTAAACCATGGATCTAACTGAAACTGTTTGCACTACCATATTTCAAACTCACAATTTTTTCAAGTAGTGTCTCAAGAGGGAGGAGGTACTCCTGTCCGAGTGGAAGATTCGAGTGAAACATAGCTTGGATGACACGTTACCAATCAGCACTATCATTCAGAGTAGCCTTATCAAGGAGCAAGCACTTTCAATCTGCAGCACAGGGGGTGCACTGTGTGTTGTTGCTTTTGTGGTATGTGCCTACCTTGCCTGAACAAACCAAACAAAAAAAATGTATCATACCACTGGACTGCTATTCCTCTCTAAATCCTAGGGTATTTCGTTTGGTCCTTTCTATGGTCTTTTGACTAATGCAAAACATTGGTTTCAAGTGTATCACCATGGAGGCTGACCTGATGTGTGAGCTGCTGAAGCATGGAGCTAAGCCTTTTGATGACATGATCCAGCAGAGCAGCGTGATCCGCACGTGCGCCTTGGGCCTTGCGAACCTCGAAGGACAACAATCTACTGCTCCCGCTGCTGTGATGGTGGTATGTGCCTGCTTGCCACAATGTGCTGAATCTTAACAAGCATCTATCTACCTATTTCTTTTCTGTAAATTACCGGACTACTCATGTTGGCACGTACTGGTTGCAAAATGATGAATGACTTGGATTCAAGGGAATGGCAAATGAGGCCAAGAAGATGTGTGATTGGATGAAGAGAGAGAAGAAGCTTGTCACCTTCAGCTTGTGCGAGCCTAATGAGCTTGAGGAGTGCCGCTTGATCCGGATCAAGGCCTTGGATGTTATGACGAGCATACTGCATGAGTCTTCCTGCATGAGTCTTCCTTTCCTTCTTCTAAGGTTAGTGCAAAACAAATACTATTTTTCCTCATGGCGATATATAGGTGCACATAATTGTAGGTCTTTCTGATCAAGCAAAATACTCACCATAGCAGTGACTAGCTAGTACATGCTGTTTTTTGTTTTCATTTCTGGACATTTGTTATTGTGTTTGTACAGGTACACATACTAGTCATGTTTGGCACTATGTTCTTGTCTAGTATATAAGAACCAAGAAACATTTATCGAGTTCATAGTCTCCTCACTTCATCAAGTCTAAATATGACGCGGGGCAATGGCAAGATCAATAGATGGACATCATATGGAGGGCGGCGTTTCGGTGCCCAGGAGCATCTACACATATTCATGAACAGTAAATTCGAAATAAATAATAAAAAAATAAAAAAATCTGAATTTTTTTGTCATGCAAGATGCTCGAATTCGCAAGAAGCGTGCAAATTTTCGTGGTGAAACGACAGTTGAGGAGCTCTACACAAAAAAATACAAAATTCGGCTCTCAAAGAAAGTTTGAAAAAGGCATTTTGGAGACCCGATGTTTGTTTTTTTGTGTAGAGCTCCTTGAATGTCGTTTCACCACAAAATTTTGCACGCTCCTTAAGAACTCGAGCATCTTGGATGCCAAAACTTTTCAAGTTTTTTTGAATTTTTTTGCTAATTTTTTTGAATTTACTGTTCATAGGGAGCAGATGAGCCTGGGCTCATCTGTGGATTACTGCTATGTTCCTTTTACTTTGTTTTTCCCACCTCTGCTGTCTTGTTTCTTAGTTGATTAGTAAAATTCCAGTTACATTTTAATGGCAAAACAAATGCATTTCCCTACTGTTCCTGGCAATTGCAATGTTATCATGGGATTGTCGTGGCCCTTTTTTCTTTTGCCCGGCCACATGAGAACTTGTCTAATTGATTCATGCTATTCTTTCCACTGCAGATGCGGGATGATGATGCAATGGCATGTGACTAAGCAAGAATTGGAGCAAGGATGGGACCCATGGATCAGTAGTTTCTTTTAACTGAAACTCCATACGGTCTTAGTTTAAGTAGATGCTTTTTGTATGCTGCGGAGATCTGCCTTTGGCCTACTACTGCTGGGTTATGTGGTGGTACTGTTTGACCTTATATCAAGGATTCATCACGGTACTAGTACGCTAAACACGGGAAAACTCTGGTGCTACCGGGCCGTACTATGCTATTGTATTACCAAACACGGTAACACCTAAACTTCTGAGAACGGTGTTTTGGCGCTATACGAGGATCTCCTACGCACGCTGGAATTTCCAACAGTTGGCGTTGGATATATGTAACGATGTATGGGGCGGGAACAAGACGAGTGATTCTCGAACCAGTACCAGAGGTGAAGTTCGGTCGGCGCAGGTGGCAGTCGCCCCCCGCCCTCTGCGTTTTCTCCCTCTCCTCTCTCATGGCTGTGGCTCTCTTGCCGGCGACAGCGTTGCTAACGACAACTCTAGCAGAGTTGCCAAAACGGCCCAATCGCCATAATAACCGCCAATATGGCGATTTTGGCCGAAAAGGACACTCTAGTAGAGTCGCCATCCGGGTCCTGATCGCCATAATTTATGGAGGGATATTTATGGAGGGTGCGCCATAACGAGCCCGCGAGACGCCATATTTGGCGACAACGGGCGTTGGTTTGGAGGGCGCGACATCCGCCAACTGCTTGCACGGGAGGGAAGTTTCACCCCCCTCCTCGTCCTCCCGCGCGGCCCACCTCCTCTCCCTGCCAATGGCGTAGACGACCAGATGCCCATGGCACCGGGAAGTGAGCCAACTAATGGCGGACGCCGTGTACCCAACTGCCCGCGCCCCTTCCTACCACGTTTCCCGCCACATTTTCCTGCCGCCTGCCACGTTTTCCCGCCGGCCGCTGCCCGTGGCTATAAAAAGGCCGTCACCATGGCCAAATAGCTCACAACTTCCACTTCCAACACCGCCGCCCACAACCTCCACTTTCCTCCCCGTCGCCATGTCCAAATAGCTCATATCACCACCGCCCACAGCCTCCACTTCCCTCCCTGTCGCCATGCCGCTTACCCCGCGCCGGACTGGGTGCCGATCTCGGAGGAGAAGCGGATGTTGCAGGAGGAGGAGGCGGAGGAGGAGGCCGCCCTCCTCGCCAAGGAGGAGTGGGGTCGCCGTGACGCGTTGAAGGCCGCGCAGGAGGATCCCGCCCTCGATGAGTGGCCGGATTGGGATCCCAAAACACACTCCATTGAGTGGGATATCCAGCACGGCTACGTGCAGATCCCGTATGGGCAGGAGAGAGCTCGCCCACGCAGCTCATATCGGCCACCACCTGCTCCCCGTCGCCTCACTGTTAAGCAGGCATGGGATGAGCGCTACACCTCCTACGCGTCGGCCATCTGCCCCGGCGAAATTTTTGAGCAGACCGCCGTTGGGCAGAGGCTTGCGCTCGAGAGGAACGCCGCCATATGGCTCCACTACGAGGAGGCACGGGCGGATTTCGCGGCGGAGCGGGAGCGCGCCAGATGGTGCCAATTCGATACCAATATGGTTCGATTCGAGGAGACGAATCGGGCCATATTGGGACTTGCCCCCTTTAAAAAAGCTGTCTCCAACCTCGGTGACCGCCGGCAGGAATGGGACGAAGACGAGGTCGCCGGACCGTCACACCGCCGTGCGTAGAGGACGAGTGGTCGTCACATATGCATGTGCCCGTTGCACAGCACTCACGGTCATCGTGGTGTGGAGCAACTAGTGCTTCTCCCAAGACGTAAAAATTCATCAGTTTATTAGAAAAAGGTCGTTAATCGACTTTTCTACCCCTATGTAACAACTTTGTAATGCAATGTTATCTCAAATTAGTGTTTTAATCCCTTAAAATGAGTGTGTTAATATTGAGTTGATGCAACCAAAAAAATGAAAATAAAAGAAAAGATATGGAGGCTGCATTATGGCGACACTGTGTTTGCACACAGCCGCCGCGGCCTCCAAAATACACATGGAGCGCATGCCATATCCCGGATGGCGATCGAAATTATGGCGACTCTGCTAGAGTTGCTCTAAGCTTTGACTAGTGCATATCCACTATGGAAGCGGTCCCATCGACGATATACTCTCCTAGCCGTGGCAGGAGAACGACGCCGCCACATCTAATCTCGGCTCTGACATCTGCTCGGCATCACCGCGACGTGACCATGGCAACGTAGTCGTGCCTCTCAAGCGGGGCTCGACTCCACCGCCAGTGCCATGAAGCTTTGGTCAGATCCGGAGGACAGTGGCAATCCGGAGACACCGCCGGAGGCAGTCAGCACGGAGGGGTGAGACGCCAGATCCGGGGGCAGGGAGACCGTCGCCAACGTCGCAAGCTCCAATCTGGCGAGCTCTTCCCCATCAAGTCGTCTCCACAGATGGTTCGGGACTTTTTTTTTGCCTTGGAACATCTCTTATTTTGCCCGACTGTTTCTATCTTGGTCTTTAGATCTGGCAAAACCCATTAAATTTGTAGGTGTGACCAGTGTAAGGTAATTCGGGAATTTTGGGTGATCGATTCATGTCAGATCAAGAGTTTTGGTCTTGGGCCATGGCCATGTTCTTACTGGAGTGGACTGTGACTGTTTTTCTTCTTTTTATAAGTGGTTGTGATGCAGCCGAAATTTTGTCGGGCATTATAATGATGGTGTTGTGCTAAATCATTAAATAATATGAGTATATGACCAGACATGGGCAAATTGTGATTTGTTGGTCATCCTAACAAATCAGATGTAATCAAGTGCATTTTGTGCTAAATTTAGTTCTCGGTTTACACAAAACCGCCTATGAAAATAGCAAAGAAATATCGAAATTAATTATGTTCATCCTAGTACCACCGACTGCAACATCTGAACGGGGACCGAAGCATGTTAGGTGCATTGACTTCCATGGGCCACGCCTCAGCACGCGTGTGTGCAATACAAGATAATACATCGATCTGTTACGTATACTAGATGATGTCCCGCGCATTGCTATGAGAATAGGTTGCAATATGTCTTGATGACATTAGATGGAATTCAAATATGAAAATGGGAGCTGGAAATACATATGATCTATTGTCTTTGATTATTATATAGTTGTAAAATATTTGTAGAATATAAGTAGCATTTTCCATGCACGTTGAGAGAAATAGAAGTAGTGGGGTACATGAGATGGCATATGTGGTGAGGTGGGATGTATCCATATTGAGAGAAATAAAAGTAGGGATCAACTATGCTTATTATGTAGTTGTAACATATTTATAGAATATAAATAGCATTTTCCATGCATGTTGAGAGAAAATAAATGTAATGGGATTGACGAGGTGGATGTGGGTACGTTGAGAGAAGTAGAAGTAGTGGGGATGGGAAATACCAACGTGCACTCGGATCCTGTCCCCCCTTATATCTCACCCATCAATGGTTTGGAGATTCGTGCACTCCTATATGTATGTGTTGTATATTGTGAGTATTCAGAACCTCGATTGATTTAGATCGTGCCTATTATGTGAGCCTCCATCATGTACCGGTGTGGGCCCTATGGCGCGCCAGAACCTTCATTTACTGCCAACGGCCAACCCCTTATCTCTAAAACTACATTTCTTGCACTTCAGCAATCGGCTAGATTCAAGCACTTCACTATTACAAGGTAGAGAAGGCGCATCGGCTGCAGTGGCCCGAGGAACAATGACGGGGTGGGGAGAGAGGTCGGGAGGTGAGTGGAGAGAGGCGGCGATGCGGGCGGCGGGGCAGGCAGTGGTGGGACGCTGGTGGGGGCGATGAGGGCGTCGTGCGTGGGGTGTGGCCACGAGGTGGGATAGCTTAGCCCTCAGCGTTAAATGCGGAGGCTATCTGGACCGTAGGATGAGCAATGGACAAGTATGATGATGGTTTTGGATCTCCGCACTTCATGCTTTTGTAGGGGTAGAAAAAGGCAAACGTCAACTTAGGCTATGTTTGATAGCAAGGTATTGCAAAAATCAAAGTATTGGAAAACTGCAGTATTTTAGCATGTAGGTACAAGATACCACAATTTTGACGTACCAGAGTATTTTGGAGTATTGAGAATATTGTTACCTGTTTGGCTAGTGGGCATCAATGTAAATTAACTAGCTAGCTATAACGACCCAGATCTGGTAGGATCCGAATCTCTGAGTTTTACAGTGCTAGTTCCTGGATCAATTGCTAGGACACTCAGTACAAGACGGAATATCATGAAATCACAGGTCATAATAAACTGTAAATCCATAGTATATTACCTTACTGTCCGAAAGGCTTTCAAACACAACGGAAGCAATGGAAAAACAACTGTGGAGTTCCATCAACGCCACTGGCAAAGTTGAGTGTAGACCCGCGACCTAACCGGAACACTTACTCTTCGTCTAACGAACTGTAACATAAAAGTTACAGCCCAAAAAGGGTCGATACATTGAATGTATTAGCAAGTATGCACCAAGGATGAATATAACAGACCTATTGGTACATGCATGTTTTGATAAAACAGAAAGGAATAGTTTGAAGAATTTTTTGCATGAAGCCAATTTTGCCTACCTTACTCTATCAAAATTTTAATTGGCAAAATTTTTAATTTAAGCAATCCCTCTTGTTATATTAAACCCATCAAAATTATTCGAGATGATGAGATCTCACAACAGCTTCAGGTATAATCACTCATAATTGTTCATAACAGTGGACACGGCTAATCATGATAAGTTTTTACGCTCTCGAGAGGTTGTACAATGAGTACAAGGGCCCCAATGCCAATAACAGGGTGAAGATCCATGATGAAGATGCCACTGACTTGTCTGCCATCATCAGCTATTGCTATCCTCCGAAGGCCAAGAAGATTGGCTTCACCTCCAACATGTATGCATATTATGATATGATGGGCAAACTGTTTCGCCAATCGGTGTGTGCCAAGATCGGTGATCCCTCCGCTATCTGTGGCTCCATGCTCACTCTCTTCAAATACTTGAAGACTGGAAGGGAGAAGAAGATTGATGTGATCCATTTCATCTATAGCGAGTTCAAGACCATTGTGGAGAATCGTAGGAATCCTGCACTTGCTCCATATGTTCAGGCCTTCATTGAGCGTGCCACCTCCCCTGCCATCAAGGGAAACTTACCAATCGCCAAGCATGACCATGTTCAGATTGTGGCTCAGTGGGACACCAAGCTTGATCCTCTTTACCCCACCTTATGTCCTAGTGCCAAGCCCAAGCCTAGTGGTGGAGATGCTCCTGGTTCCAGTTCTCAGGCTGCTCGTTCTGCTCCTCATGGCAAGGGTCGAGCTATGTCTCACGGTGTTCCGAAGAAGAAAAGCTTCACCTGCCGGGCTCAGAAGGCCATGATGAAGTACATCAAGGCAATTCACCATCGTATGCATAAATTTAGTGCCCGGTCCAAGCTTGCTCTGAGTTTGATCAATCAAGAGCGTCGTGTAACAGCCCAGAGTAATACTAATTTATTTTTAATTATTATTTTAATTTTGTATCATCATGCCATCATGCCTTAAACATGAATTGAGGTTGCTTAAACCCTCAGCATATTAAATCAAACCAAACCCTAAATTAATTTGTCACTTAATTAATTTGAGCTCATCTTTCCCATTTTCCTTTTTGATGTTCTACCACCAGGAACCACTTGAAACTTTGCACATAGCCTTTTCATAATATTTGTGAGCTACCATAATTAATTCATGATTTTATCCCTAGCCTATCACCTAGCTATAGTTCAACCTCAAATATGCCTTATTCTAGAGTTATTTTCAAGAGAAATATAAATGCAAGTCCAAAATTTGTGAATATTTTTGTGGGGCCTTGAAATATTCCAGAGAAGGTTCACAAAAAATTTCATAAAGTTTGGAGTTCATTTGAGCCCTCAATTAATTCCAAAACAGGAGCAAACTAGTTATTTTTAATTTAAATAGAAAAAGCAAACGGCGCGGCCCATCTCTTTCTCTCTCTCCCCGCAGCCCAACCAGCGGCCCGGCCCACCCCACATGCCCTGTTGCTTGTCTCTTTCTCAAGGAGACACGCGCGCGGCGTGAACCCTCCCCTGTGGCCGACGTCACCACCATGGACCACCAGAGCGCCCCGCTCCTCCGCGCCTCCCCCCGACCTATAAATAGGTCTAGGAGAACCCTAGGGTTCCCCCCTAGGGTTCCCCTCTCCCTCTCCGCCGCCACCAGATCTCGCCTCCACCTCTCTCTCGACGCCATGGCCGACCTCCCAAGCGCCACCGTCGCCATGGCCAGCGCCCACGCGTAGCCACCATCTTTGCCTCGCCGCACCGCCTTGTCCTAGAGAACCGCTTTGTCAAGCACAAGTACCACACGGTAGGAATCGGACCGAGGAGCTCGGAGTCGCCGCTTTCTGCCTCGTCTTCTTCCTCTCCGGCCGCCGCATGATTTCTTTGAATTTGTCGCCGCCGTTCCTCCCCGAGCCCGCACAGCTACACCGACGCCCCCACTGGTGGGCTCCTCTCCAAAACCCCTCTCTTTCCCTCTTGATTCCGGCACCGTAGCTAGGTTCCCCGAGTAGGCCGTAGGTCGCCGTCGCCGCCGTGTAGTTCCCGTCGGCATAGTCCACCTCTGGCCGAGCCGCCGTGTCCGACGATCTCCTGGTGCTCTCAGGATCATGACGCGCTCCTCGCCATCGTCGAATTCGTCCTCTAGGCCCGTCGTCGTCGCACCCGTGCCCTAACCGCCGCTCGGCTTCGTCGCCGGCGATGATTCCGGCAACCCCCGGGGCTCGCGTGTGCACCAAACGACGTGCGGCTTTGCCCACCTCTCTTAGGACAAAACCGCCGCCCAAATGGTCACCGGAATCACCCGGCATGGCCATCCGCCGCGTTCGGTGGTCGCCGCCGGCGCGCCACCACGAGTTGAGTCGCCGACATGTGAGTCCATGGCCTTCGTTGACAGGTCAAGCTTGCGACTGGGCCCTGGCCCCACCTGTCATGACTGTGGCTAGCCCTGCATCAGTGAAAAACGGTTCGCTGGCCCCACGGTGCGTCAGCTGCTGAGTCACACCCCTTGGCCCACCGGTCAGTGACTTGGGCTAGCTGGCCTGTGCGTGAGAAAAGTATTTCACGGATTAAATCGAATTAATTTGAATTAATTTAAATCTGTTAAATTTTGGAAAATTATTTGAACTTTGAAAATTCATAATAAATTCATACTAATTCATAAAAATACATATAATATATCAAAATGATCACAAAATGCCCTCTTTCTGAATATGTCATTTTCATCCATGTTTGAACCATTTAAAATTTGAGAATTAATTAGATACCATTAAATGCTTTATTTAAATTGCATAAATCGTAACTAAATATTCCTAACTCAGAAAAATATGTTTTAATATACCAAATTGATCAGAAAAATGCATAGATTCCAAATATGTCATTCTCATGCATGTCAAAAACAATTAACCTACTGTTTAGGATTAAACCATATTAAACACTATTCTTTTAATATGGGAAATCATGGAATTAATCTTTATTAGTTATTCTTTCCCATTTAAAATGATTAGTATAGTGCAGTTTACTTTCCATCACCAAACATTGCCATGTCATGCATCATCCTTGTTTGAGCATTGCATGCATGCTTATGTATGTTGTATTTCTTCTTTGTCGGAGAATTGCTTCTTCCTGTTAGATCCAGCTTCTAATGTTGAGTACGATACCGCTTCCAAGGACACTGCTCAGCACCAGGCTACTGGACCATCAGGCAAGCAACGCCCCCCCCCTTGAACATGCTGAATCCTATGCTTTATTCCCCTTGCTTGCACTAGGTTATCGATGCTGTAGCAATGTTTCGTTACTGTTACCTATTCTCATGCATGGCCTATTTGTTGTCGCCTATATAGCCTTTACCTTCCAGTCCCAGCATGACCTGTATCGGCTTGTGATATCATGATGTTAGCCCTGCTTTTGTCATAGTATGCATGCTTAGGGCTTTTGCTTGAGTCATGTTGTTGTTAGCTATTGTACTCTTGGGTAGCTTCACATGTTAACCTGGCTCTGATATAGTGCAGTTTACTTTCCATCACCAAACATTGCCATGTCATGCATCATCCTTGTTTGAGCATTGCATGCATGCTTATGTATGTTGTATTTCTTCTTTGTCGGAGAATTGCTTCTTCCTGTTATATCCAGCTTCTAATGTTGAGTACGATACGCTTCCGAGGACACTGCTCAGTACCAGGCTACTGGGCCATCAGGCAAGCAACGCCCCCCCTCCTGAACATGCTGAATCCTATGCTTTATTCCCCTTGCTTGCACTAGGTTATCGATGCTGTAGCAATGTTTCGTTAGTGTTACCTATTCTCATGCATGGCCTATTTGTTGTCGCCTAAATAGCCTTTACCTTCTAGTCCCAGCATGACCTGTATCAGCTTGTGATATCATGGTGTTAGCCCTGCTTTTGTCGTAGTATGCATGCTTAGGGCTTTTACTTGAGTCATGTTGTTGTTAGCTATTGTACTCTTGGGTAGCTTCACATGTTAACCTGGCTCTGATACATTTGATGTTATGCTATAGCGATGATTATGTTAATTTGTAATAAAGGCTAAGGTGGAAGGCCATGCTTAATGCATCGGTGTTTTGTTCCACTTGGGCTGACACTAGGACCCGAGTTCTTGTTATCTTGATCCAAGACTGAGCGTACTCGACCTCTTGTTGGGGGATATGGGACCCCTCACGGCCTAGTACCTTACTTCAGACCTGTCTAGGGGCCACTTAGTTCGGGCTTTCCATTTGGCATACGCATAGTTGAATGTTGCATGATTCCTGTTTCGGATGGTTACGATTGCATAGCATATAGGGATGCGGGCGTAGCTTTTCCAAGCAGCCATCCGTCGAGGTGGACTTGGAGGCTAGGTCTCGCAATAGTTGGGTCCGTTTCGGAGAACTCGGCTGGACTCGCGATTCAGGTACAACTCAGTTGGGTGGCTCCTTGGACTTGTTTGTAGCGTAGGAGAAGTGTTGTGGCCATTCTCACTCTGCCGGCACACCCCGTGAAGTGTGCTATTGATCGACATCAATAGCGTTCGGCACGTGTTAGGGTAAAGCGGTACACCCCTGCAGGGTTAAATCTATTCGAATAGCCGTGTCCGCGGTTATGGATGACTTGGAGATTTTGTACTTGATCATAGAACAACTTCAACTAAACTTAATAAACTTGCTTAGGTGTGAGTGCCTTGGGATCACTTCCTCGTGGGAGATGCGAGGGAGGATGCAAGGTAGTGCTATGATGTGGTGGTTAGCTACATAGATGGCTCATTATACGCTCTCTTACCTTATCTCTGATAGACGAAGTTGTAGCGTGTCTCTATAGGTTACTAGTGCTTGCTGCCGCTTAAACCATACACATACCCTTCTTTGATAGCAATGCATAAGTAGCATAGATCCGTTGTAAGTCTTGCTGAGTACCTCGTGTACTCACCCTTGTTTTTTCACGACAATTGTTGCAGAGGATACTACCGATCTCGAAGGTGGCTACTACGTAGAGTTCGACGAAGACGAGTAGATAGGAGGACCCAGGTGGCAGCCTGAGCCCTTTGGGATGGACCATCATTTTGCTTTCCAGCCTCTTAGGCAAAAGCTGTAATCTTGTCTGTACCCAGACTATTTGCTTCCGCTGATGAATGATGTAATGGTTGTAATAGTGCTATTTGGCTCATGTGAGCACCGTACCTTATCTATCTGCTTTCTCTTTAGTGTTCTGTAATGATATCCGATGATGTTTTACCCCGTAGCGTGTGCTATTGCGTGTATGTATGAAAGTACACATTGAGGGTAGGTTCTCGGATCTGCTTCTATACTTAGTTGGCAGAAAATGCTAAACTAGGTATAGTATCGAATTCGGGGTCCGACAGACTTGGTATCAGAGCAGGACTGCCTGTAGGTCCACCTTTCTACTGGTCGTTGTCGAAAAACTATTTTTTAGCTACATAGGTAGTTGGCGTGTGTGTGTAGGATTCTTTTTACTCCTTATCCCCGTCAACTCTAAGTTCCGAGTCACCATTATCTATTCTGAGTATAGGATTTTTAATCTCGACTTTGCTCAAATTCAAATCTAGGATCTTGGGGTTGGGTTTCTCTAGACCTTTAGGATTTGTCTTTCGTCCAATGTTGCTTCCTTATTAGTTGATGCCTCCATATCCTTGTTAGTGTTTTCATAACTTGCGTGAAAATGCTACTCCCGTCTTCCTCAGTGATTTCATCATCTGATACTTGTGATTCCCTTCCTTTTTAGATGTCGACGGATCAAGTTGTGTGTTTGACCCGGTGCAAGGCTGTGTTCGGTCATCTGGCTATGCTGGCTGAAGCCATGGATTACATCAGGTTCTGATGGTACCCATCGTACGTGGTTTACGAGGAGTACCGTGATTTCAACCAGCAGCAGTACCGTGCCATCGTCTACCTCTACTCCAACGATCCCACCGACTCTACGCTGCTCCACTATGCCTTCTGTTACGGAGTGACGATCGAGATGGCAGTGCAGGAAGCCGCCTACATCTGCCTCACCCTTCTACGTTCAGAGTATCGTATTCTGGAGAACTCCCCTTTCTGCTACCTTCCAAGAGGCTACCTAGAAGCTGATGGATCCTATCGCATCCAGTACGTCGACACCTGAGACGAGCCGACCAAGCTGCACATGTTGGCCCAGCTCACGCAGGATCAGGACCGTACCATGCGTGCACTTCGACACGAGCTCTTCGCCACCTGTGCACATTTGTGGTATGCCCTTGGCCACTTGGTCACGCCTGTCAAAGCCAGGCTCCTTCACACTTCCGTGCTTACCACATTCTGGATGGCCTGATGGAAATGAAGAAGGAAGAATTCCTCAACCTGACTCAAGGCCGCAAGTCCGTGGACGAGTACAACAGGGAGTTCATCAAGTTGGCTCGCTATGCCGGCGATGAAGTCTCCACCGACGCCAAAAATCAGGCGAGGTGCCGCAAGGGACTGAATCCAAGCCTCAAGTATGCGCTCCTCCTCTTCGAGCTCCCCACCTTCGAGGATCTGGTGAACAAGGCGATCAAGGCCGAGCAAGGTGAAGCTATGTTCGAAGCATCGTGCAAGCACTCTCGTGATGTCAACTCCTCCTCCTCCTCCTCCGCCGCGATGCCTCAGAAGCGTCGCATGTGGATCTCCAACAGCGCCTTCGTCCGTGCCACATACGCTCCAAGGCCAGCGTTCAATGCTCCGCACCCGCCTCCTCCGGCAATCGCTCCAAGGAACTTCGGAGGCCAGCCCAGGCCTATGGCTCCTCGTCCGACCTTAGGCTCGTGTTACAAGTGTGGGCAACCCTGGCACTACTCTAACAACTGCCCCCAGAACAAGATTGCTCCACCACCACCACCGCGCCCTGCTCCGACTCAGGCGCTGGTTCGTGGTCCTCCTCCACCAAGGGCTTTCAACAACAACAACAAGCCTGCTGCAGGACGTGGTCGTGTGAACCATGTCAACGCTGAAGAAGCTCAGGATGATGCCGACGTCGTGCTCGGTACCCTCCTTGTGAACTCTATTTCAGCTAAAGTGCTCCTCGATTCCGGGGCATCTCATTCTTTTATGTCTACAAATTTTGGCTCCTTGCATGGTATATCTTTTGAGTCTTTACATATTCTGATGGTTATTCGGACTCCCGGATCCGAGTTCCACACCGCTATGGTGAGTCATGGAAATGAAATCGTGATAGGGGGTCTAGTCTTTCTCGCTTCTCTTATAGCCCTCAAGTCTTCAGACATCGATGTCATTCTAGGACTGGACTGGTTGAAGGCCAATCAAGTTGTGATCGACTGTGCCACAAAGTCTGTTTGACTCTCTCATCCCTCTGGCCAGATAGTCTACTTCTCTTCCCACACTCCAACAGTCCAGCTCTATGCTTTGAACGCTAGTCCTCTTCCTACCCTCGAAACTGTACCGGTAGTCTGTGACTTTCCGGATGTCTTTCCCGAAGAACTACCAGAAATGCCACCTGGCAGGGCTATAGAGTTCGTTGTCGAACAAGAACCCAGAACCGCTCCTATCTCCAAACGTCCATACAAGATGGGCCCAAGAGAACTGGCTGAGCTTAAAAAGCAACTCGAGGAGTTGGAAGAAAAATGCCTCATCCGCCCCAGTTCGTCTCCGTGGGGATGCCCCACTCTCTTTGTCAAGAAGAAGGATGGAACTGGACGTTTGTGTGTTGATTACCGTCCTCTGAATCAACGAATGATCAAGAATAAATATCCTCTTCCTTGCATCAATGACCTCTTTGACCAACTAGCTGGTGCCTCAGTTTTCTCCAAATTGGACTTGAGGTTAGGCTACCACCAAATAAAAATCCGAAAGGAGGACATTCCTAAAACTGCTTTCACCACTCGCTATGGTCTCTATGAATTCACCGTCATGTCTTTTGGTCTAACCAATGCTCTGCTGCCTTCTCTCGCCTAATGAACTCTGTCTTCATGGAGTATCTCGACAGGTTCGTCGTGGTTTACCTCGATGACAGCCTCATCTACTAAAAATCCGATGAAGAACATGCCGAACATCTCAGGCTCATCCTAATGAAGCTTCGAGAACATCGTCTCTATGCCAAGTTCTCCAAGTGTGAATTCTGGCTTCCTAAAGTGAACTATCTAGGGCATGTCATCTCTGCCCAAGGCATTGCCATCAATCCTGAAAGAGTCCAGGCCATTCTTGATTGAACTCCTCCCAAGATGGTAAAGCAAGTCAGGAGTTTCCTTGGTCTTGCTAGCTATTGCCGTCGCTCTGTCGAAAACTTCTCCAAAATTGCCAAGCCTCTGACCAATCTTCTCAAGAAAGACAAGAAATTCGAATGGACTTCCAAATGCGATGAAAGTTTCCAGGCTTTGAAGACAAGCTGACTTCTGCTCCAGTTCTTGTTCCTCCAAATGTCCACAAATATTTCGAGATCTATTATGATGCCTCACGTCATGGACTAGGTGGCATCCTCATGCAACATCGTCAAGTAGTGGCGTACACTTCTCGTCAGTTGCGTCCCCATTAGCTGAATTATCTGACTCATGATCTAGAACTTGCAGCCGCGGTCCATGCTCTGAAAGTTTGGTGACATTACCTACTTGGTAATCATTGCGAGATCTATTCCGACCACCAAAGTCTTAAATACATCTTCACCCAGCTGATCTCAACCTCCGTCAGAGATGCTGGATCGAGACGATCAAGGATTTCGATGTAGGAATCTCCTACACTCCTGGAAAGCAAATGTCATGGCCGACGCGCTGAGTCGCAAGTCCTATTGCAACAATCTCATGATTATGCAAAGCCAACCTCCTCTTCATGAAGAATTCCACAAGCTGAATCTTGAACTTGTTCCGCAAGGCTATTTTGCCAACTTGGTAGCTACTCCAACACTTGAAGATTACATCCGAACCGCTCAACTCTATGACACCGGCATCCATAATATCAAGGCAAACATGGCTTGCGGCAAGCCAAATGCTTCTCCTTGGACAACCAAGGCACTGTGTTCTTTGAAGGCCGCCTTGTGGTGCCCAAGCGATATCACTTGAGGGAACAAATTCTCAAAGAAACTCATGAAACTCCTCTCTCCATTCACCCTGGTAGCACTAAGATGTACCAAGACATCAAGCAAAGGTACTGGTGGACCAGGATGAAGCAGGAAATTGCTCGCTATGTCTCCGAGTGCGATGTCTGTCGTCGTGTCAAGGCAGAACATCAAAGACCTGTTGGCGTTCTCCAACCACTTGAAGTTCCTCAGTGGAAGTGGGATAAGATTAAAATGGATTTCATCACTGGCTTCCCAAAGTCCCGCAAGGGCAATGATGCTATCTTCGTGGTCATTGACCGTCTCTCCAAGTCGCTCACTTCCTTCCCGTCAAAGAGACCATCTCTGCTAGTCAGTCGGTGGAACTATACACCTCCAGAATCGTTTCTCTCCATGGTGTTCCGTTGGAAAACAGTTCAGACCGTGGAAGCCTCTTCACTTCCAGATTCTGGAAAATTTTCCAAGAAGCTATGGGAACTCATCTCCAATTCAGCACCGCTTACCACCCTCAGTCGCAAGGGCAAGTTGAACGCGTCAATCAAATTCTTGAAGATATGCTTTGTGCTTGTGTCATCTCCTTCGGCATGAAGTGGGAGGATTGTGATGCGGAGCATTCCATGGACATCACCATTAACCCATCTTCAACCCCACAAGCTCCAAGTGGACCTATGACAAGGGCTCATGCACGTGCTATCGAAACCAAGGTGACTTCCTTCCTAGTCGAGCTCCCTATAGCTTCATGTGAGACATGGCTACTACCTTAATTCGAAACACTGTGCATTCTCAGGTGTGAAGGTATCAAGCAAGGAGAAGGAGGGACTTGAAGAGGAAGCAAGGAACAACCCCAAGAAGCTCAACATCCTAGAATCTGCCAAGTCAGACGTCCCGACCCCTGGTTCGACCC
This sequence comes from Stipa capillata, assembly GCA_019208055.1. Lineage (NCBI taxonomy): Eukaryota > Viridiplantae > Streptophyta > Magnoliopsida > Poales > Poaceae > Stipa > Stipa capillata. The sequence continues at coordinate 143,334 of JAGXJF010004883.1, forward strand.
AATGTTCGACTTGCGCGGAAGCTCTCTGAACTCGCCCGGATCACCCGACCACAACCTCCGACTCGGCCTCTGACAAGTCAAACACCCCGACAGAGGGTCCGACCCAATGTCCGACTTCACCAGGGTTCTTCTGGACCCTGTCGGACATTGGCCCCGGACCTCCAATCAGTCGGAACCTTCGACCTGGGTCAGGACCTCCGACCTCCCTGCGTGGAGTGGAAGTGGCCGCGGGCCCGTGTAACATTCCCCTCCCACCTTCTTCCTCGTGGCTAGACTATATATTCCATACCTCCTCCATTTCCTAGGGTTAGCAAAGCATAAACTAAAACTTGAGAGAGAGCTTTGCTCATCTATCTCCTCCTAGAGGATCAAGACCTCCTAAGGGAGAAGAATCCACCTTGGATCACAAGACCTCCATCTCTCTTTGAGATTTGGGGAAGAACTACCTCTCTCAAGACTACCCTACCTACCATAGCTACCCTAGTTACTTTATTTCCCTTGTTGTTCTTGGATCCAAGAGGTTCCTCATGAATTGACCTTGGATTTGAGGAGTGCTTGTGTTTGGATCTTGTCTAGAGTGATTTCCCATTGTTTCCTCTTTGTGTTCTTCGTGTTCTTCGTGTTTCTCCTCGAATCTACCTCCAAATCGTGAAGATCGGGCCACCCTAGGGTCTTGCCCCATAGCATTTGGTATCAAGAGCAAGGTTGCCACGATTTGGAGCCCCTCCCCCTCATTTTTTTAGCCTAATTTTGCTTTGTTCTTGTCTATTTCGAAAATCCCCACAAAAAATAGCCTCACCCGATTTCGAGTGATTTGTCGTTTCTAGTGAGTTTCTGTTGGATTTGATCCATGGATCCGGTGTTGTGTGAGTCGATCTACGTATACTTTGCGTTCCCTTGGCCTATTTCCTCCATTTTCGCTCGATTTTTTTCTCTTTCCCCTCCCATTTTCGTGTTCTTCCTCGGGTTGACCCGCAGCTGCCTGGGCAAGTCGGGACATCTGACCCAAAGTCGGAACATCCGACCAGTCGGGACATCCGACCCAAGGTCCAACTGGACCTCTGACTTGGTCCTGGAGCGTGCACCTTCGACAACATCTCATGGAAGCTCAGCTTCTTCACCGGCTTCGGAGCGACGACTTCTTCGACAACCACAACAAGTACCACTACACCGCCTACATCAACCAATGAGCTCGCCTTCAACGACAATCCATCCATTCCTTTGACACCTTCACCGGAAGCAAGGCCGGTCAATTTCGATTTTGTCGAGGTAGAGGTGTCGATGAGGTATACCATTCTGTCACCACAGTTTACCCTCCTTGCCATTACCCTTGAGAGCCATTCCTTCCTTTGTGAATACCTTGCACCTATTTGGACTAGCTATTCAAGAATTGTCAGGCCTCGTGAACTTGTGCACCGTAGTGATAGCTTACGCATCATACCGTGTACTATAGTTACTCTGTGTATATCTTGTGATAGTGGTCTTGCATATTTGGCCGAGGCTCAAAGGAAAAGTGGTAAAGGAAGCAATATTCAAAAAAAGCAAAAGAAAAAGATACAAAACAGCTTCTAAGCAAAAGAGTTGAGCAAAAGATACTTGTGCCAAGGATACATTGGATAGGAATACGTGACACTTGTGATAGTAGGAAGGTGCCAAGTTCTCGAATCTTGTCCAAAGAGCAATCAAGCTAGCGTCCTCTTTGTGTTTGTGCAACACGAGCTTAGTCTTCGTTAGGACAATCTTGTATGCTCATTTTCTTGGTTGCACAAGCCCCAATATCTTTGCACGTGAGTTTCCTTTTGTCTTTTCTTCTTCATTTGTGATCACTCGCATAGCATTTTGAGTTCATTGTGGATTTTCTTCCAACTTTTACATATCTTGAACATCAAATTGCTTGTATCATTCCACTAATCCCTACCAAGCTCCTCTATAAGCCTTGCGTGTTAGGTGTGAGATTCGACAAGGTTCATACCAAGCTTACTCCATTTCCATTGTCACTCTTGAGGTTCCATTGGATCCCTCTACAACTTCAGAAAGAGGTAACTTTGGTATTGTACTTTTCCATTTCTACTCACCTTCCTCGAGTGTTGTTATGGATAGGGACGGCACATCTCATCCGGTCTACGATGACCAAGCGGAGGCACAAGAATACGCCTCCAAGGCGACTCACTTCGGCCTCCAACGTGCTATGAACGATGCCAACTGAAAGATCATCTAGGCCCTAATTTGGTTTTGTTGGTTAATGGCAACTTAAACTGGAATCTAATGTTTACAATGAGTGTAATCAGAGATTACAGGTTCCAGAGATAAAGGTTATCCAGGGAAGGATGACCACCAAAAATGGTACAAGGTGGATTCAAGGACAAGGAGCTGGCTGTGCTAGGCACCTGTGTCACAGCTGAGAAGAAGCCGGTGTTGTGCATGGAGATGCAGGCAAGGTGATGGTGGCTTGATGCATCAAGGGCCGTGGCTTCAGTTGGTGGCAAGTGTTGCTTAGATTTGCTAGTTTCTTTGAGTCCATAGGAATCACCCGTACTACCAAGAGGGATGGATCAGTAGCTTATGTCTAAGGGGAACCGTGCTCAATGCTCAAAGTGTTGGTCAGGGGCTTTGAAGTTTTGAGGTCATTGCCCTGTGTCAATAGCTTTGCTCTAAGTATGTAGCTGTTTTGTGCTAGCACTCTGCAGTGCTAGCAGTTAAAAACCCTAGAGCCTTAGGCACCGGAGTGACACAGCTGTGTCACAGGTGGCCTTCCGCTTTGTGACTCAGGTACATCTCTGTACCAGCGGAGAGCTTAAAAATGCTAAGGTATCTGCACTGCGATGGACGGTCTGATGCGTCAGGAGTCTGTCGAAGGTTCTCACCTTATAGGTACTAGAGTCTTAAGTATGCTGAGGGCATGTCATGTGTCAGGACCGGGCTGAGTAGTGCTGCTATCAGCTAAGGGTTCACCTATGTGTGCCGCCGGTGACAGGTGTCGGTCTGCCTGAGCCGGGTACGTTGTGCATAGTGTGTAGCTGTGTCACCGGTGGCTGACACCGGTGGTTCACTTATCCTACATGGCAACAGATGTAACGGTCAGGTGCCTGCGGACGCTATATATAGGGGACCAGGGGAAGACTTCGTCTTCAACCTTGCTCAAACCCATGAATCCCATACGACCGTTGCAAAGCCTCCAACAATTGAACTAAAGCTAAAGAGACTAAGAAGAGAGTTCGAGTGAGTGTGTGAGCCTTGAGCAACTAGCACAGGTTCCTCCAAGAGTTTGCTACTGATCATCTTGTTTACAGCGTAATTTGGCTCGAGGATTTATTTGGTTGGCCAAATTAAGTATTTAGATTTGATGGAAGTTGAGATAATAAAGCTAACAGTATGGATGCAACATTCACTCTTAAGTGCAGGATTAACACAGCCGAGTGGGTTGGACGCTCGCGGTATCCTTGATACCGAGTGCTCGCGGCGCTTTCCGAGTGCCCCCGAGTGCCCGTTGCATCCCGGAGATACAAAGTGTTCGCAGGAGTCTATTGAAGATCTGAGCAGCCGGAGGTGTCCCCGAGCGCCAACGTCCCGAGCGCTACGTCATCAAGCCACGAGCGTTACTTCTGGACATTCAAACAGTGGCGACCCCGAGCACTCGCGGCCCCGAGCGCCATCGACACCGAACACTCGCGGCCCCGAGCAATGGCGACCCCGAGTACTGGTTACCCCGAGTGGCCGAGTCCCGAGAAGCTCCCAAGTCACGAGGAGTTTTCCCGAGTACTCAACCAACTCCCGAGCAGTACAAGTTCACCCCCGAGCACTCGGTGGATCCCCGAGCGGTCCGAGTTTGTCCCCGAGTACTCGCGAAGGATCATCCTCAGCAGGTCCGGGTCAAAGCGTTACCTTTCGAAACCTACCCGACGCCAGAGACTTCAACTTGAGACGCAAGAAACGCAGCGTGGCAATCAAGGAGAGTCCCACCAGATTTGGAAGCCGATTCAGCTTGTTCGGGAAAGATATCTTGCGCATCAAGGAGAGTCCGGATGACGGCGTCCGAGACAGTTAGATTTGGAAGGCTATCGTAGGTTATATGGAAGATCGCATGTACGTTAGAATCCAGATCCTCTAAACAAGGAAAGAGATATATTTGTAATCAGGATAGGATTAGGAGTCCAAATCTCCTACGGGAAGACCAGCCGCCCTATAAATATGTAAAGGGTGACGACCGATTAAATCATCCAACAATCGATCAAATCAATCTTTTATCTTTTATCTTTTACCTTTTCTTAGCAGTAGATCTTTGCTGTTTTGCGCTGTAAAACAGTCGGTTCTTCCTCACGTAAGTAGGAAGATCTTTGTTGCTTTGCTCGGAAAGCAATCGCTCGTCGTACGCGTAAGTGCGATAGTTATCCTTTGTTGCTTTGCTCGAAAAGCATCCGGTTATCGCACACGTAAGTGCGGTTGGCGACTCCCATCACCTAGGTGTTCCACGGATCCAATTTCGTGCGAACACAATTGGCGACTCCACTGGGGACGAGAAGCAAAGGTTACACGATGAATCCCGACTCCAAAGACGGAAGCATCGTCAACCCGGAAAACATCATCGCCGTCACGCTCGACGACTTATCTGAAGATGAACGGCGGGAGATTGAACAACAACTCGAAGAGGAGCAGGCGGAGCGACTCCGGCAAAAGTTGGCCGGCTACCAGAAGACGAGGAACGGCGTCATCAAGAAAGTAGTCGTGCCGAGTCCACCTCCTGCGCCCAAACCCAAGGTGAGTAAACCGACATGGTCTGATGAAATCGCTAATCTAATCGACGTGTCGGTAGCTAGCAGATATGGCACTGAGATGGACAAATCGACGCAATTATTCGCTCGAGTATTGAATAGCCGATTTGACGAATTGAAAGAGCAAATCGCTAAAGACTTACAGGATAGTCTGCCGGGTCAGGTTAGATCTACAGTCTTACAAGTTAACGATGAACATCGGAACAAACAGCCGATGTACCCTGACCCTGACAGAGTCGATCATCGGGTAAAAGTCGCCCCCGTGGTCACGACTTCTGTCAATCCGACTTCGGTGTCCCAGAGTTCTCCCAATAATGACCGAAGTCTAAGCCTTAGCACGAACATCCCACAACCCTGCTATCAAACAGTCGCGTATAGCACACCACCGATTCCACCTCTCGGTACCGGAGTCCCTCATGGGCCGGTTCCAGAGGCATATTTTAACTCGCAACAAATCCAACCCGAGTTACCACAGCCGAGTTCGCGTACCCCGCTGGCCGATATGAGCTATAAAGACCAACTCACCTCAGTACTCAGAGAACTCGGCGTAATACCTAAAGATGGCTCTCGTGGTTACTTAAAGCCATACCCCGAGTGCTACGACACCATGCCGTACCCCCGCGGGTTCAGGATCCCTGATTTCGTCAAGTTCACAGGGGAAGACAATAGGACGACTTTTGAGCATATAGGGCAATTCTTAGCGCAGAGTAGTGAAGTCAGCACATCGGATATTTATAGGATAAAACTTTTTCCCTTGTCATTATCGGGTACTGCGTTCACATGGTTCACCTCACTCGCTCCTAGGTCTATTACGTCTTGGGCAGACTTAGAGCGGCAGTTCCACGATTACTTTTACAGTGGCGAGACCGAGCTCAGGCTCTCGGATCTAACGATGGTTAAACAAAAGTACAATGAGCCGGTCTGTGATTACATTAGAAGATTTAGAGAAGTTAAGAACAAGTGCTTTAGCTTGACTATAAATGAGAAAGATCTTGCCGACCTGGCTTTTGCGGGTTTGCTCGCCCATATTAAGGACAGATTAGAAGGCCAAGAATTCCTAACCATTAGCCAAGTCGCTCAGAGGGCTGTAGCATAGGAGAACCGCGCTAAGGAAGTCAAAACATACAGCCGGTTCGGGGATGCTAAGGGCAAAGCCAAAGAGAAGTCGGCAATCAATGTTATAACCTACGAAAACAGCTCGGACAGCGAGGACGACGCTGACATATGCATCGCCGAGTGGGTTAATGCGCCCAAGTCAAAACCCTTTGTTTGTCCAGCCCTCAGGCCTACACCCACTCGGAAAGAGGAGATTCGGTATACCTTCGATATTAGCAAATGCGACAAGATCTTTGACATGCTCCTGCAGGGGAATATGATCCGAGTGAGGGAAGGGCACGTGTTACCATCGGCGGATGAATTGGGCAAAAGGGCATATTGTAAGTGGCATAACTCCTTTTCCCATGCTACTAATGATTGCAATGTGTTTCGTCGACAGGTGCAATCGGCCATTAATGACGGACGATTGACGTTTGCTCAGAGCTCCAAGATGAAGCTGGACAGTGATCCTTTCCCGATCAACGTGATCGACTTGGAGAAGAAGAAAGTGCTGATTCGGTCACATCAGGCCGAGTCCACCAAAGGGAAGAACGTCATCATTGACAACAATGCTACTCCAAGGATGATCAAGCCGAGTCCCTCTCCTACTCCAGGAACAACCGACTCGAACTCCTCGCCGACCCCAAAGATGATCAAGCCAAAGAATCCAGAGGTCGGCGTCTGGAAGGTTAATCGAGGGAAGATTCAAGCTACGAAGACAAAGCCGACAGTGAAACAGCTGTTGGATAAATACACGACCAACAATGTGTTCACTCGGCTTGGAGGAGCCAAACGCCCCAGATCTCCTCCCCGATGAGGTTTCAGTGGTCCCGAGCACTGGCAGGAAGGCCCTTACATGCAACCACCGTACCTCGCTACAGGTCCGGCATACTGGGGAAGAGCGCACGCTTTCTACCCACAATGCCCTCCATGGGGTTTCAACCCTTGGGCACTGCATCCGGTCGGACCAATCGGCATGTTTCAGCCGAGTTGGTTCGGGTACAGAGAACAACCCCATGGGAAAAGAACTCGACTCGAGTCGGAAACCCGAGCGTGGAAACGACTCGCCACTCGGCGCAAGACACCCGACGTACCAAGTCGGCTAACGACTCCAGGGAAAGTCCAGCGGAGCAACTCGCCGACTAAGCAGGTCTGGGTACCAGCCAAGCGCGCCGAGTCTGAAGATCACACGACGACCCAGCCCGAGTGGAAGAAGGCAGGTGCCATCCGAGTTCCCGAAGAGAGTCAAACACAACGATCCGCCGTGTTGATGAGCTCACAAGTCAACTCGGCGCCACCAGCGGGAGCCCGGCAGGTACGGTTTGGCACCGTAGATGACTCGGACGAGCCAGAATCTAGCAATACGACGGGGCCCAGCGCGCGGAAGACAAACGTCGAATCTATGCCGAGTCAGCAGGTGAAGAAGATCAAGTCGGTTGAAACCAGGGACCAAGCCGAAGCCGCAGTGGTGCCCCACAGGACTCACGCACTCTCAGAAGCGGAGGGTCCAACGGCTACGAGCACTCGAGCTCAGGGAGGAGCTCGTCGAGAAGAAGCGCGACGAATGGTTCAACCAAGCCAGGCCAATGAAGCCCGCGAAGATGACCTGGAAGGAAAAGCGCATCGCAAAGGAAGAAGAGACCACCAGCAAGGATGTCGGAAAGATACCCGCCGACATGGACATCAATATGGTGTTCGAGTTGCCTATCGAGTTCCGCGCTCCCGAGTCGGAAGTAGCAGAACTTCTGCTCGGGCCGAGTGCCGCCATATTCAAGAAGCCGAAGGAGCACGGGCAGCACCTGAAGCCTCTATTCATCAAGGGCCACATCGATGGGAGACCGATTGGCCGAATGCTCGTTGATGGCGGCGCTGGGGTCAACATCATGCCTCTTTCGGTGTTCTCCAAGTTAGGCCGAAAGGAGTCCGAGTTGATGAAAACAAACATGGGACTCAGCGGGTTCTCGGGAGAGCTATCCGAGGCCAAGGGCATATTATCGGTAGAACTTACAGTCGAAAGCAAAACCCTGCCGACTGCATTCTTCGTGGTCGACGTCAAAGGTCGATACAACACGCTCTTGGGGCGAGATTGGATCCACGCCAATTGCTGCATCCCCTCTACCCTGCATCAGTGCTTAATCCGGTGGGTAGATGAGGATGTCGAAGTAGTTGAAGCAGACAACTCGGCTTGCATTGCTTTAGCCGAGACCACGGTCGATTGGCAACACGGTGATATGAAGTGCCTGTCGGGTAGGAATTTATCCGACTACGACTATGTAAGTATCGGTAAGGACGGGTTTGTACCGATACAAGCACAGCCGGCTTGTATAGCTCGGCTTAATAATTTGTCTTTATAAATGAATAAAGAAGATAGCATTAAATGGCTACAAAAGCGCACCGAGGAATATCGTTCGGGCAAGAACGATATGCATGAGACTATTGAAGATTTCGACGACATGGAGAAGCTTGGACAAGGGTTCTCGTCAGCCGACCCACTTGAAGAAGTCGATATTGGCGATGGGAGCGTGCCTCGACCAACATTCATCAACGCCAATATGGAAGTCGGCCAGAAGAATAAGGTATGTGCGCTACTCAAAGAGTTTGTAGATTGCTTTGCTTGGAATTACACGGAGATGCCCGGGTTGAGTCGAAGTTTGGTCGAGCATAAGTTACCTATCAAGGCCGGCTTCAGGCCCTACAAGCAATCACCTAGACGGTTCAACCCTAACTTGTATGATCGCATCAAAGAGGAAGTCGACCGACTGGTGAAGGCAGGGTTCATTCGGCCATGCAGGTATGCCGAGTGGATTTCAAACATTGTGCCGGTTGAGAAGAAGAATACCGGGAAGATTAGGGTATGTATAGACTTCAGGGATTTGAACAAAGCCACACCTAAAGATGAGTACCCGATGCCTATAGCCGACATGTTGATAGATGATGCCTCCGGACACAAAGTGCTTAGTTTCTTAGATGGCAATGCCGGATATAACCAAATCTTTATGGCCGAAGAGGACATGTTTAAAATTGCCTTTTGTTGCCCCGGTTTTGTCGGATTGTTCGAGTGGGTTGTCATGACATTCGGTTTGAAGAATGCAGGCGCCACGTATTAGCGTGCCATGAACCTAATCTTCCATGACCTCTTAGGCATTGTGTTAGAAGTCTATATTGATGACATCGTCGTCAAGTCGGACGGCTGTGAACACCACTTGGCCGACTTGCGACTAACCTTTGAAAGGATGCGTCGGTACGGGTTGAAGATGAACCCGCTTAAATGTGCGTTCGGCGTGTCGGCTGGAAAGTTCTTAGGGTTCATAATTCATGAACGAGGTATAGAGATCGACCCTAAGAAGATAGAAGCCATTAGGAAGTTAGGAGAGCCGACATGCAAGAAGGATGTACAGAGTTTTATTAGGGAAGATAAATTATTTAAGACGATTTATATCTAACCTGGCGGGTAAGATTGAATCGTTTGTCCCTTTACTTCGGCTAAAACACGAAGCCGAGTTCACCTGGGGGGCAGAGCAGCAAGACGCCGTCAATAGTATCAAGAAATACTTGTCGAGCCCTCCAGTACTCCAAGCACCCAAGTCGGGAGTCCCGTTCCGATTGTACATCGCTGCACAAGATAAAGTACTCGGCGCAGTGTTAACTCAAGAAGTCGACAAGAAGGAGCACATTATCGCATATATAAGTCGCCGACTACTCGACGCCGAAAGTCGGTATGTATTCGTCGAGAAGCTATGCTTATCCTTGTTTTACGCATGCACCAAGTTTCGGCATTATCTACTTTCGAGTACATGTATAGTGTCTTGCCAAGTCGATGTGATTAAGTATATGTTGCAACAACCGATTCTTAGCGGACGAATTGGAAAATGGGCTTATGCATTAATAGAGTTTGATTTAACATATGAGTCGTTGCGTGCCATGAAAGGTCAAGTTGTCGCCGACTTCATTGTGGATCATAGGGTTAAGGATAAAGATGTTAATTACGTTAGCATATGCCCATGGAAGCTTTACTTTGATGGATCGGTTTGTAGAAGTGGGCAAGGCATTGGTAGTGTTTTAGTTTCACCAAATAATGTCATTTATGAGTCTTCGGTCCGACTAGAGTGTCCTTGCACTAATAACCAGGCAGAGTATGAGGCATTGTTGTTTGGTTTGCAAAGCCTAATAGATATGGGTGTAAGAGATGTAGATGCTTTTGGAGATTCATTGCTAGTAGTTCAGCAAGTCAATGGAGAGTTTCAATGCTTTGATGGTTTGTTGAATAGCTATTTAGACCGGTGTTTAGATATAATCAAGCTTTTAGATACGTTTAGTATCAATCACGTCCCCAGGGAGGAGAACTCTAAGGCCAACTATTTGGCACAGCAAGCATCCGGGTACCAAGTCAGAAGAGGGAAGTTCTTCATATCTAGGGAGCCGATGCTTGTTGCTGTCAAAGGCCAGGCCGACTTGCTGGAAGTCGAAGCCGACTCGTGTAGGTCCAGTACCGACTCGGGGGGCAACAGTTTAACACAGGCTGCCGAGTCGTTAAGCGGTTTGGAAGTCAATGACTGGAGGGCACCTTTAGTTAATTACTTGAAAAATCCGAGTCAAACAAAAGATAGGAAAATTCGGCGGCAAGCTATAAAATATATCTTGTTTAACGACGAGTTGTATCGCCGAACAATAGATGGAGTATTATTGAAATGCTTAGACCCCGACCAGTCAAGGGTAGCTATGGGAGAAGTACACGAAGGGATATGTGGAACGCATCAGTCGGCTCCCAAGATGCAATGGTTGCTGAAGAGGGCAGGATTCTATTGGCCGACTATGTTAGAGGATTGTTTTCGGTACTATAGAGGATGTGAAGCATGCCAGAAGTTCGGGAACATACAATTAGTACCCGCGGCTAAGATGAACCCTATTATAAAGCCGTGGCCATTTAGAGGATGGGGTTTAGACTTCATTGGGGAAATACATCCTGCTTCGTCGAAAGGTCATCGTTTCGTCCTTGTAGCTACAGATTATTTCACTAAATGGACCGAAGCAGTTCCTTTAAGGAATATGACCCATAGGGAGGTGATTAGCTTTGTTCTAGAACATATCATTCATAGGTTCGGCATCCCTCAAACTCTGACAACTGATCAGGGTGCGTCCTTTATGTCTCACCAATTCAGTGAGTTTGCCGAGTCCTTTGGGGTCAAGTTGTTGAACTCGTCGCCCTATTACGCCCAAGCCAACGGACAGGCCGAGTCCAGCAATAAGACTTTGATCAAGCTGATAAAGAAGAAAATTGAGGAACATCCGAGAAGGTGGCATGAAGTTCTTTCGGAAGCACTATGGGCCCATCGAATATCTAAAGTGACACCATTCGAGTTGGTATACGGGCAGGAAGCAGTGTTACCCGTGGAAGTTAAATTACAAGCTCTTAGAATAGCCAGGCAAGACGACTTGTCGGCTGAGGATTATAGCCGCCTGATGATAGATAAGATAGATGATGTTTCGGAAGAAAGGTTGAAGGCCTTACGAGAGATCGAGAAGGAGAAATTGAGAGTTGCTAAGGCTTATAACAAAAGAGTAAAGGAAAAATCGTTTCAGATAGGAGACCTAGTATGGAAGACGATTTTACCCATCGGAACTCGGGACAACAAATTCGGCAAATGGTCGCCGAGTTGGGAAGGTCCGTTTAGAGTTGTCGAGATAGTCCCCCGGAAACTCTTATTTGGTAGAATCTTTGCATGGGGAATGGCTATCTAAGGCTCTTAATGGGAAGTATCTGAAAAGGTATTACCCGAGTGTATGGCAAGTAGCTTAACAAAATCTATGGCTGATATGACTTTCAGAATATCGCCCTGAGCCACGGTATAGTTCAAAGTGTTTTCGGCAAATGCAATTATGCCAAAAAGCAGGGGGGCATGTGTTTACAGCGTAATTTGGCTCGAGGATTTATTTGGTTGGCCAAATTAAGTATTTAGATTTGATGGAAGTTGAGATAATAAAGCTAACAGTATGGATGCAACATTCACTCTTAAGTGCAGGATTAACACAGCCGAGTGGGTTGGACGCTCGCGGTATCCTTGATACCGAGTGCTCGCGGCGCTTTCCGAGTGCCCCCGAGTGCCCGTTGCATCCCGGAGATACAAAGTGTTCGCAGGAGTCTATTGAAGATCCGAGCAGCCGGAGGTGTCCCCGAGCGCCAACGTCCCGAGCGCTACGTCATCAAGCCACGAGCATTACTTCTGGACATTCAAACAGTGGCGACCCCGAGCACTCGCGGCCCGAGCGCCATCGACACCGAACACTCGCGGCCCCGAGCAATGGCGACCCCGAGTACTGGTTACCCCGAGTGGCCGAGTCCCGAGAAGCTCCCAAGTCACGAGGAGTTTTCCCGAGTACTCAACCAACTCCCGAGCAGTACAAGTTCACCCCCGAGCACTCGGTGGATCCCCGAGCGGTCCGAGTTTGTCCCCGAGTACTCGCGAAGGATCATCCTCAGCAGGTCCGGGTCAAAGCGTTACCTTTCGAGACCTACCCGATGCCAAAGACTTCAACTTGAGACGTAAGAAACGCAGCGTGGCAATCAAGGAGAGTCCCACCAGATTTGGAAGCCGATTCAGCTTGTTCGGGAAAGATATCTTGCGCATCAAGGAGAGTCCGGATGACGGCGTCCGAGACAGTTAGATTTGGAAGGCTATCGTAGGTTATATGGAAGATCGCATGTACGTTAGAATCCAGATCCTCTAAACAAGGAAAGAGATATATTTGTAATCAGGATAGGATTAGGAGTCCAAATCTCCTACGGGAAGACCAGCCGCCCTATAAATATGTAAAGGGTGACGGCCGATTAAATCATCCAACAATCGATCAAATCAATCTTTTATCTTTTATCTTTTACCTTTTCTTAGCAGTAGATCTTTGCTATTTTGCGCTGTAAAACAGTCGGTTCTTCCTCACGTAAGTAGGAAGATCTTTGTTGCTTTGCTCGGAAAGCAATCGCTCGTCGTACGCGTAAGTGCGATAGTTATCCTTTGTTGCTTTGCTCGAAAAGCATCCGGTTATCGCACACGTAAGTGCGGTTGGCGACTCCCATCACCTAGGTGTTCCACGGATCCAATTTCGTGCGAACACATCTGTTACTCTTGGAGTTCCAACTCCTAGACGGGTGTTAGGATTTGCTGGCATCGCCCAAAAGCTTGTGTGGGTCGAGCCAGAAGTTTGTGAAGGTCTTGAAGTCTGCCTGCTGCCAAGCTAATGACTTCCACAAGCAAAGGAAGAGTCCTGAGAAGTCAGGTACTCGGAGAACAAGCACGGTTTAGTGCTGGCTAGCTCTGCGGAGTAGTCTCTCCAACGGAGACGTACCTTCTCTGAAAAGAGTTGGGAACTTTGGGATAAAACTCTTGTGTCTCTGAGTGCTTTGCTTTACTTGCTTTCTTACTGCAGTATATTGCCTTGCTTATCTACTCACTGCAGTGTGTTTGTTTCACATGCTAGCTTGATCTATAGTTGCTCTTGTTCATCCATTCTTAGATCAGCTTTACTCCTACATGTACTTGTTCATCTAGATCCAGATCTGCTTTACACCTGTTTAGGCTAGCTGTGTCTCAGGTGCTGAGTTTCCTGTGTGTTACCTGTCTCAGTCACCTGTGTCACAGGCAGATAGGTTGTTTGCCTGTGTTAGGTTTCTTAGTCACCTGTGTGACTCACCTGTGTGACAGGCAAGTGTTATTTTACTTGTCATATTTGCCTGTGCTAGTCACCTGTCACACTGGTGCATTTATCTGGTAATCTGCTAAGTGCACTTCAAGTTAAACTAAGCAAACTAAAGTAATTTTAATTAGCCAACTATTCACCCCCCCCTCTAGTTCGACACCCGTGGTCCTTTCAATTGGTATCAGAGCAGGTTGCTCTTTGAATTGGCTTAACCGCCAGAGTAAAGGATGTCGGGCTACGAGGGTAAAATACCTATCTTTACTAGATCCAATTATGCTTTCTGGAAAAGAAATATGTAGATGCATCTCATTGCTATTGACCTAGATGTATGGGAACTTGTTGTTACAGGATGTCAGCTATCTGAGGGAGACACTCTTACTGTCAATGACAAGAGGAATCTCCAAAACAATGCTAAGGCAGCAACAGCCATCTTCATGGGCCTTCAAGAGTATGACTTCAACAGAGTCAGTACACTGGAATCTGCCAAGGAAATCTGGAATACTCTGAAACAGATCTATGAGGGAAGTGAGACTCTGAAGAAGTCAAAGAGAGGATTGCTAGAATCAACTCTTGAGAGATTTGATTATGAGCATGGTGAAGATATCAACACTCTATTCTCAAGACTCACCACCATAACCAACCAGCTGAAGGCTTTGGGCTCCAACAGAGTGGAGGATGAAGATGTGATCAAGAAATTCCTATCAGTGCTTCCCAAGCCTTACAGAACCCTAGTCCTCATGCTAAAGGAAAAGGATGGTTTTGACAGGATGAAGCCAACAGAGGTGTTAGGAAGGATCCTAACACATGAAATGGAAATCAAGCAAGAAGGAAAGCACACTTCCTCTTCCAATGTCAAGAAGAACATTGCACTGAAGACCACTGCTTCTACTTCTCATCCAGAGAGTGATAGCAGTGAAAAACTTGATGAAGAGATGTCCAGTGGAGAGGAAAATGAGCTGATCCTTCTCACAAGGATTTTCAGAAAATTCTATAGAAAGAAGAAGCAGTTTGGGTCCACTGACAGATTCAGAGGAAAGAAATCCTCTAAGGACAACAAATGTTTTGAGTGTGACAAGGAAGGCCACTTTGCTGCTGATTGTCCAACCAAGAAGAGGGACAACAGCCACAACAAGAAGAAGAAGGTCTTCAACTGGAAGAAGAAGACCTTCAACAGCAAACACCCAGCTTATTCCAAGAACAAGGCCACTGCTAGAGCCTATGTGGGACAGGCTTGGGTATCAGATGACTCAGGCTCAGAGGAAGAGTCTGAGGACGAAGAACAGGTCACTGGGATTGCTATCAGCTTGGCTGATGGACCCAGCTGTGACACAGCCAGGTCACACAGCTCCAAGGGTGATCAAGTCTCCACCACTTCTGCCCCCTTGTGCCTCATGGCCAAGGACTCTAAGGTACTCACTGAAGATGACTTTCCTGATTATGCTGAACTAATGGATATCTTGGAAAGAACAGAGAGAGGCTTTGGCAAGGAGAGGAAGGAGAACATATCCCTTAGGGATAAACTCAAGGAGTTGAGAGAAACTTGTGACGAGGTCTCTGATGACAGAGAGAACCTCAGGCTGGACCTGGAGAACCAGGAGATTGCTCATGAAAAGCTCAGGGCAGCTCATGAGCTTCTCCTCAAGGAGCATGAAGAGTTAAAGGCAAAGCATGCCGAATGCATTGATAATTCCATTGTTATATCTGATGCTATGCCTTTACCTGCTCCTGCTGTTATTGAATCATGCCTAAATTGTGCTAGCCGTATAAATGTGCTAACATCCACAGGTGGAGTGATAGATAACTCAAAAGAGGCTTCAACCTCTAAAATGACTAACTCTGTGGATGCAGCTGTGCACAATAAGCTCAAGGAGGAGCTAGAAGAGCTTAAGAGGCTCATGAGAAGAGGCTTATGCATTGCCAACATTGGCATGCAGAATTATCAGCTTATTAGAGCTGAGATGCTGAGAAAGAATGATGGCCGAAAAGGCCTTGGTTATGTTTCATCTGCTACTGATGCTAAATTGCCTGCTGCTACTAACTCTTTTGTGAAACAGGCAAACACAAATGACAACAATCTTGTTGGTCATAAGTAGAGAAACAGGAATGCTATAAACATTCCCACTAACCCTTCTTATGTTCTGCAGAAGAATGAAAAGGGAAAGATAGTGGCTAAGTATGTGGGTAGCAAACGCTTGACCAAGTGGCTACCTGCTATTTGGGTTCCAAAGGTGACAGTCACCTGTGTCACCGGTGTCTTACACAGCTATGTACCCACCGGTGCCACAGGTAGCTCACACAGGCCACTAACTTCTGTGTCTAAGGTTGCAGGTGATAGTCAGCCAAAGAAGATTCAAGTTATTTCATCAGTTGCTAATGCTGCTAACCTTAAACATAAATATGCTATTTTTACTTCTGCAACTACTGCATATGGTAAAACTACAAAGGGAACCAAACACATTTGGATCCCTAAGTCTGATCACTAATCATGCAGGAATCTGTCTCCAGTGGAACTGATTGGGTTGTGGACAGTGAATATACACAACATATGACTGGAGGTAGAGAGGAGTTTGTAGAGATCACTAGTGAAAATCTTCCAAGCAAATATGTGATCTATGCAGATAACTCCAAGGGTAAAGTTAATGGCATTGGTAGGTTGCCATTTCTGAAATCACTCCTTATCCAATGTAATGCTTGTAGATCAGATAGGCTATAGCCTTATGTCTGTGTCACAGCTATGTGACACAGGCATGAAAGTTTCTTTCTATCCTGATGAGGTTATAGCTTCCAAACTATCTGATGATTCTCAAGTGCTCAAAGGATGCAAGTCTGGCAAATTGTATATTGTTAACTTTCATGAACAGCCTGCAGCAGCTCCATGGTGTCTCATGGCCAAGACCAGTGTCGGCTGGCTGTGGCACAGGCGGCTAGGTCATGCAGGGATGAAACTTTTCAACAAGCTGAGCAAGCATGACCATGTCATAGGACTGGAAAAGGTGAAGTTTGAGAAGGACAAACCCTGCAGTGCCTGCCAAGCTGGAAAACAAGTTGGAGCTACCCACAGACCAAAGAACATCATGACAACTTCCACTCCTTTCGAGCTCATCCACATTGACCTGTTTGGTCCAACTACCTATGAGAGCTTAGGAGGTAACAAGTATGGCTTTGTCATTGTAGATGATTTCTCTAGGTATACTTGGGTTTTCTTTTTGAAGGAGAAGACACAGGTGTACAAGAAATTCAAGCATCTCATTGTCAGAGTACAAAATGAGTGGAAGGTAAGCTTAGTCAAAGTCAGGAGTGACAATGGTACTGAGTTTAAGAACTCAAGAGTGGAAGCATTTCTGGACAAGCATAGAATCAAGCATGAACTATCAAGTCCCTATGCTCCACAGCAGAATGGTGTAGTGGAAAGGAAGAACAGAACCTTGATTGAGATGGCAAGGACTCTACTGGATGAATACAAGACTTCACCAAGGTTTTGGGCTGAAGCTGTGAATACTGCTTGCCACTCCATCAACAAGTTATATCTGCATCCACTACTCAAGAAGACTACCTATGAACTGCTCACCAACAGCAAGCCAAACATCTCATACTTCAGAGTATTCGGTTGTAAGTGTTACATTCTTAGGAAAGGCAAACGCCTAACTATGTTTGAAGCTAATCTGATGTTGGTATATTCCTTGGTTATTCCACTAACTCCCATGCCTATAGAGTCTTTAAATCATCCTCTAAGGTTGTTGAAGAATCTATAGATGTGGATTTTGATGAGTCTCATGGCTCCCAAGGAGAGCAAGTTGCTAATGATGTAGGTAATGAGGACATACTAAAGAAATCTACTAGTGAGATCAAACCAACCATCAAGATGGAATCTCCTTCACCAGAAGATCAAGATCCTCTTTCTACATCAATACTTGAAGACATTGGAGATCAAGAAATAGAGCTCGAGTGTAACCCAGCCAATGATCAACTGGATACAGAAGGCCTGATGCACCCAGCTGTGTCACAGGAAGAACCACCTGTGTCACAGGCAGCTCCATCAGCTGTGACACAGGCAGTTGACCCAGATCCCCTTGTGATCAGCCGGCTGCAAAAGGATCACCCTGTGGACAAGATCATCGGTGCCATTAATAGGGGAGTGACCACTCGATCTCGTATTGCTAACTTTTGTGAGCATTACTCCTTTGTTTCAAATGTTGAACCCAGGACCATAGGTGAAGCTCTCAAAGATGCTGAATAGATCAATGCTATGCATGAAGAGCGGAATCAGTTTGAGAGAAATGAGTTTGGTCTCTGGTGGAAAGACCTAAAGATCACAATGTGATTGGAACCAAATGGGTTTTTTAGGAACAAGCAAGACACAAATGGATTGGTGGTAAGGAACAAAGCTAGACTGGTGGCTCAAGGATTCACTCAAATAGAAGGTCTGGACTTTAGAGAAACATTTGCTCCAGTAGCAAGACTTGAAGCCATCAGAATCCTCCTAACTTATGCTGCTCATCACAACATCAAGCTTTACCAAATTGATGTCAAATCAGCATTTCTAAATGGTAAACTTTTTGAACTTGTTTTATGTTGAGCAGCCACCTGGTTTTGAAAATGATAAGAAAACCATACCATGTCTACAAACTACACAAAGCACTCTATGGTTTAAAACAAGCACCAAGAGCATGGTATGATACATTGAAAAAAATTTCTAGTAAACAATGGATTTAAAATGGGCTTAGTTGATACAACTCTATTCACCAAAAGAAATGGAAATGATTTATTTGTGTGCCAAATTTATGTCGATGACATAATATTTGATAGTACTAACTGTTCCATGAGTGATGAGTTTAGCAAGATGATGACCAAGAGGTTTGAGATGTCTTTGGATGGAGAACTCAAGTACTTCATAGGACTTCAGATCCATCAACTCAAGGAAGGTACCTTCATCTCACAGAAAAGTTCACCAAGGACATCATCAACAAGTTTGGCATGAAGGATGCTAAAGGTATACACACTCCCATGCAAACCAATGGACACTTGGACCTAAACTCAGAAGGTAAGTCCGCTGATCAAAAGGAGTTTAGATCCATGATAGGGTCCTTGCTTTATTTGTGTGCATCTAGGCTTGATATTATGCTTAGTGTTTGCATGTGTGCTAGATACCAAGCCAACCCTAAAGACTGTCACAGAGTGGCAGTATGTAGGATTCTGAGGTATTTAATTCATAGCTCAGGGTTTGGTCTATGGTATCCCAAAGGTGCTAATTTGAGCTAGTTGGCTATTCGGATAGCGACTATGCTGGGTGTAAGGTTGACCGAAAAAGCACCTCGGGTACCTGTCAATTCCTAGGGCATTCCTTAGTGTCCTGGTCATCCAGAAACAAAACTCAGTTGCCCTTTCCACTGCAGAAGCAGAGTATATAGCTGCTGGTAGTTGTTGTGCTCAGTTATTATAGATGAGGCAGACCTTGAAAGATTTCAGCATATCTTTTAATCAAGTACCCCTCTTCTGTGATAATGAAAGTGCAATTAAGTTAGCCAAAACCCAGTACACCACCAAAGATCCAAACATATAGAAGTGAGGCACCACTTCCTTAGAGATCATGTGGAGAAAGGAGATATACAACTGTGCCATATAAGGACTGAAAAACAATTAGCTGATATATTTACCAAGCCCCTAGATGAAACTAGGTTCTGTGCCCTGAGAAGTGAACTAAATATCATTGATGTCTCTAACCTACTATAAAAGGTCTTGGCTTGGTCTCTAGCTCATGTGTTTTCATTCCCATTTGCACTGATGTATGTATCTGTGTCAACCACCTGTGTCACAGGTGAGTGCATTGCATTAGGTTAAAATCATGCTCTGAGTTCTGTGTAGTACACTCTCATGTGTACAAGATTTTCAAAATCAACTCATGTCAGTTTTAGCTTTGCTTGATTGAATTTCTGGCAAACTGACATTGAGAAGATTAATTAAGGACTCTCTGATAGTGCTAATGTTCTCTTTCTCAACTAAATCTATCCATCTTGGTGTTCATTCGATGAAATTCTTGTCACCTGAGTCACCCAGCTGTGTCTCCGGTGAGTACTTAGCTGATTTCTTGAGGCCAGGGAATACCCATCTCTTTCACCTGTGTCACAGGTCATTGTGCCAGCTGTGACACAGCCACGTTATAACCCTTCGGCCTATATAAAGAGTTGCTGCGTCCCCACAGAAACCTACTCCAAACTCAAAACCCAAAGCTTCCGCCGTGCTCCAATTTTCGAGTTTTCGACGTTTTCACCGATTCCGCCAGCGAAATCTTTTCGACGAGTTGGAAGAAGCTTTCCGTGGAGCTCCAGCACTGATTGTTCTGCTTCTCGTCGCAATTTTGATCAAAGTAAGCCTCCGCTTAACCCTTCTCTGTGCCCAGTACGTGCTCACGTCAACTCTAGGGCTTAGCACTCCAATCCAGTAGCGCATTGTTACTCTTTAGGGTTTGGCTTACTTCTGTTCAATCTTAAGAACAAATCTAGCTTGAAATCAAACAGCAAAACTTTGTCATATCCTCAATTCCATAAATTTGCTGTCCGCCCCCGCAAATAGCTGTGTCACCGGTAGGATCTCACCTGTCACACAGGCAAGCCTACTCAACAGGCAGAGATCTCGGTAAAGCCTAAGTCCTCACCTGTGTCTCTCAACCCTGACACAGGTGTCTCACACAGCTACTTCTCTGCATCAATATGAACACCCTCTTTCCTACCTCTGTCTTATCTATCTTGTTTCTCTCAGATGTCTTCAGATTTAGGTGATGATGTTGGAGTTAACTGGTCAGAACCAGAAGCATCAAGCTTTGAGATAGACTTGGATGATTCAGACCAAGAAAGGGAGAGGCAGAGGCAAATAGCAGAAAAGGCAGAGCAGAGAAAAGCCAGTCAAAATGCTGCTAGACAGAAGAAGGCAGCTGCAAAGAAAGCTGCCCCCAAGAGGAAAGTTTCTAGCCCTGTTCAACAACCTCCTGCAAAGAGAACCAGATCATCATCTGCTGTTGAGCACACTTCCTTGGGAAAAGAGGTTGCCAAGAAAGGCAAACAGGCTGCAAAGAAGCAGAAAGTGACAGTTAAGAAGGTGTCAAAGCAGAAGAAGCCATCCATTGCTGATGTTGTGTTACCAAGAGGCACATTGACAATAAAAGAGCCTGCCCCAGAACCTCAAATGACAGAAGAAGAACTTGAGAATGACAAGAGAATTCTGGATGAATTGGATGAGTTGGCTGCTCAGATGGAAGCTGCAACTGATGAAACAGTCAAGAAACAACTAAAGACCATATACACTGCTAAGAGCTTTGAGCTGTCAGACAGATGTGGGCCTATTTCTATCTCTATTCCAGAGCCCACTGAAGAAGATAAAGCTCTCCTAAGAGAGATTGCAGATTTGCATAAAAAGGCAAGGAATGCTCCTACTCATGATGAAGGAGTTGAGTTAAGAAAAACAATCTTGGAGAAACAGAAGCTTCTCTCAACCAACCTTCTCCTTGCCCCTGGTCACAAACCTGTCCATCAACAGCACACTGATTCCAGAGACAGGTTTCTCATGTTTAAGGCAGATGATCTGACTAAAAGAATTATGAAGCTGCCACTAGGTCTTGAGAGGTCTGCTCTAGAAGCTGAGAGGAGACTTGTAAGAGGTCAGATGTCTCCTGAGTTCAGAAGAAGCCAGCCCACTCCCTTTAGAGACACTGGTGTTGGTTCAAGAACCCTCACCACTGAAGAAGCTCTCATAAATGAAGTCAATGAATTGACAAACAAGTATGTTCGTTTGCCAAAAGGACCTGAAAAGGATGCTGTGAGAAAGCTGATAGCAGAAAAGAACAAGATGCTTCCTAAGAGGTATACAGATGATCCAGATCCAGCTGCCACAGCTGCTGAGAAAGTAAGAAGAGATGCATTTCATAAGTCTGTCAGGATTCAAGATCCACCTGCAATGATGATCACAGAAGGAAAGGAGGATGAAGTTCAAGTTATATCAGAAACCACCTCACAAGGATCAAAACCAGCTCTTAAGGATCAACTTGAAGATCAGCAGAAGGCTATACAAGAGTTGAAGAAAGAAAAGTCCCCACCTGTCTCACCAGTGGGTAGCCCAGCCAGGTTTGGCTCTCAGACTTACCAGAGGAAGAAGAGCAAGAGAACTCAAAGTTCAACAAGTGTTGACACATTTTCATCTTTGGATGTCCAGAAACAAATGTCACCTTCTCATTTTCTAGTTTCTGAGACAGAAGAGCAAGCTCAAGCTAAGGCCCAAGAGCCTGAATCAACAGATAAGGCTGGATCTACAACGCCTTTACAAGAACCTGCCAAATCATCAAGTCCACAGCTGTCTCAACCAGCTGTGTCACAGGCTGCAGAAGTTCAGGCCCCAGAGCCTCACCGGACTCCATCACCTGTGTCACCGGTGGGTGAGACAGCTGCCGTTTTGCCCGAGTCTCAACCTCCAGTATCTTCGCCTGTGTCACAGGCAAGTGGCTCAGTTGCAGATGACCAAGACAAAGAAAGCTCAGAGAGCTCATCAGATGATGGAAGATGAGTGTCTATAACACCTCCCAGTCCAAGAAAAAGGAAAGCTGCCTCAGATGAAGATTACCAAGCTGAAAGCTCTTCCCACAGTGCAGAATCTTCTCCAATTCAACAACAACAGCAAGAAGAACATGAGGACAGTTCTCCCAATCTATCAATTGGCTCTGATGACTTGGAAACCAAATATCATAACATCTTCTCATATGCTCTGAGGACAGAAGCAAATCAGATGCAATTCATCTCAAGAGCTGTAGCCAAGAAGCTACCTAAGAGTGACCCTAAGAAATCCAAAAGTAAGGTGACCTCCATGAGCCCCAGTGCTTTCTCAAGGATGAGGTCCAAATGTCCTTACTTCACTGATGATCAAGAGTATATTCCTTCCAGCTGCTCAGATGCCAGATTTCACAACAGTTTTCAACAAGGAGTATACCATGAAATCCTTGCATCCAAGGGTTTTGTAGACTGCAAGGCCATTGACTAGTCTGCTATGACTGATACAAGGCTGAGGGCAGTACCATCTTTAATCCAAGCCTCAGGCCTTGAGTTCCTCTGCAGTCTGCAACAAGATTATGATCCAGAGATCATCAAGGAGTTCTATGCCACTGTGTGGGTAGAACAAGAGAATCAAGATGTGTTTCTCTGGAGGACAAGAGGACAATTGCTATCAATCACAACCCCAGAGTTCAACAGTCTGTTCCATGCCCCAATTGAACCTAATATGCCACATCTGTTCAAGCTTGCACTAGTTCCTAATGATGTTAGAAGAAAATTCTATCCTAGGAGCTTCAGATTCCCTGCTAATGCCCCCTCAGATCATGTGTACTTCAAGGGCATTACAATCACAGCCAATCATCTAATCAAGATTTTGAATGTCACTTTTCAACCCAAAGGAGGAAACACAGATGCTGTGTATAATGCAACTTGGCAGGTGCTGGTGCACATAGCCAAGAATCAGCATTTGATATAGCCAGATATATCTTTCATGAAATTGATGCTGTTTTTAAGGATAAGAAGGCTAAACTGAGGTATGGATCGTACATCATGTATATGATCCTTCAAAGAACAGGTCTTCTGGATTCCAACTTTGATTTCTCAGTGAAGACCACAAAGACCCAGCTTAGGCCTCAGGCAGATGACAATCCTGATGAAGGTGCAGTACAAGCAATCTTTGGAGATTCACCTGACTCAGCTGTGCCACAGCCCAGTTCCACAGCTGATCAGCCTGCTGCTAGGACTTTGCCTGCTCCTCAACAACAAGTCCCCCCGGTGTCACAGCTGCTACACCTGTGTCTAACCCAGCCGAGCTTATATCTGTGCCACAGGTAGCTGATGATGGCACCCTGTCTTCTTCCCTGCTGACTCCTGCTGCTGCCAGAGCCTGTCAGGACAAAGTTATGTCAGTTCAGTTTGCAGCTCTGCGCAGAGAAAATCGCTAACTCTAAGAAGAGGTCTCCCATCTGAAAGCAAATGTGGATCAAATTCAAGCCCAATTGTCTGATGTATCCAACCAGCTCTCAGAAGTGCTTCAACTGCTCAAGACCAAGTCTTTTTGAAGCTTCTCCTTCCCTGATCCCTTTCTGGTGTTTTAGTGTCAAAGGGGAGAGAATTAAGGGAGAGAGAGAGTTAGGGGAGAGTAGGAGAGTGTAAGGGAAGAGCATTCAGAGAAAAAGATTTGATAGGGGGAGTTATCATGGGGAGAGTGTTTTTCAAAACAAATGTATCAAGACTTGGTTCTTATTTTTGTATCTTACAGTCTTGATAACATTATATCTCTTGTATAATTCTTCATTTTGCTCTGATATGAATGTCTTATGCTCTGATGCAAATTGGTGTATGCTCTGATATGATTTCATACTTGTTTGATCATATACTCTGATGAAGTAATCTTACATGCTCTGAGGTCATTATTTGCTCTGATATGTATATTCATCTTAGAATCTGTTTCAGTTAGATAATGATTCAAATCACTCACCTAAAAAATTATCTAATCTGATAAGAGCATAAGTCTTTAAGAATATATCCCACATTCTTAAAATCATAATCTGTGCATCTGTTGTCAAATCAATTTCTTTATGCACAGATTCAGGGGGAGTATATTCTATCAGCATACACATGTATTCCATTTCAAATCTTATTCATAAATGTGTAAAAGTTTGGGTTGCCACTAACCACCAAAAAGGGGTAGATTGAAAGATCATCTAGGCCCTAATTTGGTTTTGTTGGTTAATGGCAACTTAAACTGGAATCTAATGTTTACAATGAGTGTAAGCAGAGATTACAGGTTCCAGAGATAAAGGTTATCCAGGGAAGGATGACCAAAAATGGTACAAGGTGGATTCAAGGACAAGGAGCTGGCTGTGCTAGGCACCTGTGTCACAGCTGAGAAGAAGCCGGTGCTGTGCATGGAGATGCAAGCAAGGTGATGGTGGCTTGATGCGTCAAGGGCCATGGCTTCAGTTGGTGGTAAGTGTTGCTTAGATTTGCGAGTTTCTTTGAGTCCATAGGAATCACCCGTACTACCAAGAGGGATAGATCAGTAGCTTATGTCTAAGGGGATCCGCGCTCAATGCTCAAAGTGTTGGTCAGGGGCTTTGATGTTTTGAGGTCATTGCCCTG
Organism: Stipa capillata; assembly: GCA_019208055.1. Lineage (NCBI taxonomy): Eukaryota > Viridiplantae > Streptophyta > Magnoliopsida > Poales > Poaceae > Stipa > Stipa capillata. The sequence continues at coordinate 168,046 of JAGXJF010004883.1, forward strand.
TGTTTGTGCTAGCACTCTGCAGTGCTAGCAGTCGAAAACCCTAGAGCCTTAGGCACCGGAGTGACACAGCTGTGTCACAGGTGGCCTTCCGCTCTGTGACTCAGGTACATCTCTGTACCAGGGGAGAGCCTGAAAAATGCTAAGGTATCTGCACTGCGATGGACGGTCTGATGCGTCAGGAGTCTGTCGGAGGTTCTCACCTTATAGGTATTAGAGTCTTAAGTATGCTGAGGGCATGTCATGTGTCAGGACCGGGCTGAGTAGTGCTGCTATCAGCTAAGGGTTCACCTGTGTGTGCCGCCGGTGACACAGGTGTCGGTCCTGCCTGAGCCGGGTACGTTGTGCATAGTGTGTAGCTGTGTCACCAGTAGCTGACACCGGTGGTTCACTTATCCTACGTGGCAACAGATGTAACGGTCAGGTGTCTGCGGACCCTATATATAGGGGACCAGGGGAAGACTTCGTCTTCAACCTTGCTCAAACCAGTGAATCCCATACGACCGTTGCAAAGCCTCCAACCACTGAACTAAAGCTAAAGAGACTAAGAAGAGAGTTCGAGTGAGTGTGTGAGCCTTGAGCAATGAGCACAGGTTCCTCCAAGAGTTTGCTATTGATCATCTGTTACTCTTGGAGTTCCAACTCCTAGACGGGTGTTAGGAGTTGCTGGCATCGCCCAAAGCTTGTGTGGGTCGAGCCAGAAGTTTGTGAAGGTCTTGAAGTCTGCCTGCTACCAAGCTAAAGACTTCCACAAGTAAAGGAAGAGTCCTGAGAAGTCAGGTACTCGGAGAACAAGCACGGTTTAGTGCTGGCTAGCTCTGCGGAGTAGTCTCTCCAACGGAGACGTACCTTCTCTGAAAAGAGTTGGGAACTTCGGGATAAAACTCTTGTGTCTCTGAGTGCTTTGCTTTACTTGCTTCCTTACTGCAGTATATTGCCTTGCTTATCTACTCACTGCAGTGTGTTTGTTTCGCATGCTAGCTTGATCTATAGTTGCTCTTGTTCATCCATTCTTAGATCAGCTTTACTCCTGCATGTACTTGTTCATCTAGATCCAGATCTGCTTTACACTGTTTAGGCTAGCTGTGTCTCAGGTGCTGAGTATCCTGTGTGTTACCTGTCTCAGTCACCTGTGTCACAGGTAGATAGGTTGTTTGCCTGTGTTAGGTTTCTTAATCACCTGTGTGACTCACCTGTGTGACAGGCAAGTGTTATTTTACTTGTCATATTTGCCTGTGCTAGTCACCTGTCACACCGGTGTATTTATCTGGTAATCTGCTAAGTGCACTTCAAGTTAAACTAAGCAAACTAAAGTAATTTTAATTAGCCAACTATTCACCCCCCCCTCTAGTTCGGCACCCGTGGTCCTTTCACCAACACATATTACATGATCGCATTGAGACTCTTGCCGCCGAGATGCACGAAAACTTCACCCACTTCGACACCAAGTTGGAAGCGCAAACGAATAGACTTGAAGTCATGTTCAACAAACGCAAGTTTTTCCTCCTCGTCATCATCCTCAAGATGGCGCTCAAGTTCCCATGGCTCCGAGTTACCATCCGGCGCAAGCTCACACCGGTCCCGATGTCATCACCACAATGAAGAACAAGTTCCACCTCCTCAACGTGGCAATGGCCTACAAGACCGTATACTTGACCGTGAGCGCCGCGAACGGGAAGCAAGAGAGCACCGTGCTAATAAAGACCAGGAGCGAGAAATCCATCAAGAGGAAGAACGGCGCCGTCAACAAGAAGACCGCCACCGACATGATGAAGAGCGTAATGCGCACCGGCAAGAAGAAGCATGCCGTGCGGCACAAGAAAGCGAAGCGCATCGAGCTCTTCGTGATGTCAACTACAACAGGGAAAACCGCAACCCTCAAGAAAGGGACGCAAGACAAGAAGAAGAGGCTCGCCTTGAGCAACGCCATGAGATGTGATGTTTGGCCAATGCACCTTGCATTGTTCGCCATCCACACAATGAGGCGCATGAAGAAAAACCCACGACCCCCAAGACATGAGCAATGACAACAAAACTGTCACGAAGGAGAAGAACGCTTCGGCAAGCTCAAGTTCATGATGCCTAAGTTCTCCGGTGGCATCGACCCCAAAGACTACCTATCTTGGGCACTCAAGGTGGACAGATCTTCCGAGTCCACAACTTTGACGAGCCCAAGAAGATTGCCATGGCATCCCTCGAGTTCGATGACTATGCTCTCATATGGTGGGAAAGAGTACAAGATCTTCGACACGAGCAAGGAGAAGCCCTATTGCCACTTGGGATGAGATGAAGCAATTCATGAGACCAAGATTTGTGCCCACACACTATACTCGAGATCTCTTCAAGAAGCTCCAAGTACTCAAGCAAGGGACCAAGACGGTCAAAGAATACTACAAGGAGATGGAGATTGCTATGATTCGCACCAATGTCAAGGAGTCCGACGAACAAACCATGGCACGCTTCCTCAATGGCCTCAACTATCCAATCAAGAAGATAGCGGACTTCCAACCATATAGCAACTTACTCGAATTGGTACATCAAGCTACAAAGGCGGAGCAACAAATCCAAGATGACATCAAGTACTCAAAGTACTCCGCCTACCCATCTTGCAACCACACCAACAGCATGCTACTAAAAGCGCGACGCCCTATACTCGAGCTACACCCACTAGTGGTGCCCAAGCAACCTCAAGACCGCCGGCGACTACATCAAGTTATCCTTCATCAAGTACTATCAAGCCTAGAGCTCCACCAAGTGCAAGTGCGACCAAGGAGTCTACCGCCAAGACAAGCGGCATCGAGTGCTTCACGTGCACCGGCCGAGGCCACAAGTCCTTTGAGTGCCCCACTAAGTGCACTATGGTCATCACCGAGGACGGAGGCTATGAATCCATGAGTGAAGATGAGTTGACCGCTTTGGAACAAGTCGCTCGACACCGCCAAGTAAACGACGACGAAGATGCTCAAGTCTTTTGTGACAACGATTTGAGCCCAGGTCTCGTTGTATCCAAGGTCTTGATGCTTCAACAACATGAAGACAATGATCAACGATGCCACATCTTCCACACCAAAGCTGGCATAAATGGAAGATCCATCAAGGTCATCATCAACGGAGGTAGTTGCCACAACTTGGCGAGCGAAGAACTTTGCTCCAAGTTACAACTCATGAAGAGAAACCACCCTCGACCATACAAGGTGCAATGGTTAGAGACAATGACACTATCAAAGTCGAGCATACCATACAAGTCTCCTTCAAGATAGGTGCTTATGAAGATACAATTGAGTGTGACGTGGTGCCCATGACCATTTGCCACTTCTCTTGGTTCTGCTCCGACGCGCTCACCGAGAAGATGGTGTACATGGGCTTCATCGAATCAGATCTACGACATCGACATCGACTTCGACCTTGCTCAAGGTCATCGAAAAATCTGGCTACTCGCCCAGGGACTCAACATCAACATCGTCCCTCGCAGGACAGCAGAGATCGTCGTGCTATTTTCGCCCTCACCGCTGTCTTGGAAGCTATTTCACCGATCCCTCCGGTGGTGTTGTGCGTAATTGAGTCTACTCCCACCCTGCAAAATTTCGTCACGATCCAACGGTGAATCTCCTGCAAAGGTCAAATTACCAAGGTGCTGTTCGCACCCAAACGGATCTGCACGCAGCCCCGGTATTCGGCAGTTTGCTGCTGTTTTCGACATCTTCTCAAAAATCCCTCCAGTCAGATCGTGCGGGATACTTTTCCACACGTGCCCGCCAAATTTGAGTCCAATCCAACGGTTCAATCTCCGGTGATCCTCAAATTACCGACTTGCTATTGGCATCTAGACGCGTCTGCGTCTGCAAAAACGAGTTCGATTGCAACTCCGTCAGCAGCTTCAGCCAAAAACCCGCGTCCTGGCTCCGCGCCGATGATTTCTGGGATTGGAGACGTCCGTCCCGATGAAGGCATATTAATCGAAGACGAGTTCCTAAACTCGCACAAGTTTCTCAACTCGACGGTTCTCCGGAAACTAGATTCCGGCTCCGTGCCGATGACTTTTGCGGGATTTTTTTCCAGACGATCATCCTGGTCGGAAACTTATGAACCGATTTTTTCAACTCGACAGTTCTCCGGAACCTTGATTCAATTATTATTTTTCAAGCTTGTCAGTACGAGTTCTTGCTCACTCGCTCAAACAGTCGGGGGCTCGGACTTCGCCAATTTTTTCAAGCCTATCCGTACGAATTTTTGCTAACTCGCTCAAACAGTCGGGGGCTACCACTGCGAATTTCTTAAATGCCTGTCCATCCGAGTTCCTGCTAACTCTCTCGAACAGACGGGGGCTAGCAGATATATATTACATTACGTAATCTTATGGCAATACAATTACTAAAGGAACGAAAACCACACCACGTGTAACACGACCTCCACCGACTATGCAGGTAAGGTCTGGACTTTATATTTTGATGAATCAATTACGCTCACAGGCTCGGGGGCTAGCATCATCATCACCCGCGGCAAGACAACTACATCGCCGGTGCCCCGGCTCGAGTTGCTTCAAGTCGAACAACCCCTCTGGCAGGCGTCTCCGTCGAATAACTCTCTAAACCATCCGTCAAATTTTAGTGGATGGCGAGAACACTCTTGCTCCCCACAACACCTCACTCAGACAAGGGTCTTCGGCCTTCATCAGACAATTATCAGCAGATAACACGTGTCTCCACGGATATATACTCTACTCGGACAAGAGTCTTCGGTCTTCATTAAGCAATAATCAACACCATACTTTAACACCTCTACCGTGTTTTCGCTAGGACTCGGGGCTCGGCACGTACGCGAGTCCATACCTCATTTGCACCAATCCTCAGCACACAAGCACTTGACCACTCGAGGCAAGGCACGTAAACGAGTTCGCGCCTCGATCCGCCTCCTCGAGTTTGGCCGCCTGATGATCGCCTCGTATGCACTCGGGGGCTGGCGTGTACACGGGTTCGCGCTCCGTTCGCCACCACGGGTCCGATCAGCTGTCCACACGCCTCGCCACAAACGTCTCGGGGTTGACGAGTTGCTCAACTCAAATTTCCCCTGACACAGGCAAACAGGCACCACGCCTCGCATTCGCTCGGGGGCTGGGCAGCACACACGTTCCACAACGTAGCTCCCCCCTTGGGGTACGGCAACGCAGGCCTTGCATCGGTTGAAGTCTGGCATATACACGACGTTTCTTAACTCGTTTCGCCTCTTCATACCTGCAACGGCGGACAGCTACCTTGCATCTGCGCGGGGGCCAGGCACGGCGAGTTCCACAACTCGTTTCGTCTCCCCGACATTGGCCGCCTACACCGAGGTATGAGTACACCGCCCTACGAACAAACCAGGGCCAGGCACGGCCAGTTCCTCAACTCGTTCAGCCTCCACAACATCGGCCGCCTACACTGAGCCTGCCCATCCGAATTCCTGCTAACCCGTTCAAACAGTCAGGGGCTACATCACAGCTCTTACACTTCTAGCAGACTGCCCGTCCGAGTCCCTGCTAACTCGCACAAACAGTCGGGGGCTTGACGATGGGTAGTACTACTACCGTATACCTGTACAAAGAGTCCGACTCGTGTACTACGAGGACTCCGATCAGATTACAACTCTCACATGCCATCGGGAAGGAGTCCGACTCGTGTACTACGGGGACTCAGGATCTTACTTCGCCTATATAAAGGCCACCAGACCCCCTCTAGGAGGACAAGCACTTCAAGATCTAGGAGTAGCCAATAGCCAGATAACTAATCTCGAGAGCCCTAAAGCTTCGAGATCAACCTCGTCGAGTTCCCTACTCACCGAGTTCCCCCCACTTGTACTCTCGCCGAGTTCTCCAACTCGTCGAGTTCTCTCTGTAATAGCCTGTACTCGCCATCGAATATCAATCCAATCAAAGCAGGACGTAGGGCTATTACCCATCTCGGGGGCCTGAACCTGTGTAAATCGATGTCTCCAGACCAAGTGGACCTGAGTCATCGTCCCTCTACCGTATAAATCCGTGCTGTACTAAGACGCTCAGTGGTACCCCCATATACCATGCATCGACAATACTAGTAAGAGAGAGACCCACCAAAAAGCGAGTGAGAGCCACAAGCCCAAATTGAGTGCTTCCAAGATGAGTGCCAACAAGGACATCGTCCTCTTAGCCACTAAATCCGACATAAGAGAGTTGAGTGAGAACCCATCGGTGCTTCACTTTGTGCTCTTGTACAAAGATGAAGCCATTATGAATAACAATTCACAACCTCTTCCTAGTGCCATGTCTCGTGTTTTGTAGGAATTTGCAGACATTTTCCCTTCGGAGACACCACCGGGTCTTCCTCCACTACATGGCATCGAGCACTGGATCGATCTCATACCCGACGCTCCTCTACCAAATCGTCCCTCTTACCGCGTCAACCCCAAAGAGACCAAGGAAATCGAATGTCAAGTATGTGAGCTACGTGACAAAGGGTACGTACGCGAAAGTTTGAGCCCTTGTGCTGTTCCCGTCATCATAGTGCCTAAGAAAGATGGATCTTGGCGTATGTGTTGTGATTGTCGCCCCATTAACAACATAACCGTTCACTATATACATCCCATTCCTCGCTTAGATGACATGCTTGATGAACTTAGTGGTGCCACTATATTCTCTAATATTGACTTGAAGAGTGGCTACCACCAAATCCTTATGCAAATAGGAGATGAATGGAAAACCGCTTTCAAAACCAAGTTTGGTCTTTATGAGTGGCTTGTTATGCCCTTTAGCTTGTCTAATGCTCCTAGTACCTTCATGTGTTTGATGAATCATGTGCTTAGACACCTCATGGGCAAGTTTGTTGTCGTTTATTTTGATGACATTCTCATTTATAGCAAGTCCATTGATGAACATCCAAACCATGTTACTCAAGTTCTCCAAGTGCTTCATGATGAAAAACTATACGCCAATTTGGAAAAATGCACCTTTTGCACGCCACATGTCGGACCCCGGATTCAGAACTATTCCAGATTTAGCGAAAAACCCGCCAATCGTGGAATAGAGGCGAATTCGAGATACCTCCCCGCATCGTATGCTTTCATACATACACGCATTAGCATACGTTGCGGGTTATATCAGAGTTAAGCATCATTACAGAACAGATAACGATAATAAGCAAAGATACGGTAGGCTCAGAGAGCAGAATACGTTATTACAACATCCAAGTAGCATTACAACAAGCGGAAGCATATCAGAGTCTGAGTACAGAAAAAATCTAGCAGTTGCCTAAAGAGGCTGAAAGAGAAAGCGACGGTCCATCCCATCGGGCCTTAGGCTGCCACCTGGGTCCAGCTATCTACTCATCGTCATCAGCGTAGTCGACGTAGTAACCACCTTCGTAATCGGTAGAGTCCTCTGCAATATTGGCGTTTAAAAGCAAGTGTGAGTACACGAGGTACTCAGCAAGACTTACAACGGAACTATATCTACTATGCAACATGTATCAAGGGAAAAGGGTGGTGTTGGGTTTGAGCGGTAGCAATGCACTAAGCAACCTATTAGAGACACACTACAACTCGTCTATTAGAGATAAGGTAAGAAGCGTTTAAGGATCCACCTATGTTTCTATCACCAAGCATAACATGTGAGAGTCTAGTTTCAACTACTAGACCCCCCTTGTGTACTTCCTCGTCAGTCCCAGGATCATGCTGACGGTACACAAGCGAAATGATAACATCGCATGTATTCAAAGATTAAAACTTAATTTGAGTACGATATGCCACACGGCTTACATAGTTCCATGTCTTAAGCGACTTTATTACATCAAAGAAAACAGCGGAAATAAAAGCGAAGCGGCTCCATCCGTGCCACAGGCAATTGACGGAAGCACATGTGACCTATTCTTCGAGATCATCATAGAAGAAGTCTTCATCGGCATCTTCTTTAGCATACTCATCTGCACACTACCACGAAACACATGCACGGTGAGTACTTCACGTACTCAGCAAGCCATCTGGTAGCAGATGGTCCTACCATACTATATGCAAGGCCTCAAAGGAAGGCTTTAGAGCTTCTTTGCATAAATGCGGTTTTAGTTGAAATATTAGGGTAGATTCAAAGGCGGCATTTTGATGTAAAATAATTTTATTATCAGGGATGTTTTTCATCAGGTGTGGTCCACGACCAAATCACTCGAGCAAGGACTCCCGCCTTAGCTCGACCATAGGTTCATCAGCAAAGGGGTAGAGGGAAATAGCAAGGGGGAGAGGGACAGGTCCTTTTCATCAAGAATGAGTCATGTGATATCCATAAACGTGGACATAGCTAATTGATTAGTTTTAACTCTGTAGAGTGTATACACTTTACCCACATGATAGCGTCATCGTGAAGAAGAATGGGTCTTCTAGGGTTGGCTATAACCATATGCTCATATACATATATATATATATATATATATATATATATATATATATATATATATATATATATATATATATATTCCTTACCGGGTATATTGAATAGATATTCAATTATATATACACACATACACCTTAACATGGTAGTAATCATGATAAAAAGCATAACCGATTCACAATTAACCATAAATAAATATTTGGGTGAATCCTAAATATTTATAATGGTTAACAACATTAAGAAGATAGATTATCAACATATAACTAGATTTACACATGCTTTTCTAATATTTTAAAGACTAGAAATCAAGCTAAAATGTATTCTCTACTATCAACAAGAGCTACCTAAGCATGAAACATCTTAGAACATGTTAACCGTACTGGAACAGTACCAAAAATGATTTAATAATAATTTTTAATCTGAACATTATTTAATTAAAGCCTTTTCTAGCATTTTTAGTGTAACAAATAAGTAGAAATCACTAATTATCATCAATAAATCATATCATTGGACTAACATCTTATATTACCAATTCTAGAGACATTTCATGTTCAACCATGTTCTGAAAATATATTTTAACCAATTAAAACTATTTTTGTAAGCATGGAAACTACCCTAAAAATATAGTAAAACATTATTTAATTAAGCTAAATGGGTTTTCATGACTTGTCAACATTCACATAACATAATATGAATTATTAGGTACTGGACATGCATTTTTAGAGGCCAAAACAGATTTATAAAGGACTTATTACTAGAAACAGCATTTAAATAACTATTTTAAATGGATCTAGAACACTTCTTGATTTTTATAGCCCTAACCATTGCAGATAAACTAATTTGGTTTACATGGTAAATGAGTTCTCGGGTTCTCTGATCCTAGGAAAAAATTGGATAAAAATAACAGAGAAGATTTCTATTTTTAATAATTAAAACAGAGCTTATTTTAATTCTAGGAAATTCTACACATGTCCAAAAATTATGAAAATTTCTAGAACTACTCCTTAGCATACTAATGATCTATAGAAAAAGACTTACTTCAAAATAATCATCTAGTACAAATATATCACGAAATTTGCTCAAATTTCATACTAATTTAATTATAGTTCAAAATCCGACGGTCGAATTAAAAATCCGATTGCACCGTTGGATTCGTGGGGTTGTAAGGATTCCATTTTACTCCTAAAATCAAGGATCGAACAAGGATTGGTTGGAGCCAAAGTATTTGATATAAGGGGAGTTTACTGTTCACGCTACAGTACCCATGAACATTGTTCATGCTACAGTAATAGAGGGAAGAATAAATAGGGTTTGGGAAGAACAAATCAATCCATGGTTGAATCAATGGTGAAAGATAAAATTGGTGCAGGGGAAGTGTTGTCGGGTTGGTTGGAGGCTATCTCGGAGAGGGATTGGAGAGGAGCTCACCGTGGGTGGAGAAATCGAGGAAAGAGAGATCGCCGGAGTTGGAGAAGAAGTCGCGGTATGGTCGGTGTAGAGGACGAAACTCGCGATTCGTTGTGGTAGGAGGTGCGCGCCGGCGTGAGGAAGCTCCGGGTAGTAGCTCCTCGGTGTGGGGGACGTCGTGGTGGTCGGAATTGCTTGCCGGAGTTTCGTCGGAGTTGGGGAAGAAGAGGTGGAGGAGAAGAGAAATTTTGGTGAAGAGGCAAAGGGAAGAAATAGGAGGGAAGGGGTCCCTTTTTATAGAGCAAAAGGAGGGAGAGAAAGAGGGAAAGAGCACCAAATAATGGCAATGCATCAATTAGCAGCAATTAGCAGCAAAGATTAAGGAAAGAAAAGAAATAAATTTTGGAATTAAAACGGAGGAACGGCCGGAAATCAAATCGCGCACGAACCGTCGGCGGCGGCGCGTCAATCGCGCGAGCGCGGCAGCACGCGCGCGTGCGCGAGGCACACAGCAAGCAGCAGCCGGCCTTTTGGCCTGCCAAGGCGGCCCATGGGAGCCAGGGGGCGGTGCCCTGGCCCAAAGCGCAAGGAGAGGGGGGCAGCCGGCCTCTCGGCCAGCCCAGGAGGGAAGGCGGCAGCCTAGGCCAGCCTGGTAGGCCGCGGCCCAGGTGGGGGAGGGGAGTAGGCCGGCTTGGGCCGGCCCAAGAGGGAGGATGGGGTGGACGGCCGGGGCGGGCTGGCTGGGCCCAAAGGGGAGGGAAGATGGGCCGGCAGCCCAAGAAGCCAGGAAAAAGAAAAAACATTTTTCTGATTAAAATTATTGTAGAAAATTACATAAGGCCTTTAAAAATACCAAAACACCTCTGAAAATTCTACAAAAATTCCAGAAAATCATATTGAGCATAAGGAACTCAAAAAAATACTTTTGGGACAATTTTTCAAATGATGATCCAAATAAAAATCAAAAACACTCTTATAGCTCTCAAATTAATTCATATAGTTGAATTAATTTGAAATAAAATCCAATAAAATACATATAAGCATATTACATAGTTGCACATCCTCTTTCCTTTAAAAAAAATTTAAGCCCTCAAAAATCGAGAATGTTACATAACACAACCTTGCATTCCCCTTCGTATCTCCCACGAAGAAGAATCCACAAGGGTACTCACACCTAAGCATGTTTATTAGATTATGTTGAAGTTGTTCTATGATCAAGTACAGAATCTCCAAGTCGTACATAACCGCGGACACGGCTATTCGAATAGATTTAACCCTGTAGGGGTATACCACTTTACACTAACATATTCCATTCGCTCTTAATGTCGGATCCGAATAGCACACTACAAGGGTTGTGCCGGCAGAGGGAGAATGGCCACGGGACTTCTCCTACGCTGCAAACTAGCCCAAGGAGCCACTCCAACTAAGATTGAGTCCGAATCGAGAGTCCGACCGAGTTCTCCGAAACGGTCCCAACTGTTGCGTACATGGTTGCAAGAGGCTAGAGCCCAGCAGGATAACCCTTGGCCGTGCCGCAATTCCTATATGGATGCAATCGTAACCATCTCATCCATAATCATCATGATAACATGCAACATGCACTATGCGTGTGCCAAATGGAAAACCCGAACTAAAGGTGGCCCCTAGACTTGGTCTGAGGTAAGATAGTCGCTCGAGAGGGGTCCCATATCCCCCAACGAGAGGTTGGAATTACACTCAATATTGGATCAACTTAACAAGAACTCGGGTCCTAGTGCGGATCAAGTGGAACAAATCACCGACGCTCAAAAGCGTGGCCTCCCACCTTAGCCTTTATTATTACAGATTAATAATATCACATCCATCATATCAAAATGTATCAGAGCCAGGTTAACAATAAGCTACCCATAGAAGCATCTCCTAGCTAAGCATTAACTTAAAGTAAAGCAATCAGCAAGGAACATCCTAAGCATGCATACTAAGCAGAGCAGCGAGGTAACATAGCATAGACTCAACATAACAAGGCATGATAGGTAGGTAGGCTCAGGCATATCTGGTTTACAAGGAACAGGCCATGCATTCGAAAATAGGTGACGATCATATACCTAAAGCATCGTATAACCCTAGTGCAAGAATAAGGAAGAAGCATAGGAAAGGCATGCACAAAGAGGGGGGCTGCTTGCCTGGATACTCAGCAGCCTGGTGCTGAGTCAAATCCTCGGAGCAAGTAGAAGGATCGTTCTCAACGTCGTCAGAAGGAGCTAATCGCGAAGAACCAATCACCAACACAAAAGAAGGGGCATACATAAGTAAACAATCATGTGCAATGCTCAATATGATGCATGTCATGCAACTAGATAATTAAAGTGATTCAGGCAGGAGCTAAACATACTTAGTTGAATTGGATTATTTAATTTGAATTCATTTCTAACATTACTTATATTTAAAAGAAAGGTCCAAAATCATGTTTAACTCTAAACAGGAAGTAAACCACTTTAAATATGCATGAAAATGACATATTTGGATTCTCTGGATTTTTCTAATCAATTTAGTATATTTACACTTAATTTTCTATGCTAGGGTCAATTTAATATGTTATTAATGGAATTTAATTAAATGCTCAAATTTTGAAGTCTTCAAATATGAAAACAGAGGGCAGTTTCAAATTCTACACAATTTTCCAAGCATGGTGGACATGTCATATGCATTTATTGGATTTCATATGAATTTTACTTGAATTTGCAAAGATTTGCAATTTACTGAAAAAGAAAACATCACAGAACGAAATGGGCCGAAAGGTGAGCGCTAGCCAACTATTCTACGCGCAGGCGCAATTTAGCGCTGGACCGAGCTGGGCTTCGGCCCAGTTACGCTGCCCAGATCTGCGCGCGGCAAAAATAAAAAAAAGAGGCGACCTGGCGCCGGCGGGGACTCGAACTTGGGTCGCCCGGTTGCGCGCGCGAGGAGCTAGCCATCTCGGCTACCGTGGCGACGTGAGATGAATCAAAAGGAAGGACCTTAGCCACTGGCGAGGCCAAACGGTGCAATTCCGGCGACGGCGAGGCGAAATCGACGCAAAGCGTCGCCTTTTGGACGCGTGCGTGTGGCGCGGGTGTGCGCGAGCAGGTGCATGCATGCGCGCGTGCGTGTGTGCTCGGCCGAAGGCGAGACGAGCTCGCGGCGGCCATTAGGAGGCCAAGCCGAGCTCGGTTTCGAGCGGGCGGTGGAGCAACACCGACGGAAAACGATCGGGACTTGATGGAACAAAAATATTGCAGTGCGGAACATTTTTTGTTGTGTAGTAGAACAAAAATATTAGTTAGGTGGAACAAAATTTGCTTTGACGGAACAAAATGTTGCTCAGTGCGAAACAGTTTTGTAATACGATGCAAACAAAAAAATTGGCCAGTTGGAACAAAAATGATGGATGGTGAAACAAAAAATATGTTGACGTAACTATGGAACATTTTCCGGTGTAAGTTGGAACAAAACATTCCCTCATCTGGAAGAAGAAATGGATTAGAAAGCATGGTGAAATAGAAAATATTAGTTCTTTGGAACAAAAAATTCCCAAGTCTAAAACAAATATCTGTAGGGTGGACTAACTATTGGTAGAACAAATCTAACTGGTTAGTAGAAAAAAATGTCAAAGTACCAAAGGTGCTCAGAAATGGGGGTCAAGGTTATTTCGAAAAACGAAACAAAATTAGGGAGCAAAAGTGAAAAAATGAACAAAAATTAATATTAGAAAAAGACAAAAGAAAATGTAATTAAGAAAAAGCCTCATATTACCTATTCCCTCTTGCCTAGTATAGGTACGTTTGCGTCATTCTTAAGGCTACGTTAGTTTGAACTTGTAATTCAGCTTGCGATGCATTTAGCTTTAAAGATAAAAGTCCAAACAAATATTAACTTCTCAATTGATTTTGCAAGAAGCACTTTCCTAATTTACACCAGAACGGAGAAGTAAATGATGGAATGTGTAGTCTTGTCATACATATGAATCTCTCTAACCGCAGCAAGCTTCTATAGTCAGTGGTAGATTTTACTGATGTTGGTCTGGATTTCGAAACATGCTAGGTAATGCCATATTCATAGATGTTAGTATGTATTTTGCAGCTGATTGGAATACATTAGATAGAGATATTTTAGACATTCACCACCAGGCATCCAACAATGCTCTTACCAAATGGGTATGCTTCTGTCCACTAGCCGAGGAGATCTAGCTGCTTTCTAAATCTAACTAGCTTGAGTTGCTTGTCTCAAACAAACAGAGTTTTTAAACAATTGCAATGCTAGCTGGTTGGCTCGGTAGCATCAGCGGCAGCCTAAGTGGCAGTTTCGATTCCGCACTTCTCGACTATTCTATTTTTCGTAGCCGGGAGACTGAGACAGGCCATGCGCCACGCCGCGCGGCGCGGCATATACCTATCACGGGTGGGGTGGGGCGCGACTGGATCGGCGCTTGGCGTAGCGGGCTGCTCTGGGTGGACCTGGACCGTGTCACTTGCCAGAATGCCAGATGCCGTACGTGGTGGATGAGTTTCCGTCCCTGATGCTGGATACGAAAAGGCGAAGTCAACGTGGGCTTCGTGAATCGAGATTAGATGAGGCATAAGAAAAAACGTGGGCATTTGGTGTCTGGCCTTAAACAAGAACCAACTTCAGTTCTGGTAGCACCAAGTTGTTGACGGTGGATGTTGGTCCTGAACTACCAGGCCTAATACTGTTTGTTTTTCTAATATTGATACTTTTAATCTTAATTCTTAATGTGTCATGTCTTTGTTGAGAAAATTTTAGCGCCTATATTTTTAACATAAGTTTAATGCATGATCTTTTTCTTCTAGTAGTTTTCCACATAACATACTCTATGCAACATATTTTTTCTCAAAAAAAAATTATTGCTCTACGTTACCATATCAAAATGATACACACGGAGAATAAACCACCGGCCTCTACATCAATCAGGGATGCACATAACCAAATTATTACAAGGTCAAAAATTTTGACGAAAAGAGATAAGAAAAAAGGACTGATACCAAACACATGTCAAGATAGAGCCAATGTAACCCCCAAGCCAGGGACCACCAGGAGATTGTCCATATGCAAACAACAACTGCGAGCGATAAGATGTAGGAGAGTCAAGTCATTAAAGCAACATCTCCATCTTCGTCGGACTCGACCAATGAAGGCCAAATCTAGAGTTTTCACCCCAAGCAACTAGAACCAGTGTTCCATAGCAACGCCTTCAAGAAAGAAACGTTGTAGAACGTCGTTGTTGACAAGTCCGGCCAGCGAAGACCAAACCAAGAGTTTCATCCTTAAGAGTAGGTATGGAAGCTCGCGAGCCCCAACACGCCGTCATAGTCGGATCTAGCCAATAACCAAACTCTATGCACTATATATATATATATAAACGTGGTTGCTAATTTCTAGTGAATTTCACACTACGCTTGTAAGTTACTATTCACAGACCACACTATGTAGCAATAACATTTCACGTGCTTTTCAATCACCGGCCAGTCACACATTGTATCACGACCCCGTTTCGCTGATGTTGTACCGATCGACCATAAGTGTTGGAAAAATTATAAGTGTAGTTGTGAAATTTAGATACTGCAAAGTGCGGTTCCATTGCTTAAAACTAAAAGTGACTTGTGATGTTTTCCGGAATTTACTCTTGTTTTATTATTTTCGTCTTGTTTCACGGCCTGCACTTCACAATGCACACTACACGTGTAGCGATGATTGGCCGATATTTGCTTAGGTATGTGCCCACGGTCCTCCACGTTTGCGATGCTGTGATTCTTTGATAGCTGTATCGGCGACGGTCGATTCGGAGACTCTCCAAGGAGTCGTGTTTATTTCTCTGAGGTTTTTAGGGTGCGCTTGATTGACAGATAAATTTGGATAGATGAGCTATCTATGTTCTTGAGCTCCATCTATCTGCTTAGTTGGAGGGTTAGAGTAGATGTCATGACCAGTAACAAAATAATATTCTCATAAAATATTGAACGGGAGACTCGGCCAAATTAGCCGTGAGGCGGCCGACCTAGCCTATTTCATCACATAGAGAGGTAATCTCATCATATCTCAATAAGAGGTCATGACAATCGGTTTCTACATCCTCATCCAGTCAATCAAACAAAAAATTAGTTTATTCCATCCAACTCTAATCCTTTTAACCAAAAAAAAAGTTGATTCACCCCACTCATCCAACTAAACAAAAAGTTGGCTCATTCTATCTATAAAAATTTGCTTGACTCCGACCCATCCACCCTTAGCCTCGAACCGAACGCACCTTTAGGCCCCACTTAGAAGCTATCTTTTTTTTTCCAGTTGTAACAAAAAACACATGTAGTTCTCGGTACCAAATCAAAATCTCCCGTATCAGTGATTCCCAAAAGTGGTACAATTGTTCTTGTTGTATCTCAACCTGCAGGCTTATCAGATTTTGATTTAGACTTTATTAAAACCCAAACCAATTTTGTATTTCACCTGCTTCATTCATTGTTTGGTAACTATTCAACTCGTGTTTCTTGCATGTGTTGTTACAGTGGACAAACTGTTAGAATAATTAGCACTTTTATGTTCATTTTATTCTGAAATAATTTGTACAATATTAATCACATAAATAATTATAACATATACAACATACATACTAGATATGAATATAAGCACTAAAACAGTGTAACTCATGTATGGACAACATGTATGTACGAGTATGACACAGAACATGTACAACAATAACATTGACATTGTATCCAGGATATACCTCGGTCGTAGAGGAAGACAAAGAAGCAAATAGCGACAAGCTTGGGGAAGCCGTCTCGTAGCCGTGGAGGAACTCCATAGTCAACTTTGAGGAAAGAGACAACGAGTAGTCGCGCCAAGATACTTCCCAAAAACCTCATTCATCCTCTCCCAGGCAAGATCCCAAGGATGAATGGTTCCGGAGACCTACTCTCCCGAACTCCGATGCATGTCAGGGCTTTGGGGCGGAGTAGCTCAACACGCGAGCGAGTGGTGGTCCATGCCAGGTGCACCCGCACCGTGATACCCGATCTGGCTCACTCGCACTGCACCGGACTCGGTCTCGAACCAGCTGGCTCGGCTCAGCCCGAGCGTGTGGTCCCTTTTCTCATGCTACAAGGATATGTGACACGTTCCATATTATAAATTAGTGCCCTTCCACTTTCATTAGCAGTATGGTACTAAAGAGTCAATCAATGCCTCTCATTTAGTGTGAGCCTTCGGGATTTATTGGAGTTATAAATATGGGTTAGGCCCAAATATCTAAAAATCTCCACCAGATCCCAAATGCACCACAAAGTTTTCCTTTATACCCCAGTGTACTGTTAATATACTAACTTTTCGATGGAGGCCTATTAGGGTTGAACATCCACCTACGATGAGATTGGGGTTGAACATCCACAACTACACAATGGACTAGGATTTGAATTGACAGTTTTGTGCAGATAAGTTTCACTTAAAGTCTTTGCTGATACTAGGCTGTCAAAGGGCTACCCCTCAGGTGAAGTATATAAGTTGTACTCCTTGGTCTCTTCATGAGCTTATGAGAGATTACCCGTGTTTCACAGACTGCGACCAACAGTTGGACGCACATAGGTATGTTCTTTCAAGAATGTTCTATAGGAAAACATCTTTACTACTTAAAGCCACATGACACATTAAGATAAGATCATCCTACCATTAGCTTCTGAGAGTGTTGCATCTCCTGCAGAGTGTGTTATAAAGGTACTCTCCTCCAGTTAACTAATAGCTTGTTTTTCATAGGTCCTACTTCACGGGACCTTCGATGCATTGTCTATCACATTTCGTGATAGTCCATTTGTGAAGGGATCTGCCAGGTTCTTAGCTGTTTGGATATAATCCAAAGCCATAACTCCGGAGTCTCTCAATTTTCTAACAGACTTCAATCGTCTTTTAACATGCCTTGATGACTTCATGTTATCCTTTGCATTGTTCACTTCTACGATAACCATTTGATTATCATAGTTCATAAGGATAGCCAGTATTGGTTTATGCACTACTGGCAAGTCCACCAAGAGCTCACGCATCCATTCTGCCTCAACAGTGGCTATGTCTAATGATGTGAGTTCTGCTTCTATGGTTGACCTTGTCAATATGATCTGTTTACAAGACCTCCATGAGACAGCTCCACCACCAAGAGTAAATACATATCCACTTGTAGCCTTAATGTCATCAGCATCAGAAATCCAGTTTGAATCACTATATTCCTCTAGTATATTCGGGTACCCAGAATAGTGAATTCCGTAACTCATAGTACCTTTTAGGTAACGCATTACCCTTTCAAGGGCGCGCCAATGATCATTTACGGATTGGATACAAACCGGCTCAACTTGCTGATAACAAATGAGATATCAGGCCTTGTCGCACTGGCTAAGTACATGAGTGACCCAATGATTTGGGAGTATCTTTGTTGATCTTTAGTGATACTTCTATTCTTCTGAAGTATCAGACTAGAATCATAAGGTGTTGAAAAAGGCTTGCTATCCATGTGGCATTGTAGTAGTGTAATTCCATTCTCACCCTTTACCATCTTGATGTTTAAGATTACATCAGCTACTCCCAGATCCTCCATGTCGAATTTTTGAGACAAGAATGCCTTGACCTTATTTATCATGTCAAGGTTGGTCCAAAATGTAAGTATTTCATCAACATATAGACACAGGATAACTCCCAGACCCCCGATATGGCGGTAGTATACACATATGTCGGCTCCATTTACTGTAGACCCCGCAGATGTTAAAGTTTTGTCTAACTTCTCATACCATTGTTTAGGTGCTTGCTTGATGCCACATAAAAACTTTAGTAACTTATACACTTTGCCCTCTTGATCATTTACTACAAATCCATCAGGCTATTCCATATAGATTTCTCGTCCAACTCTCCATTAAGGAAAGCCGTCTTAACATCCATCTGATGAACGAGATACCATGTGAGGCAACCAAGGATAATAGTACTGCTCGTATAGTGGTCAATCTAGCGACAAGTGAGTAAGTATCAAAGACGTCTTCACCTTCTTTTTGGGTATAACCCTTGGCCACAAGCTAGACCTTGTACTTTTCAGTAGTACCATCGGGCCTAAACTTCTTCTTGAACACCATTTACAACCTACAGGTTTACACCTATAAGGACAATCTGTGACTTCTGAAGTTCCATTAGCGAGAATGAGTCCATTTCACTACGGACTGCTTTCTTCTAATAGTCTGCAGCGGGAGATGCATACGCTTCTGAAATGGTCTTAGAAGTATCATCCACGAGGTACACAATGAAATCATCACCAAAGGATTTTGTGGTCCTTTGTCTCTTGCTCCTCCTAGGAGCTTCACTGGCATCCTCCTCATGAGTTTGATCCTGAGTTTGTTCAAGATATTCAATAGGGATGGTGAGTTCAGGAGTTAAGTGTTATGCATATCTTGCATGGGAAAAATATTCTCAAAGAACATAGCATCCTTAGACTATTATTGTATCGACATGCATGCTGGATACCTCAGATTTGACTACTAGGAACCTATAGGCAATGCTCCGGTGAGCATATCCTAGAAAGACACAATCAATGGTTTTAGGTCCAAACTCGCACTTCTTAGTTATCAGTATGTTGACATTTGCCAAGCACCCCCACATGTGCAAGTAAGAAAGTGATGACTTTCTCCCTTCCCAACCCTCGTAGGGGGTTATCTCTTTGCTCTTAGTAGGAACTCTATTTAGGACATGACACGTGGTCAATAGAGCCTCCCCCACCATGTCTTAGATAATCCAGTAGTGTCCAACAATGCGTTAACCAAGTCAGTCAATATGCGATTCTTCCTTTCGGCAACCTTGTTTGACTGGGGTGAATAGGGGGCATCCTTTCATGGATGATTCCATGTTCCTCACAGAACAAATTGAATTCATTTGAGAAATAGTATCCACCACGATCTGACCTAACTCTTTTGATCTTCTGTCAAGTTGATTCTCAACTTCTGCGTTATAGATTTTAAAGTGTCTAGAGCCTCATTTTTAGTTTTCAATAGGTATACATAGCAGTATCTAGTAGCATCATCAATTAAAGTCATGAAAATTTCTTTCCACCCTTAGTCAGCACACTATTCATGTCACAAAGATTAGTGTGTATAAGTTCCAACGGTGCAAAGTTTCTTTCCTCCGCGACCTTATGAGGTTTACGAGGTTGTTTTGCTTGCACACAAGCTTGACACTTAAAACCTTGGACTAAGGAAAATTTTGGTTTTAAGCTCATATCGGAAAGCCGAGACATGCAACCAAAATTTATGTATGGCATAATCGTGAGTGCCACACACTGGCCTCACCACCATTAGCATTGTCACAAATATGGATTACAACTTTAATGCATAAATCGGAAGAGAAAACTAGAACAAGCCTCCGCACTCATAGCCCTTCCCAAAAAATAGTCCATATTTTGACACGACTACTTTATTTGACTCAAACACCAACTTAAACCCATCTCTACAGATAACTAAGCCGCTGGCGAGGTTCTTATTGATTAAAGGGACATGCTACATGTTCCTTAGTTGTACAATCTTTTCCAAAGTGAACTTCAGATCTACCGTGCCAACACCAAGAACAGAAGCATGTGACCCATTCCCCATCGGGACAGAAGAAGCCCGAGCAGTCTGATAAGAAGAGAACAATGAGATATCAGCACACACATGAATATTGGCTTCAGTATCAATCCATTCAATCAGTGGACTGACTTATTGAGAGAACAATAAGTAAATTACCATACCCAGATGTCTCTTCTCCTTTATTGCCAATAGTCACGTTGATAGATTTGGGGGTCTATCCTTGCTGACCCTTTCTTCCTTTACGGCTCTTTCAAGCCTTGGCCCAATGGCTAGTCTCACTGCATACGAAGCAAGGCTTGTCACCTTTGTTCGTCTTCTTTTTCTTAAAGTTATTGGTCTGAGTGACCTTATTATTTCCTTTTAACTTGCCATGACTGGGCTGTTGCACCATATTGGTGCTAGATTATCCCTCTGCCTATCTTTGGGAGCACATCTTTGGCCCAAGATTTCTCCTAAACATCAAGAGATGTAATCAGATTTTCAACAGAAATCTCTTGTCTCTTGTGTTTCAGAGACGTAGCAAAGTTTCTTCTTGATGGAGGCAACTTTGCAATAATGCCCCCTACCACAAACTTGTTAGGTAATGCACACTTAAGGAGTTTGAGTTCCTTCACAATGAATTATATTTCATGAGCCTGCTCGACCATAGGACGGTTGTCAACCATTTTGTAGTCATGGTATTGCTCCGTGATATACAACCCTCATTGCTTGCGTCCGATGCACCGAATTTATCTTTGAGTGCACCCCACAGTTCCTCTGCGTCTCTCATATGCATGAACACATCACAAAGTCAGTTGTAAGTATGCTAAGAATGGCAGCCACAGAGAGCGTGGTGGCCTCCTTGAACGCCTTCTCCTTTTTAGGAGTAAGGATCTGATGACCGACAAGTGCACCGGATCACCATAGTTTCAGGGGAAGTATTTAGCCCAAAATATCAAACCACAGGAGGAAAGGATGGTTATCACCTTTCCCGTCACTACACTTCTTACCTAGTGTAGTTCCGTTTGCACACTAGTTTATTCTAATATTGCTAGAACAAGGTAATTGATGAAGCGGCACACTAAACTACTAACACAAGCAAACAAAAGCTGAAAGTAAAGGCAGACAAAAATGTAATTGCAAGACTAAAAATGAAAGCTTGTATCTAGGCTTTCGGTTTCACTAGTACTAGCTGAATAAGCGAACAACACTATATTAATTATGCAGGCGGTTTCCCTTAAATAGTCATGCTCCTTCTACACCGGTATTGCACGACTCTATTATCCACTTTCCAATATTGCTAGTCCCGTAACTCGTAAAAGATATTAAGGCCATAAAGATTGAAACAACGCTTTAAGCTCTATGGGTAACTGTTACTCCTTAGATGCAATATGCTCCTCTCAAGTTACCAAAGTATTGTCAGTTCCAAGGTCTATTCGATTCACACATACACCTATCTACTTCGTGTGCGGTCTTGTGGGTAGATGCCTCTAACTGAACTGATAGATTGGACATCTCCAATCACTAAGAATAATAACATGAAGAGAACATGCGTAATAAAGTAATGCAAACACTAATTAGACATACTAGATCACTTAAACTTAGAACTGAATCAATCACTCAAACTTAGATGCATTGAGACAATAAATCAGAAGGGAAAAATTTAAAATCCCTAATACCATGTTTAGTCTTACAAAACAATAGTGAATGGGAGGACATGGAGATGAAGATGTGGTCATCACAGACGAAGGAGACGGCAGAGGAGGCCGATGGCGTGGCCTAGGGCCGGCCGGTGGTGGTGTGGCTTCCCCTTCTTCTTCCTCTAACTTGGATCACATGGTGGAGGTATTCTTAGTGATGGTAGATGGGTTTGGGTCGTCCTCCCTCTTTCCCTGATCTGATCTCCCCTTTTGGTGCCTTTCCGTCAATATAGATCGGAGGCGCTGCAGGTAGTTTTTCAGAATACTCGTCACGAATTCATAGGGATCCCCTTCATGGAAGTTGTTGTGTTTGACGTGACGGTCCCGCTGGACTACGGTATGACGTGGACATTGCTCTCGACGTGTAGTTTCTAAATATATATGATTTTGCCCTTTTATAGCAACCCTATATACATTAGATCCAAAAATAGTGATTTGCACAATATTTTGCAATTCATTAGTCATTAGAAGAAATTAACAGGAATTAATTCAGTGAAAATGCAATAATCAGGATCAAACATGGAGAAAATAATGAGTACAAAATGGACTCATCAGGGTCCCTTCAGGTTTGCCATCAGTGACCCAGTACACGTTCATAGTGGTAATCCATAGAGTGGCTTTGATCTGTCATCTCTTGAAATGCACTCCGGAAAACTTGTCCGGCTTCAGTGCATTGACAAAACCAGCCATCGTAAAACCCAAGTGCCTAAAATAAGGTTTTTGGATTGTTGGAATAATTAGCACTTTTAGGTTTATTTTAATTCTGAAATAATTCATGAAAGAACAAGTAGAAATGCATTGTTCTGAGCTTTGAAATTTTGTGTAGTTCTTGTGCTATTGCAACTATTTAGGTCCAAACGAATTGGTGGAATAATTTCCAATTTAGCAACTTTTGAAACGGCAAGAACGACAGATGTTGCTTGGGGTAAGCAATGTAGCTCAAACTCGAAGGCAGTCAAACCTCTGTTGGCATTTCCAAATACAGGAGGATAAACATTGGCATCATTGTATGCCCTTTCTCTTCATTACCCATATTAAGGTGAGGCATTTAATATGCTATCATCCATTGCCTCTAGTGACGAAGAATAGCCAGAGATGACCAAAGTACGAACGTAATGATAGAACGACCAGAATTACATAGGGATAATTGCGAGCAGAGCCAGAGGCAGAGCTCAGGGCCGACAGAGATAGAGGAAGAGAGGAGTAAGATGATGCTTTGCCTTCTTATGAGGTGGGAGTGGGGTGCACAGTGATCGCTGGAGAGGGAGGAAGCATGAAAAAGACACCGATGTTTATTGTGACATGGTCAGAAACAACAAGCTCATCACGCTCGATATGTGCATCCGTAAAATAGAACGATACTTTGATCAGTGCCTCTATACGTTCCTTTATTGTTCCGTAACAAAGCATGGGTACTGACGATGACTAGTAGACAACTACTGTATGCGATGACCGTATCCGTATACAAATACACCACGACTAAAGGAGTATCTATACCCGGGAAGGAGTGTGTCCCAGAGAAGGACTATGCGTCGATAAGGAAACCACACGTAGGTATCCGGGACTCCTTAAATTAGGCAGTCAATCTCGACGTTTAAGGAAAGTAAAGTCCTACTCAGAGATGTGTCCATATCCTTTACGATATGGTATATCCTCTATATAAGGACCCCGAGGGCCTCTGGAGAAGACAAGTCACGATAGAAGTCCTAGGTTACATCAAAGCTTACACAAGCCTTTGGAGATCAATCGCCTTCCGAGCAAGTAGAAGAGAAGATCGTTCTCGACAAACACTTCCGACTAGTTATAGATCCCATCTAAGACTAAACACCCCCTCTTGTACCTTGTCTCGAGATCAATATATACTAATAGGACGTAGGGCTATTATCCTAAAAGAGGCATGAACCTGTATAAATCCTTGTCGCTGGTGGCTTGATTCGTGAGTTATCTTACTCGGAACGATCCCCCTATCTCTTTGCTCTCTCCTCCACGAACTCCGTAAGATCGGTGGTTTACCGATCGTCGACAGGTACCCTACTAGTTTGCTTAGGTATGTATCCATGGTCCTCGACAATCTAATTTGTGATGCTATGATTCTTTGATACTGTATCGACGATGGTCGATTTGGAGTCTCTATGTGGTGAAGAAGTCATGTTCATATTATTTCTCTTAGTTTTAAAGGTGCCTCTGGTTGGATGGATAAGTCTAGATGGGTTGAAGTCATCTATGTTTTAAGCTCCATCTATCTTTGGTTGGATGATTAGAGTGGATAATATGATCAACTAAAAAAAATTCTCATGAAAATACTAGATGAGGAGACTTGGCGAAATTAGTCGGTTCATCATATAAAGAGGTAATGTCACCTTATCTCGATAACAAGTCATGACAATAAGTTTGTACATACTCGTCCAGCCAACCGAATAAAAATTGATTTATTCCATCTAACTCTAATCTCTTCGTCCGAACAAAGAATTGACGATTTTGTGACGAAACGCACCCTTACTGTTCGAAGAACACGTCCACGTACCACTACGAGTCTTCACACGGGGACTTTGACGAGCGGCGACCTGACGACACGCCTACACCCGCCTGCTCACCACCGACATTCCCTTCCCTCGGCCGCCTCATCCTCTCACCGGCAACGCGACCCCACCTGCAAAAGTGCAAGACGCACACCAACGCTGCCTCCTCACTTCCCGTTACCGCGATCCCCGCCCCCGGCTGTCAAAGCCCCCACCGTCAAATCCGTCCTCCATCTCACTGTCCCACGGGCCCCCGCTGCCTCGGTCCCACGCGTCATGAACCCACGTTGTAAACGCACACAAAGAGGGAAGCCTTATTTTTAGCACGCCAGGAACGTCCATTAGATTAGATTAGATTAGATTCCAAAATTCAAGATTACCTCTCCTCATTCTCCATCTTTAGTTTTTAGCCCCACCTCGCCTGCCCAATCTCCCTGTCCCCTCCATTAGAGCCCACGCCCTCCTCCACTCCATCCCCACCACCCAGATCCATCCAACCATGACGGTGTCGTCGCCGCTTCTGCCGTCGTCGTCGGAGCCGTTCCGGGTGTTCGTGGGGTACGACCCGCGGGAGCACGAGGCGTACGAGGTGTGCCACCGCAGCCTGCTCCGCCACGCCACCGTGCCCCTCGACGTGTGCCCCGTCCGGCAGCCCGACCTCCGCGCCTCGGGGCTCTACTGGCGCGCCCGGGGACCCACGGAGAGCACCGAGTTCTCCTTCACCCGCTTCCTCACCCCCTACCTCGCGGGGTATCGCGGCTGGGCGCTCTTCGTCGACTGCGACTTCCTCTACCTGGCCGACGTCGCCGAGCTCCTCGCCTCCGCCGTTCCCGCCGCCGACGAAGGCGCCGCCGACCGGCTCGCCGTCGTCTGCGTCAAGCACGAGTACGCTCCGGCCGAGGCCACCAAGATGGACGGGGCCATCCAGACCGTGTACCCGCGCAAGAACTGGTCCTCGATGGTGCTCTACAACTGCGCGCACCCCAAGAACGTCGCCGCGCTCACCCCGGACGCCGTCAGCACCCAGACTGGCGCCTTCCTCCACCGCTTCTCCTGGCTCGACGACGACGAGATCGGGGAGGTGCCCTTCGTCTGGAACTTCCTCGTCGGACACAACAGGGTCGACCCCGCCGACCCGGCCACGCAGCCCAAGGCCATACACTACACCTGCGGCGGCCCCTGGTTCGAGAGATACAGGGACTGCGAGTTCGCCGACCTCTGGATCAAGGAGGCCGAGGAGCTCAGGGCCGAGAAGGAGAAGCTCAAGGCCAAGGGCGAGCTCGAGGACGACGACGAGAAGAAGGGGAATTGATGATGTTGGGCAAAGAAGTTTACTGCATTGTATTGCATTGGTTCGTTTGTGCCGCTGAATTTTTTTCGATTCAATCTATTCACGCACGTATGTAGCTTCTGTTACTGATATGATGTTGGTTTCTTGGTTTAGGGCGATAGAGGCTATGAGTAGATAGCTCAGAGTATACCGGTAGTATGCTCTTGTGTAGTTGCAATCGGTCTATGAATCCTCAGTGTTTAAGAAGATTAGATTCTTTTGGCTTTGCGCGCATGATCAAGTGATTCTGCATATCTAGGGCCTCTTTGATTCCCAAAGTTCTTAAAACATAGCAATACGAGAAATATAGGAATTGGATTTATCTCACGGAAATTAAAAACGCATGAATAAATACTATAATCTGTTTTGTTGCACTGTAGTGTATGTTATAGTTGTCAGAAAAACAAAGAACATTTTCTAAAATGTTGGACCTAATAGAAATTTTTTTAAAAAAATTGCATACAAAGTATTTTATAGAATTTTTTTTTATGATTTTCAATAGAGTTTTTTTGCCAAGTAATCCTTTTTTATATTTATTTTAAAGTTAACCCGCGTTGCAAAAAAAATTCAAATCTAACCCTTTTGGCGGCGCCACAGCCAACGGCGCCGTAGACCCACTCTGCGGCGCCACAATCTCCGGCGCCGCAGACCATGCGGACGTGGCGGCTGCAAAACTGTGGCAGATGGCGTGGCCGAGGCTGCGGCACCAGGCATCTTGGCGTCGCAGCTGCGGCGCCATGAACCCTGGCGTTGTAGCCTCTATACCCCTTTTCCCACGGCTTTTTTCTTCTTCCATTCACCCCTCTAGACCTTCCCACAGCTGGAAGGCCTCCTTCCACCCTCTCCCCTCGGGTGAACCTTCCGGTGAACTCTCTTCTCCGACCACGTCCTCCGACCTAGTATGTAAAGGTATCGCCATTAATTCGTGCATTTGGTTCATTTTGTTACCTAAACATTGTATGTATTTTGGTCATTCCCGGTAGTTACAATGAAGTTGTTTGAAAGATAGGAAATAGATGGATGAGTCTCGTGGTCGTGCCAAACCCGGTGTGTCGTCGATGTGTTGGTGTGGTGACCCTTGCAAAATGGAAAAATCGAAGGCATATGACACGTACGGTCAGAGGTATTGGATGTGTACGAACTTTGAATTTGATCCTCCAGCAGCCATTCGGCGCTCCGGCAATTTCGTACGTAATGTAGCAATTGAAGTTAAAATTTCAGCGGTATTGAAATCATATTATTTATGAGCCTATGCTAATTGAATTTTACAGGAATTCATGCCTCCACTATGTGATTTTGAAGAGTGGATTGACACGGAGATGACCAAAAGTGACAAAGTGCATGTCACGCTCAACAAGCACTGTGACAATGATCTTAGGAAGCGTCGTAAGGAAAAGCATGAGGAGCTTAAGGCGGAGCGGTTGCGACGAGAGGAACATGAGACGAGAGAGCGTGCCTTGGAAGCCCTGAAGAGAGCAAAGCGTGAAGCCGAGAGGGAGAGGAAGCGCGAGAGGGCAAGACGTGCGAAGGAAGCCGACCCAGAGGCTATTAGGAAGGGGAAGTGGCCGCGTTGCATGTAGTAGAGCTATGTGTATCACGCATGTTAGAGTTAAAAAACTTTAATTAGATCGGAGTATGACATTTATTAGTGTACTGTTCTTATTGTATTGTGTAATATACTTGGATCTACTGGTCTCTTCGTAGTTCTCAATCTGAGCATGAAGTAACGCATGTACTATTTGAGATTCATCCCACTTCTTGGGTCGTAATTACTATCTTGCTAGGTTGAGTTGTCATAGCCGTTAAGAATCTAAAAACCATCCCGACTTCGTTAGTAACAAAGAACTTTTGGGTAGGTACCCCAGAAAATCGGAGCAAGAGTTTGCTAATTGGTTTACATAGATCCTTTGCGGTTGAGCTAAAAAAGGGAAAGAAGCCATTTGACTTTTGGGGCGCCAAGGTTGGAAGCGCCGCAACACTCTTTTGCGGTGCCATGGCCTGTGACGCCGCGAGCCTAGGTTGCGGCGCCAAACCTGGTGGCGCCGTAGGTATGCTTTGTGGTGCCACTGTTTGTGGCGCCGCAGTCGTTAGCACAACCTGAGTTACATTTCTTAGGGGCTTTTGTTGGCTCTCTAGCTATATGCACAGTGGAGCTGCTTATATGCATGAAGTTAGGATGTGGCATGGGGAGGGGACGACTTTGGGAACGGCATGCTGTTTCATTAGGTATAATTTCTTATGAAGTGACATAGATTCGAAGCGAGAATTGACATATAATCATTTTGTACCACTTGTTAGTTCAACAGAGTACAAAAAAAGTTCCCCAATGCCCATCGCCTACATAACAACAAACTGCGAGGTTCAACGTGCCCTCTTGCACCCGCCAGAAGTCGGTGTAAACTTGTCCGCAGCTTTTCCTGTCATTTCCTGCCTTGGCCTATCCTTGACGCCAGTAGGATCTGGGCGGTTCTGTGCTCCCTGTGTCGATGTGGACTTCACAAGAGTGAAAGATACGTAATGTTAGAACTAAGATCAGATATTCGGTAAGGCATGTATACAAAGAATTTTGTTACCTATATTTTGTCTTGAAATCATCTTTGTCCAGCACTTCGCAGATAACCTTGAATTTTTTGAAGAGCTCCAGTTGATTGCACTTGCAATAGAAATTAACAGCTAGGTGGCGCATGCACCGGTTGCGCATGCACCACCGGTGATGGACGTCTCGGACCCCTTCGTACCTATGCTTCACAGCGTTAATAATGTCTTGATGCCGATCAGATATGATGCATAACTCACGCGATGGGTCAGCAAGCCTCGTGCGAACAATGTATAGGAACCACTCCCAACTTTTATTGTTCTCCCCTCTGTCAGTGCAAATACTAGTGGAATAAGCTAGTCCTCGGCATCAACACCAACGACAATCATCAAGCAACCATAGTACTTGCCGGTTAGAAAGGTTGCGTCCACTATTAAGACCGGTCGGAAGTGTTGGAAGGCGGTCTTACATTGCGGGAAGTGCCAGTATACCCATTGCAGAACATGTTTGACAACACCGTGTTTAACGACTGTGCGGTTATTGTGGAAAAAGTAGTACTCAAATCCAGGGTTTCTAGCTTGCATACCCATCAATATTCTATAAGGTCTTACACTGATAGGTTTCACACCAAGTAGAAGAGGGATGTTGTGATCAAAATCTCTGGTAGGTGGCAAAGTGGTGGACTCCTGGAACAAAACCATGGTGAGAAGGTCTTGGATACCAGCTGGCAATTCAGAAGACTGAGTTTGATCGGGAGCGTTATGGCAGAGCTGAACTAAATGGGCTATGGCACCCTTGTGAGCAATGCCTTAGAGTTGAGCTGCAGACGCCGTAGGGCAATTAGTAAGTTTTTCTTTGATTCCTTAAGGGTGATGCGTTTGCCCTTGTAGTTGAACCTGATTGTTTTGTGTTTCCAATGTATCCACATAGGACTAAAGTCTGAGAGCCAATCTATACCCAGAATTATAACATAAGAATTATATCATAACTGTCCAAAGATAAAACTCTCATATCAGTCTGGAAGGTGTGGCCATGTGTCCACCAAGAGAGTTTAGGCACAAGGCTATTGCATGTCATTTTAGCACCATCTGCAATAGTAACTGAGCTGGAAGGAACAGGTTGAAGAATACACTGCAGCTTAGAGACCAACTTGTCACTAATAAAATTACTAGAACTGCCTGAATCAACCAAGATAAGCACTTCCTGGTTTTGAATTAACCCTTGCAACCTTATGATTTTTGCGTCCCAGTGTACCAACAGCTGCATTCACACTGATTACAAGGACTTATTCCTCAACAGTGGCTTTGCTGGATGTATCACCTTCACTGTCACTAGCAGAAGAGGCAGAATCCTCTAGATGCAGGGCTTCAAGCAGTTCCTCTAAGACATGTAACTGGATGGCCTTGGGGCATCTGTGATCAGGTCCATACTTTTCACCACACTCGAAACACTCTTGTCTGGCCCTGCGTTGTGCTTTGAGAGAAGATAATTTATCTTTCCATTTAGGTTTGTCTTCAGGTTTGAACTTGTCCTATGCTTTCTTATCCTCAGGGGCAGCACCAAGAATGCCCTTAGTACTGGCAGGATGATACTTGTGAGAAGACCGATGGTACTCTTTGTGTTCATATCTGGAAGAAGTCTTCTTCTTGGATAAATCAGGCAGCAACCCTTCCTACAAGAGTGCCAAGGACACAACACCATCAACAGTCCTAGGTTTGTGCAGCTATATGGTTGCTTTGATTTCTTCTTTTAGACCATCAATAAAATGAGCAACAAAAGAGGTATCATCAGCAACTGATGTTGCAACTTTTCAAATTGTTCATGGTAAGTAGCAACATCATATTCTTGAGTAAGCCCTATGAAAGATTTCATGTGATGCAGGTATTGATCTTTACCAAACTTTTGATGAACTACAATGCACAATTGGGCACAACTCTCTATTTTGTGTTGAGCTTCATAAGTTTGTAGCCATAAGACCGCATTACCATGAAAATACAGCATAGCAAAATCAGACCACATATCTACCATGACATTATATAAGTGGAAGTAATTCTCACATCTATCTTTCTATAGCTTAAAATTTTCACCATCAAACTTAGGAAAATCATAACGTGGTAATTTAGGGGTATAAGATCGGTAGTGCCCATGGTCATCTCGATGATCCTGCTCCTGAGTTTTGCTACATGACTCCAACTCGAATAGAACTAGAGCAGAGTTGTAGGTGGTCTTACCTTTGACCAGGGTAGCCTGTGGGGGTAGTGATACAACCCCATCAGCGCAACACTGGGGAGGAGATGCCGCGCAGTGCCTCGCTAGGCCGAGGCGTTTCCTCCATATCTGGATGATCCGGAAGCGCCATGGTGGGCGTCACCTCCATAATCGTGACGCGTGTATTGAGGGTGACCAATGCATGCTGGATCGTCGTGATGGATTCGACCTTGGGCTTCCTGCCGGTGATCACCTCCAGGATTGCCTTGACATTGGCCGCAATTTCAGCTTGTTGTGCCACCTCCTCTGCTGCCTGCTCTTCCATCGTCGCTATCCACACAGTAAGCGTGGGTGCCTTCTTCTTCACCATTGCGGCTCACTCCGAATCAAATCCAACCCAACATAGGTACACCGAAGTGAAGACACACCTATCGACCAGGATTTACAGAGGCGATCAAGAGGATTTGAGCGCTATGCGGAGAAAAAAATTGGTGGAGTTTTCTGGATTTGTGGCCGGTAGATCGCCTGATACCAATTATCACGAATACGATAATCCCTGTCGTCACACTAAGAGGAATCAGAGTTCACAGAGGTGGATTTGGAGATTGGATAGCAGAATAGCAGAGAGGTTTGAGAGTTACAAGCCAAATGTTCAACGATGAGTCAGCCAGCACTCCTACCATTACAACTTGGGTCAGGCCCACGCACTCATTCTAGTCGCGGCCCATGTTGCCAATATCCATCGCCTCTGGTTGGACCGTGTCCCTGACACACTGCCAGCACTCACTCGGCAGCTGTACTGCACTTTGCGCCCACTGTGACTTTGCTGAAGAGATCCGGCGTTAGAATCGTATCTCTCAGCCGCGTGTATTCTCACCTTCTCGCATTCGCTGGCTGCCCTACTAGAGCTCGTGTCGCTGTGCTGTGCCATTTGCTAGCGCAGCAGCTGTTGCCGGATCTTTGTGACAAAAAATGTAGGGCTAATTGCTCCACGGGCTGCACGAGCACGACGCTCATGCCAGCCTCTGTGAGGCATGGAATGATGGAAATGCCGGGGTCGGAAGATGCCGTTTGACATGCAGGCCTCTGTCAGATCCTCATCTGTCCGTTGTTGCGTAGTTACAGTACAGATCCAACACTACTGAAACTAGCATCTGAACTGGGACATCCTATTGAAACTGTGGCATAAAATTCCAACATGTCATAATCCATCCTCCAGCTTTCATCGATGTAACTCTCGAACAAGCTAATTTTGGCATCAGAATTTTCGCAATACTCCGTATCTACATTATTGTGTAACCAGGGCCGCCTCCACCTTCTGGAACAGTCCATTCGATGTTTTGCTTTGGATCTTTGATGTCACAAGCCTGCAGTTTCGTCAACAAATCATTCAGGTATTGGAGATGAACAGAGGCTCAAATACTTTGAACTGGTTATCAAGATCGCAGCATCGACAAAATCAATTTGTGCATCAATATAACCATTGATACCAGAAGTTAATGAAGACAAATATGCTTTCCTGCCACTACAAATTTCCAGTCACATGCATAACACAGATCCATCAGGGGGCATGCAAATGCAATGCAACATATGCATTGTATATACAAGAACGAAAAAAACCCTGAAGCACTGAATGAAGAAAATACCTTGCAGTGGAGACAATTTTGAGCATTTATGTGAAGCTTCTGGTCACCATTCTTGTCAGAGACATCTGCATGAGAGCAGGCAAGGTTAGTAGTGAACAACAACTTCTGCTTTGGCCACAAAGCACCTCCTATTCCACATTAGCTGTTTCATAGGGAGAAAGGATAACTCAAGTTGGCATGGCCATTTACATACTCGTAAACTCGAGCTGGACAATAACGTGACTCTGGTGCAGCATACAGTGGAAGATTTACTCTTTCTGGTACTGTAGGATCCCTCAAGCGGAGATGAGAAGGCTGATCATGCTCATGGTTTGTGTTACTCCTGTACAGAAGAAATGATTAGTAATAGAAATACAAATTGAGAAGGTACTCTGCATTGTGTTCATGCGACCTCTCAGGTTCAAGATGAAGCGGAACACATAGCCGTTCACCCACCAATTTTGGTCAGTGCATCTGCAGTATCTATGCTACTTCAAGTTTGTGAAAGGAAAAGCGCCCCAGATTTGGGTTATCAACTCCAAACATTTATGGATACAGTATGGCATTTGTCATACTACTAAGTTCTAACCAGATGCGCAACAAAGCCCCACTTAGGTATTGGACAGTGTGGAGATAGTTAAAAACGAGAAAGAATTAGAGAGAAGTTATAGGCTTTCATTGTTCTAGGTGCAGGCCTTACCTGTATAAAGAAGATGGGACGTCAAAGGACACCTGCCCATCTGGTTTTGGATATTAATAGGCGAGTGCAGATTGGCCATCTGCCCACAAGGAAGTATTTGGTCAGTCTTGTTAGCAACAAAAAGAAACAATGTAGCCATTTTAATTTTTATTAACAAAGAATGTTGAGCAACAGCAGCACTTCACACTCACATCTGTTGCTTCATGGTCAGGTTTTCCATGCTTCAATGTAAAAGGTGACTTCCCTTTGAATATGTAGCTAAAATTTGAAAAATTAAGATATGTAAGCAAACTGACTAGAACACTGAATAACATTAACTAATATTAATTGGGACCTCACCGTTCCACTGCTGACAAGGCCATGCCAGGAATAAATCCGTATTCAAATGCCTGTAAGCAAACAGTTGAAAATCCCTATTCAGCTTACTAAAAAGGAATGCATTAACTATTTGTCCTCTGCGCTTATTTAAGTAGAAAGAAAATATCATTTAGGGAACTGATCATAAAATAAAATAACCACATACTGGTCTATAATTCCGAGCTCTGTAGAGTTCTTCCCATATCCATGATTTCTTGAGATTCTCCCAGTACAGATCCATGGAAGATCCGTCAACAAGAGCCTTGAAAGTTGCTTCCGCCGCAAGCATACCTTGTATACACATCCCTCCCTTTAGTACAAGGTTATCATTTATCAACATACTGTAAAGTTGAGATAACTCTAACAGAATGCATATATTGAATCTATATTGTGTTTTTTCCTTTTTGCGAGGATAACATGCCAATAAAATCAACAAGGAAATACAGAAGGTGAACTCTGAAAGTGGATGTAAATGAACTAAAGTAAGAGTGTACAGACATGAAGCAGACAACTAAGTGAACCATAAACCCTAGTTAAATTCCAGCCAAACAAAAAACATATAGTAAAGAGATACCTGATTTCATAGCGGTATGAGTTCCTTTTATTTTGGGAACATTAAGGAAGCCTGCAGAGCATCCAATAATTGCACCTCCGGGGAAAACTGGATTTGGTATGGACTGAAATTTTACAGGAACTCCATGAGTACCTTATAATTAATGATTACGAGTAGCAACTAAACAGCAATATATTACAGGCTATTCAACTCAATAACAGAAGTGAAACCCTATTAACAACTTAAAAGTAAATATAATGCTTGTTATTCAACTGAATAAAAGAAGTGAAACGCTACACTAAATGTTGAAATATAGCATAACAAACGAGCAACACCAGAACCTCGTTTCAGCTCGCAGAGCTCATACTGCCATCGAAACTATGCACTAGTTAACCAATAGAACCAGGTGAAACTGCACTGATGTTCATGTACAATGCTTGACATGTAATAAACTAAGAGATACTCATATGGATTACACATGGAGCTTGCATATGCATCTATTTGCTATAAACCATGCCATTTTACCTGGAAACCACCTTCATTCAAAGTACGAGCGCCATACTGAAGAACTGCTCCACCTTCCAAAAGTGTTCTGATAGCAGGGTGTTGCTTGAATTTCTGAAATATTTAGAGAAAAGTTCATTCTGACTGTTAAGTGGTGACAACACTGAAATACTCGGATCAGCTGCACACTACCTGTTACATACCTGGAATTCATCGTAGGGGCTGAGGAAAGGATTTCGATAATTCAAGGCAACAACCAGACCAATTGCTAACTGAAATATCATAGCAGAGATAACATTAAATACAAGTAATTCCTGCCTCTCGAAAATTTAAAAATAAATACAAGTAATTCAAACTCCTGAACAACATTTTAGGAAGTTACAAGCTATAAAAAAGTTCCAGATCCAGTTATCCACTCTGCAATTCAAGCGCTATATGACACGTGATGAATTAACAGTTCCCCCTTTAAACCCAAACTAAATACTTTTGTTCATAAAAGAGCTCACTTGACACAGCACAAGCAGTTGAAAATAGTTTGTTGACTAGGAACTTAGGTTGTGCAGCAGAATGCAACCTATCATCTAAGATTAGTATTTACATCTTTACAGATAACAATCCTCACAAACAAACATAAAAAAAAATCCTCGCAAACAAAACATAAAATCCGTGATAATGACAACCTGCAAGTCTGAAAAAAGAACTACCTGTCTATCATCAAGGTGGTATAGAAATGATCCTCCATATGTCTTCATGTCCAAAGGCCACCCTACAGTATGAACCACAGAACCTGGCTTGTGCTTTCCTTCTTCTATCTCCCAGACCTAAATGAAGGCATACAATTTGTTCCAAGAGGCATTACTAAACCATCTATAAGTAGTTAGGGAAAAGGACATGGAAAAGGAGGAAGCTTGTAAATCAGTCCAATAACAGTACATAGGGCAAGTAATGGAATTTCTCGGAAACATTCATAAGGTTTTTTGAAGAAAAAAAAAGGTGTGTGCATGAATGATCAAAGCCATGCTAACAAAAAATTGCGCCCTTATCTATACATAGTGTCTCTTAGAGACATCCAATAATCTATACAAGGCAAATTGTCTGTATAATTCAGGTAAAGGATATTGCCTTGATCATGTTTGATCAAAATTGTGAATAAGGCACATGTAAATGGTATTAGTGAATGTCAATACACCTCTTTAATTCCGAGAGCATACGTCTGATGTTGCCCTTGCCCACTCTCTCTGAGCTTGTGATTCTTTATTATTTTCTGGAAAGCACAAGACATAGAAGGATAACATGGTAGGCTTTAGCATCAAATTGCATAACATGAACAAAATAAATAATCTCCCAAATACTAAATTTATAAAACTATAATTGCATATGCTGACCTCTGATAATGAACCCCGGCAACCCTCAGCCAGAAGTGTTATTCTTCCTGCATTTTCTAAGTAGCTGACCATGAGAATAGATGCATGAGTGGAACAATAAGAGTTGAAAAGAATGTGTATCAATTTCAGAGAAAAGAACAAATCAAAAAATAAATCACTATTATCTGCCTATCAGAACAATTCAAAATTAAAATATTGAACAGACTAACTCAATATTATGCAC
Source organism: Stipa capillata (assembly GCA_019208055.1). NCBI lineage: Eukaryota > Viridiplantae > Streptophyta > Magnoliopsida > Poales > Poaceae > Stipa > Stipa capillata. The sequence goes on from JAGXJF010004883.1 coordinate 204,065, forward strand.
CTTAGCATATATTTGTGTGAACGTCCAGATGATTACCCTGATCTATAAGGAGGTTACTTGCCTCTTAGTTCCACACCAGATTGAAAAGTTTCCCTTTTGGTACCATCTTTAGCAATACCAACATCATTGGTTGCAATGCCTGTAACTATTTGATTTTCATCATAAAGGATCTGTCAGAGCAAAATTGAGGCAAATATTAGTCCTTCCACATAAGAGTTCCTCAAACGAAAAAGGATGGTACCTCACTCGCAGCAAAACCTGGATATACTTCTACACCCAATTCTTCAGCTTTTGTGGCCATCCATCGCACCAATTGGCTCAAGCTGGACAAAAATTAAGTATGTTGGCACTAGCAGATTCTCTGGAATAAGAGGAATATATAACCTTGCAAGGATAAAGCTAATGAGCACAAGAAAATACCGGCACCTTATCACATAGTTCCCTTTGTTGTCAAAAGGAGATGGGAGTGTCCATGCCTTGTTCTTTGTTAACATCCAAAACTTGTCAGATGAGACAGGGACTCTGATTGGGGCCTATGGAACATATCACAGCCACGTAAAAAATGAGCGTCCTGGTTACTTAGTACTTATAAATCTGACTTTCCATAGTGCATTCCTAACAGGAACACGATTGAAGGAATACAGTATAGAAACACAGATATCATGTGTAAGACAATGTACTCCATCTGGTAAGTCAAATTCTCGCGAGGGTAAAGGTTGCCTTTCATTGCAATTCTCATCATGTCATTGCGAGCATCAACTACTTATCTACTTGCATTTGTTCTATGTAATGGGATGTAACAACATGCTCACACACAGTAATCTCTATGATTTATTATGATCAGCTGAATCTTAAGGCTATGATGAGTAAATCAACAGCAAACACACATGATTGCTCTAGAGATCAGAGTGAGCAGTCAAAAACACAGAAATTATCGAGTGCAGAGTACAGAAGGGCATACATCCTCTTGCCTCCACTTCGGGATCAGCTCATCCAACGCTCGGGGCTCGAACACATTCCCCGAAAGTACATGAGCACCTGCAGGGCAAACAAAAAAAAAGGGCCTAAATTACACGACGAGAAGCAACACCCTTGCACACTACTACTACTACTGCAACAGCACAGAAGCGAGAATGGAATTTTGTGCGCGAGGCGGCGCACCGACTTCGGCTCCCTTCTCGAGGACGCAGACGGAGAGGTCGGCGTCGGCCGCGCGGCAGAGCTGCTTCAGCCGGATAGCCGAGGCCAGCCCCGCCGGCCCGGCCCCCACGATCACGACGTCGTAGGTCAGCGCTTCCCGGCCCCCGCCGCAGAGCCACCTCGCTGCCGCCGCGCCCCAGCTCGGCGCGCGGTGGCGTCGAGCAGGGACCGAGGCTCGCCCCGCGGCCGCCCCCGCAGCCGCGCGGAGGACCCGATGCATCGCACGGGAAGCTTCTGGATTCGTGAGAGCTTGGGGCGGCCGTCTCGCTTGGGATTTGGGAGTGCGATTGCTCGAAATGGAGAGAGAGAGAGAGAGAGAGAGAGAGAGAGAGAGAGAGGAGGAGGCCGGGAAGACACGGAAGTGTGGGAGTGGCAGTTGTCAGTTGTCACCGGCACTTGGAAGGATCAGATCGTTAAGCTGGAGGAAGACGAAGACGGAAAGCTATTTACGGCCATATAAATGGGCCTAATTTTATGGGCCGGCCCGTATGTTCGGTTTGGGCTCGAGTTGTGCGATAAGTGGGTTTTCAATTTAGCCCGGCCCGGTAGAGATTATTTATGGGCCCTGGCATCCGTTCGCTGGATTTCCGGCGACGCCGAGACAGCCAATGGTAGCTCGCCGGACCGCCGGCCATCCCCCTGCACGTTTCCCTCTCGGAGACCTCGCCGTCGACGGCCGGACGCTTTAGCTAGCAGTTAGTTCTGCATCGGATGTACGAATATTGTCACGTATGTGTATATGTATATGTTATTTAAACGCAAACTACACCACGTTTTAGCAAGCAAAGGCAGCGCCATGACTTGACGTTACGTTATGCATACAAGACACAAGCTTTTGCACCTTGCATGAGCGTCTGTGCACGTAGACAAAAGGGATAGCACGCCTATGATGTACGCGACAAACCTATCAAGACTCGATCGATACAAACGTGCACTGTCGTACAAGAAAACATCTCTTCTGCCCCCTGATTCCTGCACAAACTGCCCGGCATCTCTCTATGTCGGAGTCAACGAAATTTGTGGTGTTAATTGGGAAAATTAAACGCTGTAAACAAAGATAAAGAACCAATTAGTTAGGAGTGGTTAACTGATGTGCCTTCATGGCTTCAGTGCTTAACAGCACCAACCATTTAAGCACCAGGCCCCATCACAAGCATCAGATTCCATTTTCAGTACACTCTTAGCTCCTCGCACGTAGTTTCCTGCAGTGCTAATATTCAGACCAAGACGCCTGTCCCAGTTAACCGACATCTCTACTACCAATATTCAGAGGAACTGATCCGCAAAAGAAGAAAATATTCAGAGAAAGTAGAGCTAGTCGCAGGGCAGAAATAGTATTCAGAGAAGACGGGCACGTTTCATGTACTTTTGTCATAAGAAATGGCGTACGAGATCGCAGCAGATAGGATTCAGATCGCGGCGACCTACGATTCAGCCGACAGATTGCTCGCACCAGCAACCAAAATGGAATAATCGAGATTAACAAACACCACCTTGTCCGGTTGTTCCACGCACAGAATTTCCATCGAACGAACTATCGGTTCGTGCAAACCTGCACTCCAAATCTCACACAAATTTTCTGTTGAACGATTTATTTTTCAGCACTTTCGCTAAACTTTGTAATAAGACCATTGGCTCTGTGCGTCCATTATCTAAAAAAGATCTCACACAAATTTTAATCCAACAATGTTAAACTTTAGATGCACGTCAAGGTTGCTATTCCAATCAGCTGCTACAAGTTTATTTTTCTCCAATAGGACCCATATGTGCTGTTTTTTTTACGATTTTGCTTGTTGTAATGCAAGCTGTTAGGACTCAATTAGAAAGCAGTCTTGTTCAGTTCTGATATGAAGTCCTTAGCTCCTCGCACGTAGCTTCCAAGCCGAATGCAACTGCACACCCTCAAATTTTATAATGCATACATATCCATTGCACCAGACATGAAATTGGTACGGCAAGCAAAGACATGGCATCGTATTAATATCATGTCGGACATAAAATCAGGTAATAATTTGTATTTAATAGCCGCACGCACGGGTTAGGAAAACACTTCTTGTCTGATTGATTTCTCTAGTGGTACTACTACTCCGCTATACATCTCCTTTGTCTTGAGGTTCCTGAATCTTAATGGCTCGTGAAGCTTCTTGCTTGCTTTGCATTCTCATTCTGCGCCTCGCTTGGATTCTGAAGATACAGAAAAAAAAATTTGAGTGACTAATTAATCACTTAATCTGTCCTGTTCTTGATTGATTGGGGCGCTGCAATTTTTTTTGTCAGAATGTGATGGAATTGGAGCCATCAGCCATATTGTGCATGGCCCGCGGGATATTAACTGCAATGTGGTGTGTTATTTGTTAATTTGGATAGGAGGGCTAATTAAGTGTGGCCATTGTGTTAGTACGTCGTCTTCTACGTTGGGGCCCCAGACGCTACACCTGTACTACTCGGTACTCGCCATGGACTTCAACCCGTATCCATGATGTGATCGCGGCGACGATACGTTTTACTCTTCTGAAGCTGACCTACGATCAAACGATTAACGACCTCAGGCTCTAGCGTTTCGTTTATCAGACGATTCCTAAGTCCTGCAGACCTTGAAGCCACCATAATTTAGATGATAAATTGCATCTAGAAACATCAACTGATACGTTTGAGAGAGAGAGAGAGAGAGAGAGAGAGAGAGAGAGAGAGAGAGAGAGGGAGGTTTTTGGGTGCCAGTGAGATGTAAATCGTAAGAACGAATTGGTGATCAAAATGTTAGTTGAATCACATGGAATAGAAAGTCGTGGTTTGTTTACATCTACAAGTTTCATTAAACAACTGTTGATTACTTGTGGAAGCAAGACACCGAGCACTTCACGGTGCATTGTAAACAATTAGCAGCAGCTTTCCCGCATTTAAATCGTTCACAAGCTCTCTCCATCAGTCATTACCATTGCCGTATAGTATTATATTTACAAGCCACAACTAGATTAAAGGCAAACGAACTGGCGCGTAAGTCTGAACTCCATAGGATGGAGCAGAAAGCAGTGGAGCAGAAGCCGGAAGACAGTATATGACACGTGACGCACACGGTGGCAATTCAGCTTCGAGCTCACCAAACAGTGACATGTAATCTCGCTTCGACCGTTGCTTTCGGCGTTAAACTTCTTTTGGCACCTTCCTGAATCCTGATCACTGTTTCATGACAGCCATCAGTGACCAAACCAAGTGCCTGAGAAAAAAAAATCAGTAACCTCCTGAACAAGTCCCAGATTGCTTCACTAATCATGGTGTAACTCTGTCAAACAGACCTACATGGCTACATATTACAGTAGCATCGCTGTGTTCTTCAAGAAGATTAATTTGGATGTATTGTCTTATTGCAGTTTTAGCCCGGCTTCTGGTCAGTGAGCGATCTGAATCAGCAGTTCAGCACCCAATGATTGCACGTTGCCCTACAATTAAGCCCCAAGGCCAGTACTGCAGCAGTGCACCTGACGACTTGGCCTCAGCGACTTTCTGTTCCCAGTACAGGTTTGCAGCAGCCGTACGCACCCTCCCTCCCAAGAACAAAATGGCACGCGGCTGATCGCTGCGTGGCAACAAATGATGCAGCGCCGGCAAGGCAATGCACCGTCCGACACCGACGCCGACGGTCCGGATTGCAAGCGGAGCCTCGATCCGACGGTCTCGGTCAGAGGATCATCACAAAATGTTCGTTTCAGCGTATTCAAATGCGTCTGAAAGTTCAATGCCTTTTGCAGGTGCAGCTTAACGAGCACACACAGTACAGGCAGCCGTAGAAGTCACTTACTCATGACCCACTCACTCTTGACTTGTTGTCACCTTTCTGTGGCTTGCCTTGTGTGATCATCGTACAAGATGCCTTTGCATCAGGAGGGGAAATTTTAAATGTTTTCATCCGTAAAGAGAGGAGATGCATTGCCAGCGCAGGACGGATCGATGGCTGACTTGAAGCAATAAATTTCACCTTTAAAACGCTCGTACGCGCGCCCATACAGATATGTTGAGTTCAGTGAACGCGAGCGCGGAGTTCTTGTGATGAGGTTTCAGCAATCCGATGCGTTACATACATGGCCCCCTGCAAAAATCGTTTACTGAACTGGAGCAGTACGCAGCACACAGTTTTTTGGCTTCTAGATTCCGACCCAAAAGGTTAGCCAAGGAGCAGCAGCAACAGCAACAGGCTGCAGGAAGCTTGAAGCATGTGTAGAGTTTCCTGCGTAAAAGGGAAGATCAGTTGATGCTGTTGCTGCTGCTGCTAACTGCACTACTCATGGAGATTTGGGTTTGGATGATGAAGACTGAAGAGCCAGCATAACTAACTGTCCATTTAGTCAGGATTGCAAGCAGAACTGTTGCTTTTGCAGATGTAACCTTATATGGTTGGCATTTCCGTTTGCATTACTTGTAGCATTTAGCATAGCTACACAACTAAAGGTACGCCGGGAGCCAGGAATTAAATCACTTATCTTCGTGATGATGATTCAACTCAAAACCTACATGCATGAACATTGCTAAATGACTAAATAACAACTGAACCATCAGAAGCATCCAAAACAAATTTATCACGACGACTCTTCTCTCAGATCTCTTCCTCCTGTTGATTCATCACTCGTTCTCTGCTCCCATCTCCTCCTTGACCACCGCCTCCTGTTCCACACGGACCACAGTGTAGTGGCGCTACTGCACGTCTACACATCTCGCCTCCGACGACTTACGAGGCTGCAGGAAGCTTCACTGAGAGAGAGAAAAAAAAGAGAGGAGCAATTAACTTAACCCATGTACTCCTAACATTGAGTGCACCATTAGTACTCCTTTTCTTTCACCTAATAGTGGTTGTAAAAAAAGGTAGTAACTAATCCTTAATTAGACCACCGTGAATTTCAGTGAGCGGTCGAGAGTTCCTTTCTGATTTGAGCTTGATCGGGGCTCGGCGACGACAAATGTAAATGACAAGCTCAGACTTTGCCGGATAATTTTCTCCACAGCTAAAACCTAGAGGTGATCGTCGGGTGCGTACCTCACCTAGAGAGTCATATCAGTGGTAGTAGTTGCGAGACATCCTGGATCTTGGAGGAGCTATAACCGTTCAGGGTCGCATATAATGGCGTTTTCATCTGTAATCTGAACATCTAACCCGAAGAAAACTAGACCTGCACGCATAATGCGCTCACTAGCTCGCCAGAACATGTTATGATCCATGTGTTGATCCAATTATTCGCCCCCCTAAAAGGACCATTATTCCGGTGTAATCTATTGAGCTCCAGGGATGATGGAGGGTGAGCTATTGACAGATATTCGAGTATTTTGGCAGCGTATTCGTTGGGAATAATGGTAGTGAGTAAGGTGGGCCCCACATGTCAGCCACAGTAAGGTGGTTCAGTGGTTCTACGCTTCTACCCCTGCATAATTTGTGAGCGTTGCTATGTTTGGCACTTCACAGTTCACACCCCCACCAAATCTGAATTCCCCACACCCACCTATATATAAGCCCCTCTCTACACCAAGTGCGTACACAATACAAAGCCACACAAGTCTTCTTCTTCCTCTCCGCTCTTCTTCTCTTCTCTGCTCTCTTGTGTGCAAGAAACCGAAAGCGAAGGGATTGCAGAGGTGTGAGCGAGGATGGGGCAGAGATACAGGTTCTTCTGCTGCGGCTGCGGGGCCAATGCGGCGGCCGGCGACCGGGAGGTTGACGAGGAGAGGGACACCGGTGCCGGGGTGGTCGAAGGGAAAGGAGGCGACGCCGGAGGGTCGCGGCGGCTGACGTGGGCGCAGGTGGAGGGGATGACGGGGCGGTTCACCTCGGCCGTGGTCGGCGAGGGCGGGTTCAGCACGTGTACCTCGCGCGCCTCTCCGGCGCCCTCGCCGCCGTCAAGGTCCACCGCAGCAGCGAGCGCCTCCACCGCGTGTTCCGCCAGGAGCTCGAGACGCTCCTCCGCGTCCGCCACCCGCACATCGTCCGCCTCCTCGCCTTCTGCGACCAGCAAGGTGGGTGCTCTGCTCGATTTCTCGCGCTAGCTCCGGCGTTCGCTCGAGTAGGCTCTATTCTTGTGCCGTGTTACGCGTCGTGCTGAAAAGGTTCTGGTTTTGGTCGATGCAGATGAGGGCGTGCTGGTACTGGAGTTCGCGGCGAACGGGAATCTTCACGAGAAGCTCCACGGCGGCGGCAAGGCCGCGGGGGCGATGCCGTGGGCGCGGCGGATGTCGGTGGCGCTGCAGGTGGCTCAGGCGCTCGAGTACCTGCACGACCGGTGCGAGCCACAGGTGGTGCACGGCGATGTCAAGGCCTCGAACGTGCTCCTGGACGCGGCCATGTCCGCCAAGCTCTGCGACTTCGGGTCGGCCCGGATGGGGTTCTCCGCCGCCGTCCGCCCGAGGTCGTCGGCGCACACTATGCTCGGCTCCCCGGGCTACGTAGACCCCCACTACATCCGCTCCGGCGTGGTCACCAAGAAGACCGACGTGTACAGCTTCGGCGTCCTGCTCCTCGAGCTCCTCACCGGCATGGAGGCCTTCTGCCCCGAGGAGGGCCGCCTCCTCACCGCCGTCCTCGCGCCCCGGCTCAAGGACCGCGCCGACGCGCGGGTGCTGGTCGACGAGAGGCTGGGGAGCGCATACGACGCGGCCGAGGCCTCCGCGGTGGCGGCGCTGGCCGCGTCCTGCGTCGGGCAGAACCCCAGCCTCCGCCCGTCCATGGCCAACATGGTGCGCGCCCTCGAGCAGAGCGTGCAGGGCTCCATCGTGGCCGTCGGAAAGAGATCGGACGGCCAGGGGGAGCTGTGACTCATGAGGAGGCCCACGCATTATAGATCCGGCTTTGCTAGCTGTTACTTGTGATGATGGTGTGAGCTGCACACGTGGATCCCTACGATTGGTCGGGAGTGAACAAAGCGGTAGTGGGCAAGCATATCGATGATAATGCAAAAAAAAGGGAGAAAAAGGTGTTGGGGAAAAAAGGTTGATTTGGGAAAAGATTTGGAGGAGAAAAAGGTAGGGTTTGTGTGTGCTGATGGGGAATTTCGATGACATTATGCCAAAGTGGCAGCGATTTGAGAGAGAGAGAAAAAAGAAATTAAACATTGGGGTCGTCCTTTCTACGATTCTAAAGATTTTGGTGATTATTTCGTTCTTGTTGTGTAAAGTACATTGAGCGTCATGCTGCTGTTCAAATTTGTTCCTTCTGCTTGTGCTTAGAATGAGTTAGATTTCTATTTGTGATGGAAATTGTGTACATGTTTGCGCATAATTCGCTTGCGCAGCCTTTCTTTTTCAGCTCTTGTGTAACTTCGTTACTGTACCACTAGTTGCAGGCAGCATGGCTACTTGGTACGGTGAAGTTAGAGGACCAAACAAATCTAGTATTATAGTCCTTGTTCAAAATTAAACAGAGCACTATGGCCTCTTGACACGACGTTATTCCGGTACGTTGCAGAGCAAATTATTGGATTTGGATCCTGGCAGGCACCCAGAGTCTCCAGATTCCAGAGTGCATTTTCGAACGGACATATTCGCCTCTGTTTTCCCCAAGAAAATCAATCCATGGTACTCCCTGACTGAGTAAAATACTCCATAATGCATCTTGGTCAAACAAATGTATACTACTCCATCTCTTTTATAGGAGTAGTTCTTTACTCTTAGCAGACACAGCTCGTCCTAAAGGACCAAATGTGTCAGAGAAAAACTAGAAACTCTTGTAAACAGTTCCCACTTGGTAAACTGAATTTTTCTCCATCCTTGGAATACTGCTGCTACAAGAGAGGAATTCGTTTGCATGTTTCTTCAGAAATAGAAGAGGAGAATTCAGACCCAAGTAATGCAAGCGAGCCAAATGATAAGGAGGGAGGAGAGGGCTTGACTTTGAACGATGCCTATTGAAAGGGACACATGCGCTTGCTCCCAAACTAACCACCACAATGGCACACATTGAATAGGCTTAACTCTGCTAACGCAAAACCATACAGAAATACATGGACGATGACATGCTCCCCATACGAGAAACGCCGTCAGCTCCCGTGTACATGTCGTCGGGACCGGCCACGGCCCAGGGAGGCGACGCACCGGTGGGGGCGGTGGCGCGTCCCCGTCGTGATTGCACAGGCGACACCCTCTGAAAATATTAGCTTCTCCGTCTCTTTCGGCCGTTGCCGACGCGCATCCGCCTGATGGGTTTGGTCCATGAGACCTCGGTTGATTTGGATTAATTAGTCTAGCAGTTCTTCTCCACGCCTAATTAATAATTTGGCGTTGTCATTCTTTTGTTCTTTAAGAAATATAGTCACGGTCATTGAATTACGGAGTAGTATAACATATAAACATGTCGTATTTGTGTGTGGTTAGCCTTGTGCACCAACGGAAAGAATAGAGCAATTGAACGCATGGTAAGTCTGGTTTACTTATTGTAGATGGAGTAGTAGATCGAGATGTTTGCAACAAAGGGACTTGAAGCGAACAAAAACACTAGTGGGGCGTCTTCCTCCTCGCAGTGCTTGGTGTACTTGGCCGCGTCCAGCAGGGAGTCCATCTCCGGCGGGCTGCTCGGCTTCACCTTGATCATCCACCCGTCGTCATAGGGGCTCGAATTGATCTAGCAAGCACAGCATTGCAACAACACAACAATTAAATCATTATATCACTACACAAGGATGGATGATTTGCTCTGAAGTGTGACATCGGCGACGTGTTGTTAGTACGTACCAGGCGGGAGTCTCGGACAGCTTTGCATTGACCTCAACGACCTCGCCAGAGATGGGAGAGTTGACGTCGCTGGTAGCCTTCACACTCTCCACGTTACCGAAGGCTCCTCCCTGGCTCACCTTCGTGCCGGCCTCCGGAAGCTCCACGAACACCACCTCTCCGAGATGGCCCTGCAGTATCAAGTTTGACGAAATAAATTGATAAATTAGGGCCTGGAAAAATAACTATACTTAAACAAACCGTATTATGCACCACAATATGACATTTGTGTTTTTTTAGGGTCCCGAAAAGAAGTCTCTATACTGAACCATATTATGCAACCTAGTGTATACAAGAATCGCAAACTTGCCCTTAGTACTGCTCATTATTCCAGAAGTCAAGACTCGGGAGGACTTTACACTTAACACGGTATTGATGTATTATATGAAAAGCATGGATTAAGCAGTGCTCTTGGTTCACCTGGGCATGGTCACTGATGCCAATTGTGGCCGTGGAGCCCTCATTCTTGACCCACTCATGAGAGGAAGTGTACTTCAAGCCATCAAGAACTGCAACGCACATCAAACATGACCATGGCTTAATTTACACTTTTTACAGGGACATTAGGTACAGCATGTGCATTGTTGAAACCTGAAACTATTTTCCATGAGAGGTACTGTTTCTATTTAGGACTTCTCTATTCAAAGTGAAGAATTTTACTACTTTTTTCTTTCCTTTTTCCAGTATAAGATAAGGCCCGAACTATAACAACAAGGACCAGTGTCCATATATGATAAAATACAGATAACTAAAGAAGCCACACTGTGTTGAGTGCAAAGAGTTGGTCTGTAGAAGTTAGGTTAACATGACACAATGCAAGAATGTGCAGGAACAAGAACATTGTACACTGCATCTGCTCTTTAACAAAAAAGAGAAGCATCTTGTTCACTTCTACTTTAGCTAGCTAGCATAGCTGTTACCAGTGGAGAAGTATCTGGAGATAGAATAGGCAGGGGCAGCAGCCCTGGCTCCACTGCTTGAGATCTTGAGGGCGTTGGCAGCTGAGCTTGCCCACAGCCTCAGAGCATTCTAGCTAGCTGTTACAATGCTTGTAACCTAAGCAACAAAGTGTATTTCTGTTCTTCTTTCCCCTCTTCTAGTAGGAGATATTAGCTCAGTGGTAGTAGTGGAAAGGAGCACTGGGAGGATAGGGAAATGGGAATTGTTTGGCTCAGGAAGAGAAGGAGAAATAAGAGGGGTGTGCAGGGATAGGATTTGTATGGCTGTTGGGTGCTCATAGCATCATCCTTGTTTAGTCTGGAGCCATTAATTCTTCTCTGCTTGATCCAAAATCCATGGGCTAGGATTAATTAAATGTGAGATCGAAAAATTGACCTATTTTTTGTACTAATAGTGATTAGTAAAAGTTCAACTGTCAACGGCCATAGATTTGGTATGGTGCAATTCAATATCCTGATATGTGTCATACTGTCATGGGTTTACAGCCTGTTCGGCAACCTTGTGCAACGGTAATGAGAATTTAGAGAAGGGTGTTTGTTGAGAAATTAGGCATGAGAAGTCCATTTTTAGTCTCAATCATTTATTTGGGATGTGATGATATTATTATTGAAAATTTGAGAGGAACTCATTTAGGAATAATAACATAAATTATGATGAAGAGCTAAAATGTTCTCTAAAAAATAATTCCCTCTGGAGAACAATACGTTCCCTCTAAATTTCCACCTCTTCCATGTTATTAAAATTGTGGCAGTTAGATCTTAACTCTCATGTCTTATCTCTCTTAAAGTTTTATATCCACCAATCAAACAGGTGATTTTTATAACTCACCATCTTTAAACACTCATCCATCCTCCTCAATTCACTCCAATCAAACGCGCTATTAGGGATTTGTCCATGGTAATATATCTTGTCCTTTCCATGTGGAATATTCTCATTGGTTAGTGAGCTGCGAATAACACCCTCGTAATATTGGGAAATTACTCACTCCTGGAACTAGCGAGAGAATTATGTATGGGAGCAGTTGAGAAAGTTGGAGAGAACTAGAGTAGATGATGATATGAGACATGGGGCGTGACAACTCACGGGCGTTCTCTCGTTTGGAAAGGAGAAGAGAAGTAAAAGACATTGAGCTGCATGGCTGGAATGTTTGGTTGGATCATGCATGCGCCATCGCCCAACAAATTATCCTTACGCCTTCTCCCTCAATAATTAAATGCCATTGATAGGTGCGATGATTTCCACTATTCTAATCTTATTATCAAGAACTCACTTGGATGGAAGGGTGGGCCCACAAGGTTGCAAACTCAACCTACATATATGACTCCAAGTTCCATCTCCCTCGCCTAACAAAAAAGTGTATCCTCCTAAACATGCTTTTCATTGGCAAGCATCATCTATATGAGTATGCAGTTCTTGTGATGTGAAGTGTTTAATTTTTTAGAGTTTTCTAGATAATAAAATGATTTGTTCCTTCGATCTCTATGTCTGAAGATACACAGAACCTATAGTGATACAAAGTTGTGACTATACGGTCATACAAAGAGAACACACAATAGATAAAAGACGATAACACATTGGCAACACAAAGAAGAAATCATTGACACACAAGCCAATGAAGAACAAAAGAGTATTTAACACTTATTCCAGCACCACGCCATGTCGAGAAATTAGATGGCGTATATTCTTGTACTAAATCGCTATCCGTGCCACGTGAAGAGCTCTTGGACTATGATCTCCAACCGTGCACAATTCAAGTGCACCAAATCTCTCGTCTCCACATGTTGAAGCAAGGACCATGAGTACAACCAGTGCGTACACATATACATGACCTGCAAGAGATTTAAATCTTTTTTATCAAATGCAACATCATTATGGTGAAACCCAAATAAACCAACATAAGGCTGTACCCCCACAAGTATGTAAGATTTAACCCCTTGTCCAACCCACGCAACCAATTGCCGAACAAATGAGAACGTTTCTAGGTGGTGTGAGGCTTGAAGCCACATCACTACCATAGAAAATATCATCCTAGATAGTTTCAAATTCAACATTCTAGATAATTTTCTGAACCGTCTGAGAACATGTGTCATGTGTCTAAGATAACGAGGCCTCATCCCAGACGAATTTGAATCATTTGGATTAAGGCATATTGGCGGATGGTTCTAAAACCAGAGCCATTTGGGATTTCTTTTCCCATTAACATTGATATACTTGCATTTAGATTACACAAAAGTCGCATACAAGAATATCTATCACTGATCACACACATATTGATCACACACCAAGCACATAGAAGGGGTAGAGGGAATCAAAGGGAATAAACCTACGGGATCGTAGAGACCCAATGCGGAGCCGATGCACCAATGGTGGAGGCTTGGTGATGATGCCCTCCTAGAGCGTGGCGGTGCCTTCCTCCTTGATGATGGTGTGTGGCGGTGCCGAGCAGGCCACAGTACTTGGGCATGGAGACATCCCTTGTGAGGGCTTCTTCTACAGCTGTAGCCTAACCTTGGCCTTTGTTAGCTGCCACATATTTGAATAAAGAAACCAAGATTAGTAGTGTTATTATGGACACAGAGGAGCAAGGTTAGCAAGAATTAGTAAAACAAGGAGATTTAGGAGAGTACGAATTCGTGGAGTGGATAAAAGCGGGGGTTTACCTCGGTGAAGCATGCAGTGATGGTGCTAGAAGTGAAGCGGCTGGAGGAAGGAGATGTTGGGCTTGGAGAAGATCTGGGTGGTCACCTCCTCCTAGCAGTCGCCACGACCAGATCTGATGATGGTGGCGGCCTGAGAGGCCAGATTCGGTCAGACGAGGGTCCCTGGGGCACGTGACAACGACCGGATTGGCCCTTGATTGAGGTGGTGCCGACGCTGCTCTGGTGGATCTGGCTGACAATGCGAGATGGGCATGGCGTCGGAGGAGGGCAGGTGGTGGCGAGGAGAGAAGCAGGGGATGGGGGCGAGGTGAGGGCGGAGAGATAGGGATGAGGGCAAAGAGGCTGAGGTGAGGATAGAGAGGTGAAAGGACCTTGATGACTAGATGTCACCTAGAGGGGGTGTGTATAGGCTTTTAAAAATACTTATGGATTTGGCTTAATCCTAATGCGGAATTATAGTAATCGGATTTTCGCAAGCTCAAATCCTATTATGCTAGTCTTCATATGAGTATAACACCCTATGTAAATACATCAATGTTAAGGATACAAGGGCGATAAACAAGCATTCAATTTCTACAAGAGATATACAAGTAATCTAGTGCAAGTATGAAATGCAATAGGTAAAGGAGACAAGAGATAAACGATGTATGACCTGGAGTTCGGATATCCACCGATATCCTACATCTCCGTTTGAGATCCGATCACGCTTGATCAAAGGTGGGCTCTCTCTCAAGCCACTTCCTCTCGAGGACTTTTCAGAGTCTTCCCGATCACTAAGGTTAGCTCTTTTCCTCCACTCCCAGAGATGCCAACCATACCCAAGACAGCCCAAGGTGGGGACTAATATAGCCAACCTTAAAAACCTAGCTGTTCAAAAGGAATCTGGGCAAATCCGAACTGTCCGGATTTGACCCGGACCCTCCGGATACACACCAACGGTCAGAAAAGTGACAGTTGAAAAATCCGAACCCTTCGGGTTGAGGTCCGGGTTGTCCAGTACAGATCCGGACCCTCACCTAGACCCTCTGAGTTACACTCCAGAAACCTTCTGTACAACCCGAACCCTGACCCGAACTTCAACCCGGACCCTCCGGGTTCAGTCTGGACCCTAGCCAGGAGGGTCTAGATTTTCTAGAACAGCAACTCCACGGAGCACTCGATAAACCCGGATCACTTCCGAACAAACCTGGAACACCTTGGTTCAACCCCGAACATCTTAGGGCTTGACTTAGGTCATATACTCCGGAAATAGACCTCCCGGAGTCTATGAACCTAGCCGATCAACCCAAACCAGTTAGGTTGGTAGGATCACACACGCCTAGACACCAATGTCTAGGGACAACATACGCAACATCGAATTATGCCCGAAGCCTCCGAGCATTCGTAGCTCGGAACCTCCGGACACACTGGAACACGAGTTCTAGCACCTCCACCACAAAGGAAACACGACGATATACAACATATGTAAAGACTTGAGCACTCGACACACGAAGTGACAAGCTAATCATCCGATAGCCCCTCTTTATAGTACAGCTATCTAACATATAATTCGGTCTCTCTCCAAACTCCTTGAGACCGGTCAAACTAGAAAAAACCTAGTCTAGGTATACCTTTGCCTTGCGTATTCTATTTGAGCTCGATGATGTCTATCTTCCTTGCTCCAAGCGGAATCATCTTGATCATTGTCACCTTATGAAGTCTTCTTCATATAGCCCCCCCATGATGCCAATCTTGAGCTTGCCGTGATGACCATCGACTTATGATATCATCCTTTCATGGGCACATACGATCAACCTCTCGATGCTTGCCCAAGAGTCGTACCTAACCCTCAACATACACATCGCACATAGCACATGAGGTTAGTTCATATAATGCAATACACAACTGCTTACTTTCACTTGATCACATGAAGCCACCACTAGTATTCTTCTCGTGAACTCCTAGCTTCATATCTTGATCACCATGGCTCAACACATGAGCTCACTCTTGACCATCTTTGTCAACTTCACTCTTACACCATAACTTCATCTTGATCTAATGCGGTTTACTCCTTGAATCCATATCTTGATCCTTGAAGTTTACTTCTTGATCACTTGATGCTTCACGATGATTTGATGGACTTCAACATATGAATCCATCTCCCAATCATCACATGCATCATTGATCCTGGACATACGGGCTTGTGTTTTCATCATTTAATGTACCCTACAAAGTAGTACCTAATTCATACACGTTCTCAACACTCAAGAAAAATAGTTAGTCCACAACCGTTTGTCATTAATCACCAAAACCACACCTAGGTTAGATTAACTCTCAATCCATCCAAAACCACACAAGGGCTAGGTGACTTTTAAGAGGTGGGGATGAGCGGCGGGTGGGTGTGGGTTTTTGTTGAACTAAGGGCAGTACATAGACGGTTGGGATCGTGAACCGTCTGTGATTTAAAGCTTAGCTAGTTTTTAGTTCATAACTGTTTGCAATGACTACACATCTAGATGGTTTTTTTAAATGTCCTAGGATGTGTATTTTTTTTCTGAAACCATCTCGGATAAACCTCATCCCATAGTTTTTGACGAACCATCGGATGAAGCTTCTGATTTGAGTGTTTTGTAGTACTGTATGAATAATCGCCAAGTAAAACGCTCAAATTTGCTTATCTTTTTAGAGTAAATTCCACTTTTTACTAGGTACATGTGAGAAAGTGACGGAGTCATACCAGATTTCATATTTCGTGACACAACTGAGCAGATTTAACACCCATAATTCCATATCTTACCAAATTTGAGAATGATAACAATTCTGACACCCCAGGCCCGCTTGTTAGGTGATGTGGCGCTGAGTTGGCATCTACTACACACCTGAGCTTACCTATCATGCCGACGTTGGCTTGACTAGACATCCACCTTAGCTTTGTCTTTGTGATGTCGCACGTCATTAGCTATGCGTTGCATGACCTCCACCGCATATGTTGGCCTTGTTTACACTATAATTTGGCTCAAGGATTTATTTTACTTGGCCAATGAAGTATTCATGATTTCGCTCTCAGGGCAGTGTAATCTTTGGCTTTAGGTTTATTCACGAGCCAAATTAGAATAATGTTTAATCCGCTGTGGATTTAGGAATTAACTCTCAAGTGCAGTCGGGTACCCGCATGGCGCGCGTCTCACAGGCCCGCAGGGTCCCCGAGTACTCGCCACGCCCCGAGCACAGAGGTAGCTCGCATAGACTTTTCTGAAGCTCCCGAAGACCCAGCAGGCATCGGATGCGCCCGCCGAGCGCTAGATATCCCAAGTACTTAGCGTGCAAGTCCACTGAGCTAGTTCGCCATCCGGGCTCTTCCAACTAAGCGGCGCTTCCGGGAGCGCGTCGCGATCTAAACCCCGGCGCACATCACAACCCCGAGCGTCATACGACCACGCGAGCACAGTGCGTCACTCGCGTTCCCCTGGATTACTAGCAGACACCGAGTACGGGCGTCCCGGAGCACTGCAATTATTGAGTGCCATGCACGTCCGAGCACCGAGCACAGCCGTACCCGTGTTCACAAGTGTACTGGTGTTCCCAGAGTACTGATGAGGCCCGAGTACTCAGTCCCGAGAGGCACAAGTCGACAGAGCCGAAGGTCATCAGCAGCAGCAAGGTCACGATACACTGTTAAGTGCGTTTCCGTGCGGGCGAGCTGATACAATGAGTCCTTTATCCCGCACGGATTCACATCCAGACACGAAGACTAGGAAGAGAGTCCTAATAGGAAGGAGTTGACCTGGATTCGGAAAGATCATACTGAGGTTCGCATGGCAAAGATATCCCATATCCGTAGAAAGGAGCCCAAGCGGTGGAAAGACATATGTGTAGTAGATCGGGATACCTGTTAATACGGAAAGATTGTATATGCTGTAGTCAATTAGTGTATAGGAGTCTCAGATCTCCTACGCGGAGACCAAGACGCACGGCCCTATATATATGAGGGGTGACGGCCGATTGTGAATCATCCAGCAATCGACACAATCATCTATTATCTTTTACCTTTACCTTTTATCTTAGCAGTAGATCTTTATCGTTTTGCGCTGGAAACGTCGGTTCTTCGCTTCCGCGTAAGCAAGACGATCTTTGTTGCTTTGCTCGGAAAGCAATCGGTTCATCGTACGCGTTAGTACGTTAGTTATCCTTTGTTGCTTGCTCGAAGCATCCCGTTTATCGCTACACAGAAAGTGCCTTGGTTGGGCGACTCGCATTACCTAGCGGTGTTTCACGGATCCCTTATTTCGATGCGAACCAATTGGCGACTCCCCTGGGGACGAGAAAAGAAGATTTACACTATGATCCCGCTCCAAAGATGAAGCATCGTCACCCGGACACATCATCCAGCCGTCACGCTACGACTACTCTATGGGTCTGAAGAATGAACAGGCGGGATGTATCGAAGCTGACAAACTTGAGAGGAGTGCAGGTCGTGTAGCGACTCCGCATAAAGTTGGCGGGTCTACCAGAAGACGAGAAACGGTGTCCTACAAAAAGGTAGTCGTGCCCGAGTCCCGACCTCTCTGCGCCCGAAAACCCGAGGTGGTAAACCGACTGTCCTGATGAAATTGCGCTCATCTAATCGACGTGTCTGGTAGCCCG